>CM021763.1:34913634-34924114 GCA_011075105.1 Heteronetta atricapilla | reverse complement strand
GGGTGTGCATTAGACACAACAATGTGAGTAAATTGTGATAAAGAAAATGATGACAATTTACAACACATTACAACATTAATTTGGGCAATGCTGAATGAGAATGAGTTTATTCCAATGCCCTTCACAGGAAAATTATCTTGCAGTTGTCACAAGACAGGGTATCTGGATGGTAGTCATGTGTAGTAGCTAATTCAGTGTGCATTAACATCTCCTGGTATCTTGTTCATGTACCCATATTCTGAAAAGGCAGTTGGCATGTGCTGGAGCTGAAAAGGCTCAATCTGTTTTTGTCATGTGATGCTGAAGTGTTTCTTTGAGTGAGCATACTGAAGATATACTGGTTTTTAAAAATTCAAAATTTAAATTGTAATTTTTTTGGTGGGAAATGAGAACGGAAAAGCAAGTACAAAAATGGAAAATGTTTATAATCTTAACCTTGAAACATTTGAGAGCAGAAAATAAAGTGAAGTAAATGTTTCTGTTTGTTCATTTGTTTTTTTCTTACAGTCTTCGCCGTGTTTGGTATTTTGCATGTACACAAACAGATATTCCTTTTGGTTATACATGACCAATAAAGGAAATTGTTACTCAGCAAATACCTACTCTTAATCTGATGTTTTAACATCTCCTGAACTTTAGCCACACAGTACGGAGTACACTAATCAAGCCAGGATCACTTCTGAGAATTTATTTTTATTGCATACAGAAACGTCTATTTGAAATCCACCCGTCTAATATAATTTTTACTTGTTTTATTACTGGTTTAAATCAAATCAAATGCATGCCATTAATACACTGCTTTCCCCATCAGGCTCTGGATTTGGCCTACAGACAGGATAAGACACAAATATTTTCACAATTTATCTACAAGACAGTCTTCTACTAGCTCCACTCGCTAGGGAGCCCAAATTAGCTGCAATTTTCAGATTAGCATCTGGTAAAAAGATGCTTTTTCTGCATAGTCCTCCACAAATCCACTCACCCTCAGATCCCTTTTAGAAGTTGTTACCTTTGTTTCTCAGTTCCTCCAGTCTGCAAATCTTTGGCCAAATTAGCTGCCACAAAGCACAATGTGAAGTTTTGGATACAGAATGCATACTTCCAGTTCTAGTGGAGGAACATTTGAAAACTGCTGCAGAACAATCTGGCATGGAAGTGTATTACTTTGGGCACCAGTTCAAGCTAACATGCCTGCTGGGGTTTTGACTAAGAGCTAGATCAGATACAACAAATGTAAAGTATGGACAAGGCAAGCTTGGGTTTATCTACACCTGCCCTTCCTTTAGATTTATTTATTACATTTTGAATAATAAATAGAAACATTTTGTAGAAATTGGCTGTTTAAATCCTGTGTTTTTTAGGACTTCTTAAACAACAGATGGCTTGAATGAGCAAATTAAATCATAAATACAACTAAGGTTCAGAGTTAATTCTAGAAATAGTACTTGAGACTTACAGTAGTTGTACTTAACAAGTTAATAATGAATACTGTTTGCTCTAAAAATACTAGGAGGAGAGCATGACAGCTCTTATTGTTCTTGATAAATATATTTCCATAACATGGAATTTTATGAAGAGTCACATTCAGGCCTCAAGAGGTCTAACTAATCAAGATACTCTCAGGTCATTTGGCACACATGCCAAGTGTCATGGAGTCATAATGCATGAAATGGGGTTAATGTCCCCAAATGAGACAGCCTTTTCTCAGCCACATGTGTGACTGGAATTCAGTCAGAGGCTGCAAAGCAGACACAGTCCCTACCCAATCAGCAGCAAAACCTCTTCTTTGAATAAGATGGGCACAGACCTGCCATTACAGTAGTAGCTTCTGAATACGGTAGCTTGCAGAGAAAGGAAGCCCATGTGTCTGTTTTGCAGGTCTTTAATTTGTTTAAAAACTTTTACCCTTGATGTGGATAAATGTATCAAGCATTAAAGGAGCTTAAAGACAAGTAAATATACAAGCAAACAAACAAACAAACAAAAAAATAAAGCCATGCATTTTTCTGCAATGTGAAGTTTTTTGGATACAATTTACTAACTATAAATTGCTGTCCTGCTGTTAAGTCATATGATCTGTACTCAGAGATAAAATTATTGCTTCCTTGTGGGAAGAAGAACATGTTTGTGTACACATGACATTTCGGGTTTAGTTTTGGGGATTTTTTTTTTGATGGGGGAAGGACGGGATTGCATTCAGGCATCTTTATTCTCTGGTGACTTGGACACATTACAACCATCTGTTCAGATGGTTCAAACCAGAACATGTTGTTTTCAGAGCAATGAAACAATAACAAAATGAATAGACAAAAGATGTAGTAGATGTTTTCTGGCACATCTGACTTTGAGAACTTTTGCTAGTAAGGCAAAGAAAATTTCTGTGAGGTGAAGTTGGACTTTCTGCTTTGCCTTTTCTTGTAAAAATACTACAGGATGTGAAGAAAAGGCACATGGACAAGATTAAGCTGAATACATATAGCATTTCTAAGATGTTTGCTCTACTTACTGAAGGATTTATGAGCAAACTTTTTGAAGCTCAATTTCTTGAAACTAATAAAAGGCTGACATGACAAAATACAGTTTAAATCAGTAATAGATCCAAAGGTTTCATAAGGTTTCAAAATAAACCAATTAAAAATCAACCCCATTAAATTGCAACAATTCACCAACATCTTTAAGGTTTTATTTAGCAAGAGATGATCAGTCATTCACAATATACCATGCAAACAATAAGCATCACACTAGTAACAATGAAAGTTGAGGACATATTCATTTATTTTATTTTATAATAAAATAAGCATGATTTAATCTGGCTTTTTACATCATAAATAAAATGAAGGCCTGACTAGAACATTTTCAGAGGTCCTTTCCACCCTCATTACTCCATAATTCTCTGAAATAAATCACTTCCACAAGAGGCTGGGAAAAGGAACATTGGTGTCCTTCCAACAAAAATAAGTGGGATGAAAGTTAAACAGAGAGAAGCATGGAGATAAGACTGGGAGAAATAGAGATAAAATATCTTGCTGAAATAGTAGTAAACTCCTTAGCTGTAAAGGAGTGGAGAGAAACAAATAAAAACGTGCAAAGAGATGAGATAGAACATACCGAGAGACACAAACGTACCACTTGCTGTAGGACAGGAAAGGGCTAGTCACCTGGCCTGCTGACAGGCGTTATAGGTGGGCCCCTTGAACGCCCGATAGAAAATGCTCTAGGTTGGATGAGTGAGCAGACAAGGGAGTACACATTAAAATAAAACAAAAATATATTAAAAATACTTCTGATTTAGCAGAAATATTATAAACAACACTCCTTTCCCCCAGAAATTTTTTTGGGGAAAATACTGGCAATGGTCCTTCATATTTGTGTGCTGCAAAATAAACTAAATCAAAACATATGTTTCTGTGGCTTGTAGTTTAATGAAGATTTTCCCATGTGTTGAAAGTATTTAGATTAAAACGTACAGTTTACCTCCATGTCATCTTCAAAGTTATACAGTTTCTTTGCTGCTTTCTGAGCTTAAACTGTGCCAAATGCTGTTCCAGGTTTTTCCTTTCTCATGGTCAGTGTGTTCTCTTTCCTCCTGGAATTGCTCTCTTTGGAAGAAGTCAGTTTTGTGGTTCTTCAGGACACAATTGCATGAGTTATTATTACAGTTACTTCTCAATAGGCACAAAAGTGCACTGCAGTGTTTCCTGTGTTAAAGTTGTTGTAAACCAAGCTCTTCTGAGTTTCTGTTGTGACTGACTTTGATGGGAAAGTATAGCAGACTACAACATTTCCTCTCATGCTTTTCTTGCCACTATTTTCTTGCCCCTTAATGGAGGTGCTGTTTTGATTCAATTTTCACTATCCAATCTGAGAAAATTAATTCTTGATAACAAGATGACATTCAGTTGACTTGAGTCTGAAAGAGATGAGAGAAAGCATATTTATTCTTGTGGGGCAAATGGCTACTTTTAAATATTAAATAGAATTATCCTTAGTCCCCAGTAATGTTGTTCTCTAAGCCTGCTAAGTCTTAGTGATACTAGATTTTGCTTGATGTGACTCTTATTCTTTGTTTCCTGGGTATCTGAGTAGGTTGGAATTTTAACAAAGAAAAAAAATGTTGAGAAATACCATGATTGTTGAGTCAAAATCAATTTCTGTTTGTTTTAACCCAGAAAATTCCAGGTCTGACATTTTTTTTTAGCCATTCTAGATCAGGATGCCTATTTACATATTAGATTTCTGTTGGTCTGTCTGAAGTATGAATGTGAATTACTAAGATAGAAAAAAAAAAGTATTGAAGCTCCTAATGTCCTATTGATTCTCATAGATAATTAGGGTTATTAGTGTTTTGTTGGATTTAAACCAATATGCCTATTATTTTGCTTTTGGTGGGAAATAACATTAACTTTCCTGAAGTGTGTGAGGAAGGAGTTGTAAGCAGTTTGCACAGGCTTGCACTATATATATATATATATATATACACACACATTTATTCTATATTTATATTTATCAAAAAGAAGAAGAGGGAGAAAAGATGTGTTGGCATGTGGATTCTAGTAGTACTTTGCCTGAAATTACTCTAGTGGTGGTGATGAAATAAGGATGTTTGAGAAGCAGTAGGTCCTGCTGACCTGTCCCGGGCCATGGCAGTGGGGTTGGAATCAGATGATCTTTAAGGACCCTTCCAACCCAAACCATTCTGTGATTCTGTAACTTTTGCTTGTTTAGAGGGGAGGAGAGGGGGAAGGGGAAAGAAATAAGGGAAAATGAAGAAGGGGAGGAAATGTCATAGAAGTGTGATGGGAAACATAAGGTTTGAAGAGAGAATGCTGATCAATGAAGATACCATCAGGAGAGTTTTGGTGATACCATCAGGGGAAAGAGTTTTGGTGATGCAATGCTGACCTGGTCTTCCAGATGGAATGGAATATCAGGCAGGTCTGTGGCTTTGCTGTCTAGAATCACTGAAACTGGGTGGGGGGGGGGGGGGGGGGTTAAACCCTCTCAGATGTAATAAAGACCATGCAGTTTTGTGGTTTTTCCCTAGAGATACAGTAAGGGGATGCACAAAATAATGCCATATCCCATAAGTCACAGGTGGCACCTGTAGAAGTGTTGCTAGAAACTAGCATGCAAGCAGTGTTTGTGTAGATAGATTGGTAAGAGTGTTAGAGGCTTGGCTGAAAGCTAGGTGCATTGATTGTACTATGCTCTCACTGAGGATAGCTTATACAACCTGCTTCGTGTTCACAGAAGCAAAGCATGATAACTGAGAAAAAACACTGAGCTTTATCCAAAGCACATTATTGTCCTTGTCCTGGCTTTGGGAAAGAGGAAGTAGAGGAAACTTTCCTTTGGATATTGTTCCAGACCATGTTTATGCTGGATTTTCTGTTAACTACCTGACCACCTCTCTTCTAATTGTTGGCACGTGAACGAGCAGTTCTTTATGTCTTCTCACCACATGCTTCATTGCGACATGCTAGTACAGGGAGTGAAGGGAAATATAGCTGTCAGATCGAAGGACCTGGTGGCTCTACTTTGACTTTAATATGGCTACCGCTTTTAGCTATGGAAATATAACGTGGGAGTTCGAAATGATTGCAGATCTTTAAAAGCGACTAATGGAAGATGAAACTTTAAGTATTTAAAACCAAAACCAAAACCAAATCCACTGCATTGATATATTCATGAAAGAAGCAATGCCAAGATGCTTACCTTCCAGAGAAATTTCTTGATGAGTCTAGCAAAAAGGATTGAGATGAAGCAACTAATTAAGGGCAGAAAACATTTAACTGTAACAGCCCTATATTTTAGGCTTTATTTGATGACTGTGTATGTACTTGAATACTATAGGACATAGTGCTGCCTCCATGCCAAAAGGTGTCTTGGAGAGGCTGCTACCTTCGACATCTTTTAGAAAAAGTATATGCTGGTTTGGTTAGTTCATCTCCTTATGCCATTCTGTTGGGGCTTGATGCCAGAGGACGTATTCTGAGGACAGTGGCTTTCCTGGTGATTATAATTATAGCATTGACAAGGTGGGCTGCTCCATGGCTTGCTAAGCTCTCCCTGCAGCTGCCTGTGGGAAAGCAGCTGCAGGGACTGGAGTCGATATACTCTCTGGAGACTAAGGTAAAACCTGTGACTTCTTGTTCCAGGACTGGCTGGTAGCAGCTGAGAGTGTGTGTGGTTGGGAGGGGAAGGACACGAGAAAACAACCTGATTATCAACCTCAGCCTGCTCATACAACTATATGTACACACCAGTGCACTCTCCTGTGTCTTAACTCTAAATAGATCACTGCTGCTGGTACAGTAATCTCCAAAACACTATTTGCAAGCCACAGACTAGTTCAGCTTGTGGAAATAAAGAATATTTTGAATCTGGAGGAGATCTTCATCTTAATTGGCATAACTATGATGATTTAAAAATAAAATTGCCTAGAGGTTACGGCATGGCTCTTACAGTCCACAGGAAAATCCACCATCATCTATTTTTCTGTCTTTGCTATTCCTTCTTGCTTTTGCTGAAGGTCTTTATGAATTGGCACGTCTGCTAAATTACTGCAAATATATACTAAAAAAATATATGGCAAGTGTATTTATGTATACTGGCTGAGCTGGCTTCTAACGCCATGCCGCAGTACAGAAATGTAGTCTCTTGATCCTGAAAGGTATTCCTCAGACTTGGTGATCCTTACTTCTGTCAGCAAGTCTTTCGTGGCATGTTTATATGAGTAGACTCACATGCAGTTTGTACTGCTAAGAGTACTCATTGCTTTAATTGGTAGTTTATGAAATAATTCTTCTGGAACTAGGTGGGACTTAGTTTCTGTCTTGCTCACCTGCCCCACCTCCATCAGGGAAACAGCTAATTGTTTAATGGTTGGTCCCTACAGTTCTTCTACTTGAGAGAGTCTGAGACAGTTCAATCCTACTGGAAAGTAGCCTCAGAAATACTAAGGCAACTTCACAGGCTTCTTTTTTGGCAGGCCTATTCTCAGGCATAGACCTCAAGAAAACTAGATCAGTACCAAATATTTACACTGAAATTGGTTTTACCCTTCTATGTTCACTATCTGATCATGAGAAAAAAAAATAAGACTTTTCATCCTTGTTGAACCTTAGTATTTGATTACAGAAGCTTAAAAAAATCTCTTCCCTCCCCCTCCCCCACCCCCCATTGTCCTGTGAATTCTCATAATCAGGCAAATTTCCAGTGAATAGGTATACTGCAGAAGGAAAGACTAGTAGAGCTATCAAATATCAAAATCATGTTAACACAGGAGCATGCAGGTGCTAGATCAGAAGATGAGGGAAAATACAGGCAGGCTTTTGTTGGGTGGGAATTCTATACAGCTGTGCCATGCAGAGGGGAATGGTGTCTCAAGGACTCACCTCCTCTCTCATATCTCAGCTAAATCCCTTCAACTGATCCACTGGAATGCTCTATGGAAGATTAGTTATCAGCTCATAATCTTCCTAATTCTTGCTGCAGAGGTATCTACATTCAAATGGATGGAAACCTAAGCTGTCTGGGAACTGCCACAGGCTTCTCATCTCAGGAGATTCAGCCCTGTTTGTTGTTGTACACACTGCTTCAGAAGTGTTATTTATTTATTTATTTACAAGTGGAAAACTACAAGGAAGAGGAATCCGTGAGTCTTTCTTCAATGACTACATTTCAAGGGACAAGGGGAAGGATGACTAAACCAATTAAAGCCAATTGGAGGGCTTTGAGATACCCTTTTGACTACTATTACAGTGACTTAACTGGGAATATGGCCTGTGACAGCCTGTCAAAAAACAAGCAAAACTCAGTCATGCCTCTGCCTTTCACAGGGCCTGTGTTCAGTCTTCAGTAGTATTTTTTGAGCTTTTGCTGCCTGGGTCGGGAATCATATGATGCAGTTCTCTCTACCGTGATTGTTCTGACCAGAGAAAGGCCACTAACAGATATAGCTTTAATTTGTCCAAAACGGTATAAATGAACTAAAGGACTTGGTGGGGAGGAAAGAATGCAACAATATAACTGCAGCTTATCGAGACCTAATCATGACAAAGTGATATTGACCTAAACCTTAGCCTTGAACTTGCAGAGTATATTATTTTAAAAACGCTGACTCAAATGCAGTTGTCTCCTGCACATAGAGTACTACTCATGACTACAAACTCCGTAATTAGTGTCATTTTTCCAACCTAATTTCATGAGTGTTGGTGCTATAGTCCTTTACCAGTTTCTAGAAGAGCGTAAGGGACCAAGCTAAGTTTCTACCTGTTCTAGATAGAACTGTCAGTGATTAATTGCCTACTTGAACAGGAGCTACAGAGTGGTATATCTGGGTCTTGTCTTCAAGGACCATGTTCCCAGAACTCGGAGAACTTATATATAAGCTATCTTACTCATACACTATGTAACACATAGTATTCTTTTATAGAGTTACTAGTTGAAAATTAGTTTTGAAATGGAGGTAGTCTGCTACTCCATGCAAAAAGATGTCTTGAAGGGATTGCTTTTGCAGCTGAAGGATAAAAATAGAGTCCTGTCTTCAGCAGATGATAACCTGTGTAACGAAGCTACTGGAGCAAGTCTAGCGGAGGGCTTTGATGATTAGGGGACCGAAGCACCTCTCAGACGAGGAGAGGCTGAGAGCTGGGCCTGTTGAGCTTGGAGGAGAAAAGACTGATAGTGACTGGATCTTATCAGTGCGTGTAGATACCTGAAGGGAGGGTGTCAAGGGGACGGGCCAGACTCTTTTCAGTGGTGCCCAGAGACAGGGTAAGAGGCAGACAAACTGAAACACGGGAAGTCCCATCTGAACTTGAGAAAATCTTTACTGTGAGGGCGACAGAGCACTGGATCAGGTTGCCCAGAGTGGCTGTGGAGTCTTCTTCTCTGTCCTGGATGCCATCCTGCACAATGTGCTGTGGGTGATCCTGCTTGGCAAGGGCGGTCGGACCAGATGATCTTCAGAGGTCCCTTCCAACCTCAGCCATTCTGTGACTCTGTGACTGTGATTCTGGTGAACAGCGTAAGATTATGATGTAATGGTAATATGAATTTCAGGTAGAGCTGTGTGGGCTGTCCTGAATTAAATACAAGACATGTGTGGGCCTGTCAACTGCGCTTGCACTACAAGCATGTTTCATGTGTTTCAGATCAGTCCTGGAGAAGTATATAACATTCCTGAAGTATCTTCTAGGAAGTTGCCACTGAAGAAACTTACTCCAGTGCAGTACAAGTATTAGAAAACAGTGTCTGCAACACCTAGATTGACAAGGATGCTGTCTTGCAGTACAGAGGAATGCATTTAAGTCAGGTTTCCTTCTTGCTAAGCTGGGCAAAAATAGTAGTGCAGATAAAACAGAGCAGTCTAGATAAGACCTGAGGAACATTTAAGCTGCAAGCCTGTACTGAAAGTTTGTACTTTGGCCTCAGGCTGAGGAACCTTGCCTATAGCTAGACTGTAATCCTCAATGGTGTGAAAAGCCCTTACACTGCATCTACTCCTGGTTAGCTGAATCAGCTAAGCTCCCTTTCCCTCTTCATCTGACTCTGGTTCTAATCGAGGCTGGTATATTGAAAGTGTTTATATATTTTTTTTAACAGGGGCTGTGGCAGAGATGCAACTTGTAGGAAATGGTGACATGCTATACCTACTGTCTCTTAGTAGAACTTGACATCAGCTTGCTGAATAGGTAGAAGTGGAACTGGCAGATTTTAGGAGAACATTACAGTACTGTGAACTACATCCATGCTTCAGGAGATGGCAAAGTGAGGGAATGGGAGAGTGCTCCTCTCAGAAAGCCAGCTGCTTCGCAAACTCTCCCCTCTACCGCAAGCCATCGTGGTGATAAAACAGCTCTTCCACAGAGCCTGGTCACAGGGTGCAGAAGGGCTGTGGGGTCCTACAGGACCTCAGGCACTTGGAGCAAGCCGACAACTGCCCCATTTGGTGGCCTTGCATGAGGAAAGCGTGCTGACCCACAGCTCCGCAAACCCACAGCGCTGCCCAAAGAAACGCTCCCGGACAAGACCCGAAGCACACAGAGCAGCAGAGGCCTCGCTGCCCCTGCCGTGCGGCAGCCGGCCGGGTCCCCGGGCCAGCTGATGGTGGTGCCGGCGGTGTGCGGCACGGTGAACGCCGGCTCGGCGCGGCTCCGAGAGCGCCTCCATGTCGCACCGCCAGCCCGCCCCAGCGCCCAGCCGCGCCGGGACAGCTCTCGTTGGAGGGCCGGTGCCGGGACGCCGCTGCCGGTGTCTCGGGGCTCGCCCGGCGGCTGCGGGAGGGCTCGGCTGCGCTCGGCGCGGCTGAGGGCACGGCCCGGCCCGGCCCGGCCCGAGCCCCCGGGGCCGGGGCGGGGCCTGCGATGCAAAGGAGGGGGCGCGGACAGCGGAGTTGCCGGGCGGCCGGCGGGGGGCGGCGGGGCCGGGCCGATTTTTTTTTTTTTTTTTTTTTTTTTTTTTTTTTTTTTTTTTT
>CM021763.1:34839022-34913234 GCA_011075105.1 Heteronetta atricapilla | reverse complement strand
GGGCCGGGCCGGGCCGGGCCGGGCCGAGCGGGGGCGGCCGGGAGGCGTGCACCGGCGGCGGGCAGCGGGACTGGCGGTCGCCGTCAGCGCAGCGGGCAGCGGAGCGGGAACATGGCGAGCGTCGGCAACGGCGCGGAGGAGAACGGCGGCGAGGAGGCGAGTGCGGGGCAACGGGCAGGGGGTGGAGGGCGGGGAGCTGCCGCCGGCCCCATACCGGCGGGGGGTATCGCGGTGCGGGGCCCGCCCCGGCGGCGTCCCGCCTGCTCCGGGCTGCGGCGGGGAGAGCGGCGGAGCCGCGTCCCGGGGACGGCCCGGCCCGGCTTGGCCGGCGGGGAGAGGGGAGCGGCGAGTTGGGGAAAGTTGTGCCGGGGGCGGCCCCTGCCCCTCCCGCGCACCCTGCTGCCGCCGGCTCGCCTTCCCCTCTTCCTGATTTCATTTCTTTATTGCCTTTTATTTTATTTTTTTCTTCTTATTTCCATTCATTTTCTTCCCCTTCTCTTCCTTTTATTTCCTTTCCTCTCCCTTCCTTTTATTTCCCTTCCCTTATTTCCTTTCCTTCCCTATTCCTTTCTCTTTTAACCCGCGGCGGGTGCAGTGCGCTCCCTGTAGGCCCCGTGTCGGTGGGGCTCGGCCGGGCGGCTCATCCGGGGGGCTGCGCAGCCTGCCGGGGCTCTGGGCAGCAGGGCAGGGGGCTGCTGCACGCTGCAGCAAGCCCTGCGGCTTTCTTGCTGCCGCCGTTAGAGGTCCAGGCACGAATCCCCTCGCCGAACTCCTTGTGCTTTCATGGTACGCTCCTGGGTCCATACAGGTGCGGTAGCAGAATCGCTGCTGGTTCCTATGAGGAAGCTCGTGGTTGTAAGGGATGTCCCGGGCTGTCTTTTCAGAAGCACGACCCGATAAACAAGGCAGACATAAATGGAGGGGGTTTCTAAAAGCAATAGCTCAAAGTCCTGGTGGGCTCGGATCGGAATACCCACCTGGCTCCTGACTGCACGCTGTAGGAGCAATGGCTGTACTGCTGCTTACACCCAGCAGCTTTTTCGAAAAGGTTTACAAGGCGTAGTTCCAGCAGAACTTTGCTGAACAACACTGGTGAATCACATCATTGCATAATAGTTTTTGTCTTCTTTCTTTTCAAAGACCTTGCTGGTGTGAATTTCGGAAACAGACACGCAGCCAGAGCCCTGTTTCTGAGGGGAGCTAGTGTTGTGTGTAACAGAGCCACTGACAAACGCCTATATAGGATGGGGATGCTGCATGGTTCTCTTGAATACTCATGTTTTGTATTTGGCAGTTGCAGAAGTTGCTTTTGGATGAGATGATTTAAAACAACAACAACAACAACACATCTTCTCACTTGAAAGGTAGGGGTATACTACCCTGTATTTCAGAGCATGCTGAAAAAGTTGCTACTTCTCACGGCTGTAGTGTAGAGGCATAATGTGAAGAAGATGTGAAAAGCTGTATCGCCTTGTGTATTTGAGTGAGTTGCTGCAAAATCTTAGCACACCAAGTAGGGCAGTTGTCTCTGTGGGGCTAAGGTTTGTTTCCGACATTGAGAATGAGTAAATACCAGTGGGAACAAGTTACTAACGAACTCCTGCTGCTCTCGGTAAGTGAGTAGTTGGAATTCACAATTGGTAAAACAGGTATTTAGCAACCTAGCTGTAGTCCGGCTGTCCCATTTAAAACAAACAAACAAAAAACCAAACAACAACAACAACAAAAACACAAACACATAAGGGCTGCTTTCTGTCAAGTGTCAGTGCTATATCTCTTAGAGGGAAAGATGATTCCATGCAAATGGACAGGTGGACATAAAAGCACCCAGAAAAGGTTTTACCTAAGCAATAGCATGCCAAAAGCAAAAAAGCTTTTTTCCCCCATGAGCACTAAAGAGCTCATAGTCTTGTAGAGACTTGTGCTTGATTCTCTAGCATGTGGGTTTTGAATGGACCAGAATAGGTAATAGCACGAGCAGTTGAATTTTTCCTGATAAGAACCGAGAGTTCAGAGAGGAACGGCAGATGCTGGCTTGATCCTGGAGAAAGTGACTGCTTCTGTATCAGAAGTTGTCCCGACCGCTGGCATCCTTTGCCTACAAGTTCATCACAGTCTTTACTAATCTTGGTGTGGTTTCAGCACTTCAGACATGAACTAGTTGTTTTGAAGTGCCTTAACTGTTATTTAAGTGTTTAAGCTGGGGAACATTGCCGTTAGTTTTCTTCTCAAAAGCTGTGCGCTTCCAAGTAACGTTTACATGTAACGTGGAAGATATGAGCTGTTTATTTCCTTGATCAAGTGCACCATATTCATATAGCTTTTAGCATAGTATTTTGCGATGTAGGGTCTTGTTCATCCCTGAAGCTTTGAAAAAGGATGTGCTAAGCTAAACCTTGAAGCCATTTGCTACTTGATGGGACCTTAACTAGCAAGAAGACTTCTGCGGTCCTTGCTGATGGTGCAGGCAGCAGCTCTCTACTGCAGTCCATGATGAAGAAAATGTGTTCTTCCTTATGCTTTCTTGTAGCTCAAGGAAGTACAAGATAGCATATTCATCTTTTCTGGCTGTTTTTTTTTTTTTTTTTTTTTTTTGTCTTGTTGTACAGCTGTGGATTTGCAGTGGACATTTCAAGGAAGTAGTATGAAGTATAAGTCTTTGTTTTGTTCCCCAGCTGATGCAAGTGTAGTAGTTTGGGTGTTTTTTAATGAACACCAACTGAAACTGGAGACCTACACCTAAGAGGCCGTATTAAGGAGATAACAGTCTGAGGATGTTCATCTGGAAAAAAAAACAAATGGTTATTAAACTCAGGATTTTTCCAAGTGGTGTTGCTTCCTGGGTGTTAAAGTTTGCGTGGTTATCCTGTACTAGGAGGAAGTTTGCTGGCTGATAAGCTATCAGAGTGAGAGTGTCGGCCTGTGATGTGTCTACCTGTGAACTTAGAACACGATATCTCGTAAGCCCTTAAACATCTATATAGTATTGAATTTCTATACTCAAAGTGCTCATGTTAGTATTGGAACAAGTTGTAAATATAGGACAGATATGTTTAGGGGCAAAATGACATTCCCAGCCACTGCAGTCTTCAAGCAAAACTTTAAGCCTTCCCCTTCTCCCCCCTCTACTGTCTAAAGATTACTTAAAATAGTGGGCCAGATCTGCTTCCCATTAAGTTCACTCTGTGCTGCCCTGGTTTTTCAAAGTCTTAAAGCCAGCTTAATTGGTTACTTGGGGATTCCCTATCCATTAAAAAAAAAAACACAACAACAAACCCAACCTTGGCCTTTGTGCCTGTGAGGGTTGTGGCCAGAGAAAAAGGATCATGATCTAGAAGTATCTAGATGCTATAAAAATGTCTTGTTTGCCCACAGCCGGCTAGGCTAGGGATTATATAGAGATCTGAAAGTGATTTCGTGCCCTTGCTGTGGTTAACTCTAAGTCTTGTATTAAGGGCAGGTTGGCCGATTCAGCTAATCTGTGCCTCAGCTCTAAACTAACCTGTTAAGGGAAATTTGTTTAATGATCTGATGATGCATGCTGTACTCCTTTGAACTGCCCAAGCAAGGACAAATAGTATGTAGGGTGGCTTTACGAGCCTGAGCACTTTATCTTCTGAACTAATTTCAGTATGAAACCAGTGTCTTCAGGACAGATGTTCTTTAATTCAAGAACTGTTTAGTGCTGCTTAGTACTCTGTTACAGTACTCAGAGCTCTTTATACACTGCTGCTGCAGCTACTGCGCTTAAAATCAAAGAACCTACTAGAGTGCTTGTTTTCACCAGTAACCGTAAAATAATGCGCTTTAGACTATATTAGAGAGAAAATGGCCAATAATGCAGGCTCCTTTAATGTTTACTCTGAGGACTTTCTTTCCACTGATTTTGGCTGGTATTTCTAATGCAGAAAAATGTCAATGGGGAGAAACTGTTGTAGTTGTGCTCCCCCTGGGGACTTCAGGAAGCTGGAACAAGCTGATCAGCACCTGCTTATTTTATTTTTTTAACCTTAAAAATGAATGCTTGGTGCATATGGTGTTGGGAAGGGGCAGTGAGAGCACTTTTTCCTGTGAGAGGTATTATTTTTTTTTTTCTGACTATCATATCAAGATGAGGATGCATACTCCAATTTTGTATTACATGTATTGTTCCAAAATGGTGAATTTTTGTTTGTGTTTTTTCATTTCTTAGCTGCCTTCCTGAAATTTGTGTCATTCATATGTTCAAGTTCCTTGCTTAACTGTGAACAAATTTGAAAAAGGATGGCTTAAGTCTTTGTTAATTTCCTGGTGAGGCAAAGAAAGTGTATGTAACTAAATGTCCAATCAAATGTTCTTATTTAATGCTCCCTTTTGGTGGGTCAGCTTGGTTCCCTCTTCAAAGAGAGGGAAGAAAGACAGGGGATACAGGAAAAGGTGGGGTTATTATGGTTAAAGAATTACAAGACGGTGCAAACTAAAGTAAAGCCTGGTTTATGGCTCACTGTGTGTGCACATTCTAGAAGTGGTAAGGTCCAGTGAGGGAGCAGACATGATGAAACATGAGATTACTGAAAGCTGTGGTTATTTTGAAAGCCGAAGACTACTTCAGTGAGAACACTAATGAAAATATGTAAAGGCTGCCAGGATGTGGGAAGCATGAGATGCCTCTTGCAAAGGCAGAGCTGACAGAGGAACTCATGGAACAGCTAACTAAGTACCTATGAAGCCAATCTGTTTCAATCTGTTATAATTTGCCTTTACATCTGTATAATTTTTTATGGTAGAATATTTACCTATAGAGATGGAAAAAAAGTTGAAAAAATAAAATGCTTTTTCTGAAGACTTTTCTTCATATATTGAACTGTGTCTATACAGTTGTGGGAAGCAACATCTGGGATCTTTTAATGAAGGCTTTACATTAAGCAGTGGAAGTTACTGTCCTTAACAGGTACAGCTGTCTTGGTTACTGTAGTTAAAGGCTTGCTGCCATCCACTATATTAGACCATTTTACTTTGTACATAGTCTTCAAAGGGGATAGACTGTATTTAAATAAAAAGTACAGGGATGAGGTGTAGAGGTTGAAGAGTAGGAAGCAGCTTATTTATTTTCCTCTGAGTAGCTTAAGAGTTGCAAGTATGGCATGCAGATTATTGTAGGTTGGAAGGAATCTTACAGACCACCCCATTCCAATCCCACTGCCATGGCCCAGGACACCTCCCACCAGTCCAAGTTGCTCAGAGCCCCATCCAGCCTGGCCTTGAACACCTCTAGGGTTGGGGCATCCACATCTTCTCTGGGCAACCTGTGCCAGTGCTCACTGCCCTCTGAGTGAAGGTTTTCCTCCTAACATCTAATCTCAATATCCCCTCTTTTAGTTTAAAGCCATTCCCCCTTGTCCTGTCAGTATCTGCACAAGTAAAAAGTTGTTCTTCATCTGTTTTATAAGCTCCCTTTAGATACTGGAAGGCTGCAGTGAGGTCTTCTTGGAGCCTTCTGTTCTCTAGGCTGAACAACCCCGACTGCCTCAGCCTGTCCTCATAGGAGAGGTGCTCTGGCCCTCTGATCATCCTCGTAGCCCTCCTCTGGACTCGCTCCAACAGGTCCGTGTCCTTCCCCTGTCCTTGTGCTGGGGGCCCCAGAGCTGAGTGCAGGGCTCCAGGTGGGTTTTCACAAGAGCAGAGCAGAGGGGGATTCTCACCTCTCTAGCACTGCTGGTCCCACTGCTTTTTATGCATCCCAGGATATGTTTGGCTTTCTGGACTGCAAGCTCACACGGTGGGCTCATGTTGAGCTTCTCATCAGCCAACACCGTCAGGGTTGCTCTCAGTCGACTCATTGCCCAGCTATCATAAGAAAACACAAAGTTATATGTAGCGTTGTTCGGTGGTATAGTGGCAATAGTGCATGCAGTTTTATGCTACCCAGCTAAATACCAGTTGAGTTTTGTCTACCTGTTCAGATCATATTTTATTTTGTAAGTCAGTCTCTTTTAAATTGTGCAGGTGAGTTAACTAAAATGTCACAAGAGATTTAAAGAAATGTTGTGAAAGTCTCCGCAAATCAATAAAAATTCTCATGTATATAATGACCACGGACTAAAGTGAAAATGAATATGGATATCGGCAACAGGTGGAGATCAGAGCGACATAAATAGTTCACTGCCAGTCTTTTATTGTTTGGCTGCTACCTCTCCTTTCATAGTTGAAAGAAGTATACTATACCTTGAGTAGTGGGTCTGTCTTTTCTAGTTTTATATCCCCGGGTGCTGAAGTGAGGAAGTGGCATTTAGAGAGGTTCCGTGTTTTAGATTTAACAGTGCAGTCATGTGGGATTTCCTTTTCCGTAGCATGAGTCATCACAGCCAGTTCACCAGCCATTTCGCAGTGTGAACATGGTGCAAAGGAGCCAGCGTTTTGATTGCCTGTGAGTATGCACTCCATGCCACAGTGAAATTCAACGTAATAGCACTGAAGGAGGGACTGCGTGCATGAGCAGTGACCTAGCCGCACCGACACACTGTAAACATAACCTTACACTTACGGTGGAATGTTAATGATCCTTTGGGCAGAAGTGACAAATCCAGCAACAACTGCATATTTTTTTTCTGTCATTAATACATTCCTGCTGAAATGTCCAAAGGCTATATAGATTGCTCATGCATCAGTAAGCTGCGTGGCATCTGTGTGTGAGGAGGGGAACTGCACATCTCTACCTTTTTGACAAGCCTCAGTGCACAAATAGATGATGTGACTTCTCTGTTGGGAAATGCACGCTGAATTCAGTGCATTTTTTCTGGATCCTGCAGCTTTCAGACAATGCCTGAGGGAAACAGCAAGCTCTGGTTGGGGACATAGTGGATGAGGAGTTAAAGTAGAGGGAATCTTTACTGAAGAAGCAAGGTAGTAGCCTCGTGACACATGAGAAAAACTTAACGGGGGACCTTAGTAGGTCAACTCTGACTTTATGTTAATGAAATCTGGAGGTGCATGTTACTTGTGATATTTGTTGGTAAAGAGTTATCCTCATAACTTCAGAAGAGAACGTGTTTTGTTTGTACTTGCCTTTAAGCAGCCTAGAAAGAACTAACACTTTAGCTTACTGTCAAGTTAAGTAAAGATCTGATTCTGCTCAGTGTAATTCAATGTGACACTTGTTCTGGTTGTGACACTATATTTTTGTTAGGCTTTTGTCTGACTCTGATTTTGGTAGAAACACAATGAACTCTTCAGAACACATTTATAAATTGGCTACTAATTAGTTAATTTTATACTAATGTGGACATCAAGTGACTGCTTATTGAAGAGGATGCTTTTCTACTGTAATGAGAAAAATCTGTTTCTAGGAGAGATGGAAGGTGGCCTCTCTAGCACCGGGGGAACAGGTTGTGCTCTGGACAAAAGTCATCGCTTTAATCCTGTACAGATGTCTTCAACTGTAGTTAACGTTGGTTTCTAAAGCTCTGCTGTTTTGTTACTGCACTTAATGCTGCTGGTGGATTAGAAGATATCCACAGAGACTGTCAAGTTCTGTAATGAGAAAAACATTATCACAAATTGGTTGTTGCAGTTACTGTTACTGCAGCAAGGCCTCCTTTTAAAGGAAATGAAGCACTTAAGGAAAATCACTTAAGTAGTTTTATACTATAAAATATAACTTCTAGGTACTACCTGTGCAGCAGCTACCGTTGCGTTTTGTAGAAAGGAGTGTTCAGCCATGTAGTCCAGGAAACATCTAACCTGAGGGGAGCGGGGAGGTTAATATCGAAGATGCTTGTACTAGTTTCCCTTTCATATAACTAATGAAATAAAGACAGATAGGCAAAGCAGGTACTGAGTCATCTTTAATACAAAGTAAACAGGTTTGTTCTCCATCTTGGCATCATCTCTGAAAAGTATTAGAAATTCTGTGGTTCTGTGATTCTAGGTTGGAAGAGACCTCAAGATCATCGAGTCCAACCTCTAACCTAACCCTAACAGTCCCCACTAAACCATATAATTAGTATTAGCAATTCCAAAGCAGCGTCTCTATAGTGAGACTTATTGAGGATTGTTGACTGCATTGAAATTGATAAGCATTCTGGAATGCTATGAAGATATTCTGCCAGGGGAAATGTAATTGGAAAGAGGTGATACTTTTGTCTCGGTAAGTCTGTAATAAGTACACAGGGACCCTGCTACATAAATAAGATTTTTCTTTGAATCTTTAAAAAGCCAAAAAAGCAGTGAGGACCTTTATTTGAAATTGCCTAGTAAAGTTCAGGGCAATATGATGTACTCTTTTTCTTAGCTATTTCTATCTTACCCTTTTTTCTTTACTATGATGTAGTCTCCACTGAGTCTACTTCTTTGTATCCTAAATCAAGACTTTTTTTTTAATGTATAATTGCAGCTTGAGTTATACTTTTCCTTTGTTTTATGCTTCCAGAAATGTGTGAGTTTTTTTTTTTTTGTTTTTTTTTTTTTTTTTTTTTTTGTGACTATTTGCCGTGGCCGAAGACAGATGTTGTAGGGTAAGGACAGAGACACTGCATCTGCAGTTGTACTCCTTCCTGCTCTAAGCTACACATGCTTAACGTGAACTATATTACTCAAGTGGAGACCTCTCCAGAGTTTGGTAACTTGTGACCTAACAAGATCTTTACCGGAGAAGGGCTGGGAAATTTAATAAGTGCACTTAAATCTCAGCCATGAATACTTACTTAGCATAGATTAAAAACTAACCCCAAACAAACAAGTGGCAAACCTCTTATATCCAGGACTGACAGATCTGGATGTCTTAATGAGAACATACACTATTATTAGTAACTCTGATACACTTTTCAAGTTTCTTTTAATGACAGACTGCTGGAAAGCACTGATACTCCTCTTGCTTGCACTTTCAGAGAGAGTTATTTCTCTTTATGTTATAAGCATGGTTGATGTTACACTTGAGACACCTTGCATTCTATTCAGACATGCGGTTGGAGTCTCATGGTACTAAGATAAAACTTCAGGTTTACTATTATTAGTGTTTGAAAACAAATTATTTGAGCTCTGCTCTTTAAACAGCTTCCAGTTGTACCAAATGCCAAGCACTGACAATAGATCATTATCTATTTCACATCATTCACATCACTGAAGCATGTGAACTCTCTAGCAGCAGCACTTCACACTGTCCTTTTTTTTTTTTTTTTGCAATTGATTGTAATATAGCTGTGAATTGAGTTGTTCTTATTTATCTGTGTGTATGGTTAAACCATAAAATGAATTCCTCTGTTAAGGAGGTAAGGAAGTCTGTAGAACTATGACACCTGAGGATGCATTTAAATGAGGTCTTTGGAAAGCTTCCTTGCATAGGCTATGCAATTCTTTGTGGTAGGCAGGACACCAGTTGTCCTGGAAAAAAATATTCTGGAAGTGTTTCCAAGCATATAGGCGTGGTGACATCAAGCATTACACAATCAAAGAATGTCTGATCCTGTTGCATCTAGTGAAGGTGACGGCATTCGATTCAACTTCTGAGCACTGATAATGGGAGAAAACGAGTGATTAATTCCTTGCTGTGATAGCCAGATTGATTGGAAAGATGATTTTCAATTCAGGATAATTCTCCAGCTGGTTCATGGCTTTCACAAAAGAACAAGTACCACATAAATAGGTATTTTGAGTCTTTTTGTTTGCCCATGCTGTTTAGTTAAAGATTAAGCCCTGCATATCAAGAATCTGCATGTTTTTGCACTGCATGAAGGGTACAGCGCTTTCCTACTATGTGTTTTGGCTGATAGCTTAAGAACTTCAAAAGGGTCTTGATTTGTAATCCATGTTAGTTAGATATATCTTTACTACTTTATTAGTGCTTCTTGTTTTATCTCTGTTCTTTAGTTCCTGTTCTTGAATACTACTAGTTGGTGATGGGTTTTTACTGTCTTCATTGTTGATCGTATGAGTCAACAGCTAGGTTCAGTTGCAGTTCCACTAAAAAACATGTAATTTGGAGGAAGGGGAGACATTTTCTTTTTCTTTGGTCTGAAGAAACCTGTTCTTGACAACAGTGGATTTCAGGTTTTTGAGAAGTTTTACTAGCAAATGGTTACACAACTTAGCAGCGCAAAAATAGATGCAGCACTCAAATTATGAAACAGCAATGAAAGAAATTTTTATTCACCATAAAATAACTTACTTTGTCAAATGGTTTGGTAAAAGATCATGGTGGGAATAAATCTCAAGTGGAAACAAAAGAGGTTCAAGTTAACTATAACATTTCTTTCCCATCGAGGTAGTTTGAAACAAGTGATTTAAGGAATTTTCCTTTCCTATTCTCTTCCTTGCTTTTCCAGCTGATGAGGAATCATTTTGGTCAGCAAAACGAAAATCTTCTAAAAGTGAAATAAACACCTTGTCACATTGGCTGCTATTGCTTCCAATTTTTCTATGGTTTTTAAATTTTACTTTGAGCATCCTGTGATAATGTGGTGAGAACTGTTAGGTTTTGCTTCACTATCTGCATCAAGCATACTGGAATATGGAAATAAAAGTAGGAAGGTTATGTGAGGCAGCTGGGCAGATCTACCCTTGCGAGAGAGGAAGAATTAAGATTCTGCAATTTCAAAGTGAGTACAGATGTGCCATCTGTTGTTTGTCAGGTGAATCTTCCAACGTCCCTTTTCGTTATAGCTTTTATCTTATTTGGTGGGTTTTGTTGAGTCAAGTGAGTGCAACTGTAACTTCTTGTGCATTAAAATGGTATGTTTTGAAGTAATGCTGTTCTGTTAGGAGCAGATTATCTAACGATCCTTTGTTTAGACTGAGCTAAAGTTTCTGTAAAGTTTCGCCAGTTACGGAAAGCTAAACTTCATGAGGGATAGACAATTCTGAACTAGAGTGGGTGAAATTTCCCTAGCTGTGAAACTTTAACTTAGCCAGAATTATGAAGACCAAGCTTCATTATTCGTGTCACAGATCTGTGACTTTGCTGGTACCTTGACTGCATGCAAACAAATCAAAAGTATAAATGCTTGTTATGTCTGTTAAGCACCAGCTGAAGACTTGCTTCCAGTTAGTTTTTCCCCATGCATGTCTTTCTGTAAAACATCTCACATTAGTTTGCATCTTCTAATGACGTCAAGAATGACCTCTATACAGCCTTTGGAAACTGATTGGAGAAGGTTGGTTGGACTGACAGTAGAAAAGTCTCCACCAGCTTTGTCCTGGAAGGTGTACCTAATTATTAATGCATCTGGCTATGCATCAGAAGAATTAGGTCTGGAAAAATGTGAAGATGGTCTTACCAGCTTACAGACGTGATAAATAGCACCCTATGGTTCCTTTTGACTTTAATTGGGCTTCATTCAGTCATTTCATAGAAATGACATGATACTCAAGTTGGTAACAAATCTTGAGAAGCTTGGTACAAGGTTTTGCAAGGCTCTCAGGCGTGTCTAAGTAAGAACTAAGCTGATAGAACAATCATTCTTACTGCTGGAGAGGACAAGCTTAGGGTGTCTTCTGTAGTATCTCCTTTGAGGAGAATGATTTTATGTAGTCCCTACTTTCTCAGTCTGTTTAGTCAACTTCCCATTCTTCTCAAGTCACTTTTCCTATGGTATTGAAAGGCAGATGTATCCAGCCAAAGTGCATCTAAGTATGTGTATTTATCTTTGTCTGTAGACTTGCTTGGCAATCAGTTTTGTTTGATAAAAATGACTAAGAATAATGACATGTTTGAAAATCCCTCTAGGAGCATACTCTGTGTTTGTACTGGACTAGCAACTCCCAATGTGCGATTTTTTAAAATATTTTTTTTTCCTAGTGCTGTTGACAAACATATGCCTAACTGATATTTCTTTGTACTTGGGCTGTTCGTTGGGATGTGTGAGAGGAAAGATGGCTAACTAATTGTTTTTATATGTATGTATAAACTTTATAGCAATGATGTTCTGTGTTGCTACCCTATTCCTTTGACTCTTTGTGCAAAAGCAACTGCAGGTCAGACTGACAAATACAGGTCAAATAGCAAGAAGGTGCCAGTGTAAACTGTAAGAGAATCCAGACTGGTGTTCAGCCAACTTTATCTGAAGTTATATTCTCACTTTTATGTGCAAAATGTCAGATACGAATGCGAACACAAGTAACTGTTGACAGCAGCCATTTGCGTGTCAATTATAATGAAGTATTTTGCGATCCTTGCTGATGGTGTGACTGTGTCTGCTTATTTCCACTTCTCAGTCATAGGAGAGAGCTGTCTAAAATAGCGCAAACTCAGCCAGCTGCAGTCAGAGCAGGCGAGACTGATGCTAGTGTATGAATGTGAGACTGCCTTTAAGCCTGGTGTTTAGAAGTAGATTCAGAAAAGGCTTCATCTCGATGCTCGCTCTAGTATGTAGTCTGACCCGCAGACTGACATCGCTGAATATAATCATTCCCAGTCTTGACCTTGTTTATATAAAGTGGATGGTAATGCTGCTTTAGAAGTGTCCTGCTTACATGCAGCTGAGTGCAAATCAAGAGTTGTCTGCTTTTTAGAACAATTAACACTTAACTACAGCAGGTGCTTTCATTGAAAGCATCTGTTTATTTTCTGTTAAAATTGAGTATGGAACTTTTTAAGACTCAATTTTCATATGTCTTTTGGTAATTTTGAGGTAACCAGCTCTGCGTGGGAAGTTCACTGCTTTCCAGGCTGTAATGGAGACACCTTTGTTCTTGTGGGTACTGACATCTAATGATTGAGCTAAATGTCACTGAAGTTTGTATTTAGTTACAGTTTATTTAGCCAAATTTACAGTAGAGATGGGTTCTACCTTATTGTCTCCTGTTTCCTCTTTGTGTGTGGAATGTTGCGTTTTTTGTTTTTTCTTAGCATGTGACCCCTGATCAAATCACCCACATTAGTAAAGTTCTTGAATATGACATGGTTTTCTATGTAGATGGATGAGACTGCATAAAATACCAGTGTTTTTCCAGAGAGCCAAGTGGAGGGTTTGGTGTCTGTTTTGGAGGAGTTGTGTTATCCTAAAAGTTTTCCACAGCAGATGAAAAACTTGAGCTCTCGGAAGCCAAAGATCAAGCTCAGTAGTTCAGACTTAATTATTCCAAGTATTTTTAAGAGTAACTTTGAAGAAGCAGATGGATCATATTTAGAACTCAAGCCAATGAACTTGAAATACTGTGTACGCACAAAAATACATGTTTTTTCCTTCAAAGAAGGAGTTATTTTCATGTAAAAAGAATAGTTGCACTGAGTAGAAACAGAATTCGTGTGTTTCAGTTCTTGCTTTCTAGTGCCACAGCCAACTTAAGTGACAATTGAGTGGTGTCCTTAGGTGACACCATCATCTGATTGTTAGTATGCAAGAAAGGTGTCTACAACAGATTGTTTTATAGGTCAAGTTCTTGGTTACTTTTTTCTAGTTTATACAGCTGCTGAAGTGTGTGTAGACATGTTAGACTTCTTGTACTCTAGATGAATCAAATGAGTTTGCTTAGGTGAATTTATTTTCAGCTGAGCAGTATTATAAATTAAACTTTCACAACTTTAAATCAGAAAGCTCACGGTATTGTTCATCTCCATCATAATTTTTTTGTGAAGTAGTCATTTCTGATATTTGATTCTTAGCGGGTAATTTTTGAGGGGAGGAGAAGCAGCAAAATTATATCCATATAATCCATTATGAAGACACTTTATATTATGTGGAGAGTAAGCACACTTCTGGGAAAGAGGGGAAAGAGCAGTATTCAGAAACTACTTAAAAAGAAACCTAAATATCCTTTTGATTCTATGCAGTGGAATTCTAACAGTAAATTCTGTAGCGGAATACTGTCTGTGGCTCAAATTGGATGCTATGAGTTAATTTGAACAAGTTCTCTGTAAAGTATTGTCAGAACTACAGATAATTGCTCCTTGTGTAACAAAAGCAATCAGTTTTCATGAAACTTGGCTGATGTTGAACCTAGTAATTTGTTTTTAGTTGAGCCATAACGTTGTGTACTTTTCAGACTCGTAATCTGGAACCATGAAAGACAGCGGCCATTGTTATTCTTACTTAACCCTCTGCCTGAAGAAATGTGAATTTGACTCAGCAGGAAAAAAGACACGATGAAAACCAGTGTTTGTAAGAAACCAAAAAGGTTTTACTTTGTAGTGATTTTGTGCTTGTGTTTGTGTGTGTTTTTTTTTTTTAAAAAACTTTTTCAATGAGCAAGAGATATTTAGTATTTCTGCTTGGTAAATCAAAATGATTAAACTTTTAAATAGCTTTTACACAAAGTCATGTGTTCTAGCTCTTGGACTATTTTGGGGAATCTCTTCTGTGTTTGTATATATTAACCAACCTTCAGGAAGTCTGAACTCTAATGAAGTAAAAAAGTTTTGCTGTTTACATCCTCTAGCATGCAACGCTGAAAACTTTTTTCTACTGTTTGCAGATTAGTTTAAGGATCACAATAACAATAGGAATTTATATTGAATTACTGGTCAAAATGACCTTCTAGCCTTACTCCAGATTGTTGCTTTCCATAATACAACCTCAGCCGGTGTTTATGATTTCTTTCATTATTTTTACATTTACAGCTTTTCACTTGAGACTGCATTATTCATTGATGCCAGTCTCTTCATTGCAGTGTTTTCTTGTTATGATTTGTGCTCCACTAACTCTAATATAATTCTTCACAGCTGAAGATTTAATTAACTTCTAGGATATTGATTAAAAATTGTTTTGAATGAAGCCTTGGGGGTATTTTATTAGAAACAATTTAATGCTGGTATTCCACTTACAACTATATTTCCTTATATTTAGTTGGCTAATTGTTGATATAAAGTATGTTTTATCAGAGACTGCTTAAACTAGGTCAGCCTAGAATGTGAAGGAAGGTTTGTCAAATCCAAAGTGTCAGTTTCTATACAAGAGATTTTTAGTAGTGTCAAAGCATTTTTTTATATATATAAAAAAAGTTGACTTTCATAATTATGCATTAATTCTTTATTAATTTATTAACTGTAACTTTTTTTTTTTTTTTTAACCTGAGATTGATTTCATGTTAAACAGCTTACAGTGACTTAAGTCTTTTCAGTTGCTTGCTGTGACAGTAGTCCTGGGGTATTGTAGCGGTTCTTTGGCTAAAATTATTTCTGTCTACTTGACAGAGTAAGAACACCTCAATATTCTTAAGTAAATGCAAAATAAGTGAGTAGAGAACTAACAGTGGATTATGCAGTATTTGTATTTCATTAAATGCTGAGTACACTGTTCCCCTGAAGGAGAGCACCTAAGTACAGAGCATGATAAAAGGAAAGAAAAAAGTTTGCAGAAAATGTCTCTGAAATGTCCTGTCCTTAGCGTTAAAAACAAACAAAACCAAATAAAACATCATCAACAACAATCAGCAAAACAAGCCTATAATGAGAAGCGGTGTATTGCTGAGATTTGAAGGTGCAATCCCACTGAAATGGGATTGTCCCAGTTACTTTCTTGGTTTGGGGACAGTCATGCTCCTGTGCTGCATGTCTCAGAATGTTCCCAGTTTTACTGACATTTCTCATCAGAGCTCTCTTCATAGTTCTCACCTTACAGAACAGAATCACATAATCACAGAATCATTAAGATTGGAAAAAACCTCCAAGATCATCTGGTCCAGCCATCACCCTGCGACCAATGTCACCCACTACACCATGTCCATAAGCACCAGGTCCAACCTTTCCTTTAACATCCCCGGGGCTGGTGACTCCACCACCTCCCTGGGCAACTCATCCAAATGCCTAACCACTCTTTCTGAGAAGAAATGTCTGCTAATTTCCAACCTAAACCTCCCCTGGTGCAACTTGAGGCCATTCCCTCTAGTCCTGTCCCTAGTTATCTGTGAGAAGAGGCTGACCCCCAGCTCCCCACACCTTCCTTTCAGGTAGTTGTAGAGAGCAATAAAGTCTTCCCCAAGCCTCCTCTTTTTTCCAGACTTAAACAACCCCAGTTCCCTCAGCCGCTCCTCACAGGACTTGTGTTCCAGGCCCTTCACCAGCTGTGTAGCCCTTCTCCACGGCCTCGATGTCCTTCTTACAGTGAGGGG
Source organism: Heteronetta atricapilla (assembly GCA_011075105.1). Classification (NCBI taxonomy): domain Eukaryota; kingdom Metazoa; phylum Chordata; class Aves; order Anseriformes; family Anatidae; genus Heteronetta; species Heteronetta atricapilla. Next base: position 34,897,214 of record CM021763.1, on the reverse strand, counting down.
CCCAAAACTGAACACAGCACTCAAGGTGTGGACTCGGCAGAGCAGTGTACAGGGGGACAATCACCTCCCTGGTCCTGCTGGCTGCACTGTTCTTGATACAAGCCATTCAAGTCAGTTGAGTGGAGGTATGCTGCCCTCTTGGATCCTTGAGCAAGGTGCAAGCTCCACTGTCTGCTCATTTTAAGGGGCCATTCCCGGGGGTATGGAATTTGAAACATGCAGCCACCGCTTTCTTTGATTTTATTATGAATGTACTCCTGACTTGAGCTAAAAAGGAATGAATACATACAAAGTTGCATAACTGTAGTGGGTTTATGTGGCAAGGTTTTGGTAGCAGGGGGACAAAGGGGTGGCTTCTGTGAGAAGGATCTAGAAGCTTCCCCATGTTTGGTAAGGGCCCCACTGCTGACCAGAGCTGAGCCAATATGTGATGTTGTTTTGGGCCTCTGTGAGAGCTGATTTAAGATGGGGGAAAAAAATCGCTGCGCCACACAGCAGCTGGGAGAGTGAGAGGAGTGAGGAACAGCCTTGCAGGTGTCAAAGTCAGTGGAGAAGGAGGGGGAGAGGTGCTCCAGGCGCCGGAGCAGAAGTCCCCTGCGGCCTGTGGTGAGGCCCATGGTGGAGCAGGATGTCCTCCTGCAGCCCATGGAGTACCACGGTGAAGCAGGGTTCCACGCTGCAGCCCATGGAGGAGCCCCTGGTGGAGCAGGTGGACCTGCACCAATGGAGACTGTGGCCTGTGGAAGAGCCCTGCCAGAGCAGATTCCTGGCCAGACCTGCAGCCCATGGAGAAGAGCCCATGCAGGAGCAGGTGACCTGGCAGGAGCTGCTGCCCGTGGGGGACCCAGGTTGGAGCAGTTTGCTCCCGAGTGATAGACCCTGTGGTACGGACCCATATCTGGAGTAGTTCTTGGAGAGCTGCTGCCTGTGGGCAGCCCACGATGGATCAGTTTAGCAAGGACTGTATCCTGTGAGAGGGACCCCACAGCACGGGACGAGAGTGACAAAGAAGGAGCGGCAAAGAAGTGCTATGGACTGGCCATAACCCCCATTCCCCTGCACCGCTCAGGGGGCGGAGGAGGTAGAAGAGTGTGGATGGGGGGAAGGTGCTTTTGGTTTCTTTCCTTTGTTTCTCACTTCTCTAGCTCATTAGTAATAGGCAATAAATCTTACTATCTCCCTATGCTCAGTGTGTTTCGCCCGTCACAGTAATTACTGTGTGACCTCCTCCTCATCCTTACCTCAACCTTTGAGCCCCTGTCATCATATTTTCTCTCTGTTCCTCTTTGAGGACGGGGAGTGAGAGAGCAGCTGTGGTGGAGTTCGGCCTCCCACCCGAGTAAAACAGTCACAATAACAAAATAATAATAAAAATGTATTTTTTTCTGTATTTACTTGGATTCTGTTCAAAGTATATTTTTAATATTATATTTGCTAATAAAACTGTGTGCTGACTACAGCTTTCTAGAAAGTGGCTTAGGTCAGAAATTAAAGTTATTGGGAAGGCTTCTCTTTGATAGTCCCAGTCCATAGTGTGGATATTTCAGATCAGCATCTTTTCGCTATAACTCCCCTACTCTTCTCATGGTCACGGTTTTCTACTGTATTGAGTATTGATCATTAAAAAGAAAAAATGATGCAGCCCATGTTCCACGAAGACAATGCTTACCCCACATGCTGTGTGCATGGTTAGTACCCTTTCAGTTTGGTCTGCACCGTTTTAGCTAGAGGGAATAGGTTGGATCTCTGGATTTTAGAAAATGGCTGCTGAGTGTGTCAACTAAATCTTGTTTAAATTCCCTAGAGACTTATAGGACAAATTCCTATACAGAATGATAGTTGTTATGTGATTGCAGTGCAAGGTACATTGTTCTTCTTATTGGAGCATTTTAGACCTCTCAAAGTTTAGACCTCTCTCTTTGTTTATGGGGAATCCAGCAACTGACATGCAAAAAGGCAAATTCCTATGTTCCAGTCTTCATGGCTTTTGACAGAGGCCTGAATCTCTATGCATCCTTTTCACTCAGCCTTGGTCTTGAGGGGAGGAGCAGCACTGAGGCTGCTTGCAGAAGGCAGAAGAAGACAATAATAATTACATGTACTCATACTTGAAGAGAATTTTGGAAAAAAGCATCAGGACAAAAAAGAATCTTGAAATGTACATGCTGCTTACTCAGTATACCACTTTTCATGGATTGTCATTGCTATGGACTTTCTGGGGAGGGGAGTTACTACTGTGGTTTTCCACAGCTTGACTTGAAGCAGTCCTCCAATTAATACCTAAAAATAAAGCTGTAAATAGACAACTGAGTGTCTTACATCAACAGCTTTTAATGCTGGCTGGTATTATTTTACCGCTATCTTATGTTGTCTCATTCGTCTCTGAGAAAAAATTACTATGTAATTCAAGAAAAGTCTTTCTCAGACAGCTTTATTTTTTGAAGTGTTGTGACAATTTCTTTTCCAGATTTGTGGAAAAATCTAAATCAGTTTTTGTCGTGCCATCTAGTGGCACTTTAGTTTACATTCATATTAAGTTACTAGGTTTTCTGGAAAAGATGCAATTAAATTGTTACCCAGCATTATGTACTGAGAAACATTACTAAACTGTTTCCTGACTAGAATATTAGAAAAGAGTTTTTTATTATTTTTTATTTTTTGTTGTGGACCCATTTGCAGATTCTATTTTCTGAATATTTATGCTGAGTGTTTGTGGCTGTTGTAATAAGGACATACTTTAGGACTTGCTGCAGGATGGACCCAAGTCAGCAGAAGGAAATGGATGAGGGACTGTATTATCCTAAGTCTCTGGCAAGTCTCTCTAGCCATGTAAATAAAGGAAATTTATATTCATCCATTTACACACTTAAAAGGTAGTGGTCACAAATATGGCTGATTTAGTTACACACTGCATTAGGTTTGAAGGAACTTGAATCTGATTTTTGCATATAAAATTGTCCTCATAGGAAAAACGGAAACGTGCTCAAAAACTGTTTTACTTATTTTGCTGAATTTCTCCTCTTGTTCCTGGAAATAGTTCAGGGAGGCAAACAGTCTTCAGAGAGGCACTTTATTAGAAGGCTGATGACTTTTATCAGTGTGTGGGTGAGACATGGGTAACACATTTTTTATTTAAGATGTTTGTTCCTGTTGGCATCTCTTCAGCTTTTAGAAACTCAGTTCATCTTTCCTCAGATCACACATCATTTTGTTGTCTTCTGAGTTGACTACTGTACTTTTCAGAGTAGTCCTTATCCTGTCTACTATACTATTGTCAGCTAGAAAATTTAGCTTGAAAGAGAGCATTTGGGCAGTCTGTTAATAACATATCTTGAAATATATTTATGGCACTCCTTGGCAGTGGCAGCTGAAGACAATAAAGAATATGCTATTACATTCTTTCAAACTACTGCAATTGCATGTTCTACCTGTAAAGAATGATAAAAGTCATGTCCCTTTGCAACAGTTATTATGAATAGAAAATTTCCCTTAGATAAAACAAGTAAAGTAATGTTTTCAGGAAGGTAGATCATAGTATCACAGTATATTGCTGAATTAGCAGAGAAATTGTTACAGTGTTTGATTATTTATTATCTGTGTTCTGCTGGTAAGTTTGCCTAGAAATACAAAATTCATGGAGCATTGGTGTGTTTTTCTGAAGTATTTACTGAATGTTAGATTCAATCTCATGTTATTTTAAGGTGGGTTCTCTTGCTGGGTATCTGGGAGAAAATGTCTGGTGGAAGGAAGGGACAGGCAGCTTGGGGAGAGTACAAGAAGTTGCCAGCGTATGCAGAGGAGGTCAGGAAGGCTAAAGCCCAGCACAAGCTCAACCTGGCTGCTATAGTTAAAGATAAAAATATTTTTACAAATATATTACCGGTAAGAAGAGGGCCAAGAGAATCTCCATTCTTTTCTGGACTTGGAAGAACATGAGAATAAGGAAAAGGCTGAGGTTCTTAATGCCATCTTTGTATCTGTCGTTAATAATCAGACCAGTTGTCCTTGGAGTAGACAGCCTCCCAGACGTGAAGTCTGGGATGGGGCGCAGAAGAACCCCCCCCAGAGCTCAGGTGGAAACAGAGACCTGCTGCTCCACCTGGACTATCACAAGTCCACAAGGGACCAGATGGGATCCACCTGAGGGTGCTGAGGGAGTTGGTCAATGTGATTGCTGGGCCACTTTCTGTCCTCTCTCAGTGATCATGGTCATCTGAAGAGATCCTGGATGACAGGAGACTTGCTTAATGTGACACCCATATATAAGAAGGGTTGTAAGGAGGACCCAGGGAACTACAGGCCTGTCAGCCTGACCTCAGTGCCAGGAAAGGTGATGGATCAGGTCATCTTGAATGCAATCACAGTGTATGCGGGACCACTGGGGGATCAGGCCCAGTCAGCATGGGTTCATGAAAGCCAAGTCCTGCCTGACCAACCTCATCTCCTATAACCAGGTGACCCACCTGGTGGATGAGGGAAGGGCTGCTGATGTAGTCTGCCTAGACTTCAGCAAGGCCTTTGGCATGGTCTCCCACAGTACTCTCCTGGAGAGGCTGACAGCCCATGGCTTGGACAGGGACACTTTGCTGGGTTAAAAACTGGCTGGATGGCCAGGCCCAGAGAGTGGTGGTGATTGGAGTGAAATCCAGCTGCTGACCAGTCACCAGTGGTGTTCCCCAGGGGTCGGTGTTGGGGCCCATCCTCTTTAATATCTTTATGGATGACTTGGATGAGGGAATTGAGTGCACCCTCAGGAAGCTTGCAGATGACACCAAGCTGAGGGGAAGTGTTGATCTGGTGGAGGGTAGGAAGGGCCTGCAGAGGGACCTGGACAGGTTGGGTTGACGGGCAGAGGCCAATGGGATGAGGTTCAACATGGTTCAGTGCCAAGTCCTGCACTTTGGCTGTAACAGTGTGTGCTGTTTAAGGAAAGGTTGGACCTGGTGCATAGAGACATGTTTAGTGGGTGATACTGGTGGTTGGAGCAGATGATCTTGGAGGTCGTTTCCAACCTTAATGATTATGTGATTCTAAGGTAAATATCACACAAGTATGTGGAATTCCTTAATGAGGCTATGGCATACTGAATTTAAAATGAACAAGGAAGAACTGGAGCAGTACATGGAACAGAGCGATCCTGAAAATTAGCAGATGGACAAACCACAAAGAGGTCAGGAAATTGCCTGAGCTGCTAATGGCTGGAAAATGTGTGGTGAATGGAAGGATGTAGATGTTTATTCTGTTCTTTGTTTGCTACACAACTCTGCAGACTAGTTTTGGAAACTGGATATAGAAGTATGTGTCCTTTGATCAGAATCATTCTGACCATTTTATGTTCATGCATCTCTTCCTCTGTTTTAATTTGAACTGAAAGAAGAAGAGACATCATCCTGATGTCTGGACCAAGTAGTTCGCGTAAGCCCTACTAATGCTTAAGTTAACTGTGTATGCACACTATCTGTGACGCATTTTGGACTTGGCATATATACTCGGGTCAACCTGCATATCAGCTATATGCTCAGAACACTTTATAAGCTGTTTTTTCTGTGCAGGTAAGCTAGTGCATCCTGAATGCATTAGATGTGCTGCAGAAATTACAAAGGCGTAAGCCTGTATTCCTCTTAGAAGTTTACATGGTGGAAGTTTGTGAGTCTGAAGAGGAAGTCGTCTGTGTTTAACTTTAGACTGTAGTGTGATACAGTAGGCCCACAGGAAATGTATATGTCTGGGTGGTGATTTGTAGTGAAAACGTAAGGGTAAGTGTATGAATATTCTGTGTATTACTGTATGTTGCATAATAAATGCTTCCTGGTAAAGGTAAATTTCTGACATGTTACAGAAAGAGTCCCAAAATATGCATACACATTTAATTAAAATATCTTTTTTTCTTTTCCAGGAAAATTTTGAAGATGCCTTTGAAAACATCCCTGTGTAAGTAACATTTTTAATATATGTATATATTTAACTATTTATACAGCAATAAAGTACTATACACACATCTTCTTAGGGAAGTATAGCTTTTTTATGCACTGACTGTATTCATGTTTTCCAGAGAAGTTAAAGTCCCAAGAGTTGGGAAAAGGGAGAGTAACTAGATTGATGGATATGATAAAGTACTTGTCAACAAATGTGAAAGTTGTAAAGAATAAAAAAAAAAATAAATAACAAATTTAGTAACTTGGTTGCATACTGACAGCTATAGGCAAAGTTTTGTATAGTGAAAAATCATAACTTAGCATTAGTGGAAAAACTTCAGATGATAGGACCATCAAAGCAAGACTTTTGAATGCAGATTGCTACACCAACTGCTGCACAGGTATTTTTTTCTTGATAAAGGTAGGTATTGTCACTTCTCGGGCATCAGATTTAATGCTGAAGCATTTGTATAATACCTAGAGTATAAGGTATGCCCTCCATATGACAAATGTAATGTAACTTCCTGGAGTCAGAAAGAAACGAAGAACAATCTTATACATCAGTGTCAAGAACTTTTTCATGTTAATGACCACTTCTTCTTCCTTTGACTCACTAGCAGGTGCTGTATGGTTAGATAACTTCTTTCTCTGGCCCTTGCTTCCCCAGGGGGAGGGGAGAAAGTGACTTCTAATATTTACTTTGAAGACATTTATCCAGCACTCACTCAATTCCATGAGAAGGTTATTTCATTGTTTTTGTTGATGTTAGACCTGGGCATGGATATTTATTATTGGTATGCAAAACTCTGATAATTTTTTTGTGAGTGTATCTTCAGTGCTCATAGCTGCCATATAGAGAGACTTATTACAAGTACAGAAGTTAGACTGATGTTAGTTTCTTCTTGCTAGTATTACTTACTTCTGCCTGTATGAAACCATTATGTAAAAGAGTAAATGCCTTGTCCTCCTGTAGGATGGTAGAGAGGATATTAGTAGGACAGAAGCAGTCTGTGGCTACTGTCTTCTACTGGCCAAAAATACTATCCCTGTGCTGTGACATTGTTGATTGATTCTGGTGGGTGTGTATTCTAAAATGATTTTTGCATTTGTTCATATTCCACAGCCTTTAGTTCACTCTGTTTCAGTAGCATAGGACCACCTGCAGTTCTTGTGGGGTAGCATTAGAGAGATCAAACAATGAGACTTACTATCTATCTTAAATGGGTTATTAGGAAAGGAAAAGAGCTGGCAAGTCTGTGTTGTATTAAAACAGCTTCTATTTTTCAACCCTAGGAGAAAGCACAGTGTGACTAACTGCATTCACTGAGCTCTTAATCATTTTTCTAAAAGATAATGTCGTTATAATGAATCTGACTATTTAAGTATTGTTTTTGTGGAAAATAAACTCATCTTCACATCTCAAGAACTGTTTCAATTTAAGGAACAGCTGCATCAAAAAACTTGGGTTACATAGGGTCTGTAAGAGTGGCATTTGAACAGACTCTGAAAGTATCCTGCAGGATTTGAGTTGATTGCGTAAGTTGTTAAAATAAGCTGAACTAGATATAGTAAAACTTGAATAGATGATAAGGGCAGTATATGTCATCCTTTGGAAGCCTACCTCCTAGACCTGTTGCGAAATGTGCACTTGTGTGCTAAATGTTCTTCATGGAATGTGTCTTCTATTTCTTTGGTTGATTAACGTGAATATAAGTCACCAACTTGAAATATTGCAGGGATTAACCTGTCTCACTGATTGGCAGGCTACCAAACCAGTAAAGACCTCACTTTCTGTAAATGTTGAAAAAGATACCTACTAAAATGCACTGTGCTTTTATGTTGAATGTTCAGACCCATACATGCTGCTCAGATGTGTCCCCAAATAGACAGCTTTTAAATAATACTGTAGAGGAGGCATGTGCTTTCATATTGGTTGATTGAAAGGAAAGAAGCAATAGGACTCACAAACCCAACAGGGATGTGTAGATTAACAAACAATTACATGAGTTTCCAGCACCAGATTCTGAATGCCTTTATTTTTTTAGTACATTTTTAGACTGACAGATAGTATAAGTGAAAGTGCTAGTAATGTTTGAGAGAAAAAAATATTTCTTGTTTTCTGTGCGTGTTTCTAAATTCTTTACAGTAATTCCAACTTTCACAATTTGTGTTTTAAAATTGATATGAAATCCTGCAGTGTGTTTTTTTCTTAAATTTTTAATTCTTCCTCTTTGGAAGAAAAATTTGGAGCACCATTTTAGTAGTTTCGATCTGCAGTTTGTTCCATTTGAGTAGTCTGGTGATGGTTAACTGACGGAGGATGTCAAGAATGTGTCTGAACAGCACTGTTTTTCCAAACTACTAAGACTATTATTTTTTTCAATCTGGCTTAGAAATTTTAATTCAACTGCTGTAATATTAATGGAAAACAGAATTTGAAGTGTTTCTGTTTCAGAAGACTGTAGAGACCTGTCATATGGAAGGGCTTTTGTTACTTTCACATAATATTACTGACCTTGAGTTGCTTTCATCAAATTTTTCAGGTAGGGAAGTTGGTTGTAGGCTTTTGTTAGTCAATAATGTAAAAGGCCTGTAAATTCTTAACCATAATACATAGAAGAAGGAAAAGGAAACTGATTAAAGCTTTGGAAGATTTTTGTAAAGCATTAGCTTTAGTAAGTGTTTAGAAAGTCACTAGCAAGTCATTAAAATGACTTACAATGTCAGCTTTTATTTTACACTTAAATGTTTTGTTGATTGCTAATGGCCACAGTAGGTCTTGAGCATTTCTGTTATTACTTTCTTCTGGATTCTGTGTTCATTGTAGGTGATAGTGCTCATGGCCAGTTCCTCTGAACTGAGCCTTATGTCCTTATGTCTTGTGAACCTACACCTTCCCCTGCCAGATGACTCGAGCTTTCTCTGCACGTCCCACATACCTCTAATTCCCCCAGCTGTATCTGAATCTTCCTTGCTTCTGGGTGGTAGTTTCATTTTTCAGCAGGCCATCAAAACAGTCAACTCTGGTTCTGCAGCTTTTCTGTCAGTACATGGTACATATTTCAGGTATTTCTGGAAAATCTATATGTTGATTTTAATTATCTCTTGGATTTACAGCTTCTTTGTCAAATTTAGTTGATTGAAACTGTCCAATAGGCTAAGATATTTAGAGCACGACCAGACAGTTGGCATAACTATGTACATTATTTCTGTAGAAAATGAGGCTCATAGAGAAGACTGCTCAGTTTAAGCAATAAGAATAGGACAATCTCATTTTAAATAATTGCTGATGATGACTTGCTCAGTGTTTAGATAATTAGTTGCTTTGCAGTTCTGGGGATTATGTAGAAACATGTATATTCTGTATCTGGACAGCATTCATCACTGGGACTTCACTTTCTCAAATTCTTCAAAAGGTACAGCTATTTAAATAATGTCCATAAGAACTACGAAAAGAAAGCATTCAGACTTTCCAGTTTGGGACTTTTCCTGAAAGTTTTTAATATTGTTTTCCTTGAAATTGTTTGGGTTTAGTTTTCAAATGATACTGATAAATTGCCTAAGGGAAGCTTTTCCCAAATCTAGTGCTATACTGGTTATTTTTCACCTTAATCTGTCTAGAATTAATGGTATTTCTTTCTGTTACTAATACAGTAATAGAAGTCTGAAAACGTTACTGCATTGAAACAGTGAATGCTTGTTCACTTAATTGTACTGGAGGCTCAACATTTTGGGAAGCTGTATCTAATTTTTTGATTTTGGTGTTGATAAAATTCAGAATTTTCTAATGTATCAATGTTTCATTCTCTTCTAATCAGATAAGAAAGTTAAATTGTTACAGCTCTGTGACAATATATCTGGCATTTGTTTGAGTGGCTTACTGCAGTTTGATTATACCCAGTTGAATTTAGCTGAAATTAACCTTTTTTTTTTTTTTTTTTTTTTTTTTTGGTAGAATCTTTTATATGTAAGGGCTTTTTATGTTTACTTGAAAGGAACGAGCTTGTTCAAATTATGTCAGATCAACTTATTCTTTTAGACTTATCTATATCAACAAATGGGACCTGGCATCATGATATTTCATATATCAGTCACATAAAATATTTATAAAGGAACAGTACTTTGTATATTGCTCCAGTAAATAATAATAACACAATTTTACTAATTTAACTTCTCTTTAACTGGCGGTCTTCCATATTATTATTTTTATTACTGCTTAACTTACAGGTAGGTTGTGTAGGTTAGATGCTAAAAGACCAATGAGTTACCTTAAGAGGTTAAAACCCTTCCCTAAATCTCTACTGCTGGCTGCTGCAACTGAGGACCAGTCCAGGAGGCAATCAGTCTTCGCTCCGATTGAATGCATTAGATTATGTATCTAGACTCTTTCGTGATCTTTTACTTGTGTTTAGGTACTGTGTGCGTATTCAGCAACTCTGACAATTCTTGGTTTTATTAGAAGTGTGGAGGGATCATTACGCGTAAATATAATTCTTTACTCACTGGCGCTAAAGTCAAAGGAAGGCTGTTACAGGCAGCCTGCCATTTTGCTTAAAACAAGCTGTAGAATTTCACGCATTACTTAATCTGTCAAATCTAGCTATAAAGTTTTTGTAAGTACTTTGGCTTGGCCATAATTTTGATGTACCATGTTCAATCTTACGAAGAGGATAACTGGGATCGGTGTGAAACTAAATTTTGCTATTATGTGGTAATGTTAATTCTGCCCTACTTCTGTACCAGCATCCCCTGTGGTAAAATAACTCAATAACTTGAGAAAAAAGATCTTTCTGTCTTTGAAGTTCAAGCCTTTGCCAATAATTAAGTTTTGTGGCGCTAAGCTGCTACTTACCAAATGTATCAGCATGTTTCCACCTGTGTGTTGGCTTACTTCAAGCGTTGTACAAGTCTGTTTTATAAGGTAACTTAATTCTATTACCTGCCAAGGATCTACAGGCTCAAAAAGATGTATAGATAAAAAAAGATTTGTTTTATCCTTTAATTCTTCCTAAAATGTTTCATTAGTATCTGAATTTTATTATGTAAAAACTCAAATACAATTCTAATCTTAGTGAACAAGGTAATTACCAAATTCTGCAATTTTTTCTTCTGTATTTCTGCTATATTATTTTTCCCCTGAATTATTCAGAAATTCTTTCTGTTGAATACGGAGATCCATGTTTTCTGTTGTCAGAGCATTATTTTGGAAGTTATTTCATCTTTGTTTTTACAAGATGACTAAACTGTAAGGTATGTGGTCTTTCTAGTTTTTAACCATATTATGCTTAATCTTGTATTAACCTTGTCATTGCTGTTTTGTTTTTTTTATGCCTTCTCTGAAGTTTTACACTTGTTAGGAACTTAAATGCTCAGTCAATTATATTTTAATTTTCTCCTGTTTCATTTTACTATTTTTTCCTTAAAATTTCATTAGTATGTGACAGGAATAGGTTACAATCAAATTATCATACTTTCCTGTAGTCTAGTTGGTGTGCAGTCTTTTTCTTTGAAAACAGCATCTTGCCTTTACATTAATTAGTGGTGGCATTGCCGTTCCTGGAGGTATTCAAGGGAGGCGGGACAAGGTTTAGTGGGTGACATTGGTAGAAGGGTGATGGTTGGACCAGATGATCTTATCCAGCCTTAATGATTCTGTGAATAACATTTACAGTAACTATACTTTGGTAACTGGCCGGGTATATTTTATAGAGGATTACCAGTAGTTGTCTTTGTGAAGAAGTGTAGTTGTCTGCCTGGCTGATGAAAACAGCTCGTACACAGGAGCCACCTTCATGTTGCTGTATTTATACAGAAAATTCAGACACCAGACCTCCACTTGTGTTGGTGGGAAAGCTGGAAAGATAGTGAAATCTCCTGTGAATAGAGTTCAAAAATGAAATAGGGAAAAGATCTAAGCTACAATTCCAAAGAGAAGCAGACAAACTAGTTTTGATGAATAAGGGAATTCATAGGATTTTCTCTATTTTCTTTTTCAGCAGAAATGCTGATATTTTGCTGCTGTATTACCATTCCTCTTCTGCATTTCCTTTTCCTGCCCAAAGCTGGATTCTGTTAATCCTTGATCCTACCAAAGCAGCTCTGTGTGGTATTACTGGGGTGATAGATTAAGGGCCAGAAGTGTTTAAGGAAGTTAGAGCAGGTTATCCTTGTAATCTCAGAAGTGTAGTTAAGATTTCGGTTATACCTGCACATGTGTGTGTTTTGTCAGTTAAGAAAACTGAACAGCTGAGCAAGTGATCCTTAATTCAAATTTGATTCCTAGGAGCCAAAAACTTGTATGAACAATCTTTATCTCCATATGCTTGAATTCATATTCACACATTGTCTCAAGATGGTGAGAAACAGTGATGACAACTTGTGATCAAAATTGTATTTTCTTATGCTTGGTCCTCAAGGCATGGAAAAAAGTAGTCCTGTAAAGGTGATTTTTGTATCCAGTAAATAATATTTTCATAGCTATGCAAATATGACACACTAACTACTTGATGTTGTCAGTATCAAGATTTGGAACAGCAGTAGTCTATAAAGCAGCCTAATCTGGCTAATCCTCTACCCCCAACAGTTCTGTAAGTTTGAGAAGTTTTGAGTGGGCAATAGTTATATTATTGTTAACTCTTCTCTATTTATTGCAACTAAACCTTTTGCCTCTAGTGTAAGACTTGTTTGTTGTATTTCAGTAGGTTCTTTCAGGACACATTTTACAATTTTTTGTTCTGTTGTCTTTGAAATGTGCAATTCCATGTGTCTGTAGCTTCTTAAAAAGCATTTGTGGGGGCAACCAGTGACAAACGAACAACAACAACAAAATACTTCAAATCTAACTCTACAGTCTGAATTGTCATGGCTTGAAGGTGAAGCGTGAGGCTGGAGCACACCGGGACATTCTGCACAGAACTTCCCAAAGCTCTGCATCTCTTCCGTGCCATTCTGCCTTGCAAACCTTCACTGAAGGTTCCTGTGCAGAAGGATAGAACAGCCTATTTTATATGATCCAGTGCTGTCCAAAACAAACTTGTCTTCACTGAGGCTAAATGTTAAGGTAGCTGCTTGTGGTTAGCTCTTCCATGAAAAACAAATTAACACCACGGTAGTAAACTCACATACTACGTTTAGGTTGGGGGTTCCTGGTAACTTCTCAATCATAATAGACTTCTGGAGCCTATTGTGTTCATTTTGATGTTAGAGAGTTAGAATGTGTGATCCACTGATCGCATCCAAATGTTCTCTCTTTAAATTGCTTTTGGGAAATTAGTGTTTATCCTGTGCTTTAATGAAGAATGCAGTGATAACATGGAGTCATTCAATTCAAGAGTTGCCTTTGAATATCTTCAGAGACTTTGAAAGGGATGAAGATTGTTTCCACAGGCAGTTCTGTGGTAAAGGATTTATGCTGAAGTTTTTCTGATGTTTATTTTTTTATCTTTTGCTGGACTGAGAAATGTGAATATTCTTTATGCATTTTCTACTGTTACATGATCAATCTATCATCTCAGAGTACTTAGTTGTATTCACAAACTGTGTCACAATTTTTGAATCATGAGTATTTTGAATAAGGAAATGAAAAGATGAGCTCTGACTTGTAAACAGATGAAGAAATAAAAACTTGTATGTTATAGCTTCCTCAAATATTGAGAAGGATGATCCCCTCTTAGGAAATGAGAACTGAAAACCAGATCTACCACATGCTTTATTTTAAACTATTAAAAACTTCTCTCTGATCTTTAATAGTGTCTTTCTTCTTTTGACAGATGATTGAAAACTGTCTTAGAAAATTTAGGGAAACAGTTGTGAAGTTGGCTTGTGTGTGCAGCTTGTGTGTGTCTGTGCTTTTTCTTTTTGTTAGGTAATCTCAGGAAAACATTTTTTGATATCTGCAGACAGAAAACTTGTTTACATCAGTTAAAGGAAGTTGCTGCATTTTTGTGGAAACTGGCTCCTGTCTCTCTCAGCTTTTACAAGAAGGTGTTTTCTGAGGTCTCAAACATGGCCTAAATTTAAGACAGGACATGGTTTGTACTGGGTAGATTTTTATGGTGTGAACTGGGTAGATTTTTATGTGGCTACTCAACATAGATTCAAGACTGTCTTATCTCTAATACGCAATCGAGGTGAGAGAATTCCTGGCACGTCCTCTCTCCCTGCCTCAAATAATGGTAATGGAATTAGTGACAATACACACAAGTGCCATTTCCAAGTTGTGTGGTGGAGAGCTCAGAGATCTTTGGTCTTTAATGCTATCAGGAACAGCTTCAGGGAGAAGATGGAAACATCCTGATTTCAAGGTTGCTGTTGCTGTTGTCAGTAAGTTGTATTAGTCAAGACAGCAGTCAGTTTCATTTGTTTTATCTTGGTTTGACATCTTCAGGATACTGTTGTTATGCAGGGAAGCAGTCTTTGAGCTCTGAATGGTTTCAATCTTCTACTTCAAACTTTTGGAAATTTAACTTATTTTAAGAAATTGGGTTTGCATGGAAGTTTCAGGTGTGAAAGTGCTTAATCAGCCACAGCATATAAGATTACTCTAGTTTAATTTGTGTTTACATCAGAAACGAAACACCACATTCCCTCTGCTGTTGCATTGTGTGACTAGGGATAACAGAGGACTGGTGTTGCATCGTGTTGTTCGGATTTGTAGAACAGCAGAGATGTGAAACTGGGCTGGCAACAGAATTGTATTCGGTTGGAGATCCTGACCTGCTAAGTGTACCAGGTCAATTAACACATGCTTACACTGTGGGTTAGTTAGGCAGGCAATGGCATGTTGCGACCCTCTGGGTGTTTTAGGGTAGCTTGATGGTGAGCCTGTAGAATTGCTCATAACTGGTGGGATCAGGTGTTCAGAAGAAACTATAAACTAGCCATTGCAGGCTTGGAAGTTAATGTCAGAGTGGTAGGTATTAAAACAATAATTTCTATTTTATCATCATGTATGCTTGGCATGAGTGACTTAATTCACTGCCTATGCTTCATTGAGCCAAAACTCCTGTTTTTTTTCTTCCATTTTTTTCTGTTTGAGAAAGATGTATTTACTTATACATATTACTAAAGTCCTTTGTGTTGTCCAATTTGTCTTTCTGTTCACAGCCCTTGGCTGCCTCCAGTGTTTTAGGAAATACTGTGCACCTCTATGTCTGTGGTGTGTATGTGTATTTGTGTGCCAGTATTTGTGTGCCAATATATGTCTGCTGCGTGATGCAAAATGCATTCTTATTGGTATTTTGAAAAGTAAATTGTTTAAATAGATAGCCTTGAAGTATGACTTAATTAACACTCATCTGAAATTGCAAACTTTAGTAAATGCAAACCTATGGTTTCCTGCATTGTTTTAAAGGCTTTTTTCTGGTGATTTTTTGTGAGTTAAGATCAGTTCATGACAGTAGTTATAATTATGAACACATACCCTTAGCCTTGGTGCTCTAGCTTTAAAGAACAATTTTAGAAGGTAACAACAGAGGACATAGTTTAATTTCCTGCTGCTTAGCTCCCATGTGCTGAGCTTTCTCTTTCTCTCTTATCTGCAGATATTAGACCAAGGGGATGAAACTATTTCTGTTGCAGCTGTTTTGCTTCTGACTCTTACTTTCTCCCATTGGTACTGATATTCATGAAGATAACTTGATATATGTTAACTGCCTCTCTGTGCTATTTTATTTTGCTCATGGGATTTTAAGTAAAAATTTGAATTTCCAGGGAAAAAGTATCAAAGGGTTAATAAAACCATGCTCATTTGCTAGAGGACTACATAAATAATGAAAATAAAAGACGAGACAGTTACTTTTCTTCAGTGCTGTTTGCTGTCAATTCCTGTCTGTTTTTTCTATTTTACTGTGGTTGCATTAGTATACTTGTCTGTTTCTGTCTGACTTAAAAGAAAAGATGGTATAATTATTCAGGGGATGCTGTGGCAACTCCCTTTTTGTCTTTAAATATAAATCACTTTGCGTTCCTCCTGTCTCCATTTTCTCCTTGCAGTTAGGAGTGATGGATTAGAATTAGGCTGCAGCACAGATTGGGAAAATCTCCCAGCATCCTCTTCCTGCAGAGGCACCGGCTTCCAGCGTTGACTGTAGCTGCTGCCACTCTGACATTTCTTTCAAATTCAGCAATGGAGAGTGCCTGCGATGCCAGCTGCTGGCTTGTGAACTTTTATTCTCTTATTCTTTTTGCTTGATAACTCATTAATGAAACCTCATGGATGCTGAGAAGTGAAATAGTCTGTTTTCTCTGTATGCTTTTCTTCTGTCTTTTTGTTGTGCGGTGGAAAAAGAAGAGTGAAGGAAGAAGCAATTATTTTTGTATAAGGAATATATTTACTTACCTGAACTTAATCAAATTAACCCTGTGAGTATATTATCTCTGCCTATTAGTCACTGAAACTGTGATTGTGTTAGTCAAATTTATGGAGTTTTATCTGTGAAAATGTACTTTGGCAGGTATGCTGAACATTTAATAAAAAACATTTTGTAGTTTAGATGGAGTTCTTTGGAGAGGAGGGAAAAAAATGTATTTGGAATGGATTTAAGAAATAATTCTTTCTCCTCTGCACTTTGCAGTGGTGAACAATGCTTCTAGCAAGCAGCAGCTTCTCTGCTGATGTCAGTGCTTAATCAGCTAGGATGCTGTAGGTTGGAGAACACTGCAAGGTGTGTGTTTTGGATACTGTTTTTTAAAATGTGGTAGTTTAAGGATAGTATCCGACTTGTAATCATTTCCTGCATTTATAATACACCTACCAAGAGAAGATATACCCTAATTAACCATTTGAGGTTATATGATTTTCTGACTTTATTTAATATAATGCAGTTCTGTGCTTTTTAAGTACAAAATGCTAAGTATAATGCAGTGTGTTTTCAGAGGTTTTTAGCAATTTAAGGTCTCCAACTTCAAGTTCACTGTGTGATAAATTCCAGTAAATTATTATGAAGTTAGGTAGAGCACTCCTATTAGTAGAACTACTCTGTCCTAATTTTCTGTTTTGGATCAGAGCCAATATTTGTGTGACGCAGTGCAAGACCCATAAACATCTGGCCTGATCTGCTGTCCTACTTGCTGAATGATTTTTTTCTTGTCCTTTCCATAGCAAGATAAATGGAATTTTTACTCATTTTGCGTAAAACTGCCAGTAAGCTGTTGTTATTACTTATATATGCTTGCTCTGTTCAGGAGGATCTTTTTCAATGTAATTCCTTGTCAATGTGTCCTGTGCCCAAATGTTATACAATCAGAAATTTGGAATTCAAACAAAAATATTTTTATTTCTACATACATGTCGTACATTAAGTTTCAACTGTATTGTTCGCCGGCACATTCAGATGCTCATTTTTATATTCAATATAGCCTATATTGACCTCAGGAAGAGTAATTCATAAAAACTCTTAGTCTGATAGGAAACATAGGAAATTCTCAGTTTACCTGCAAAGACTGCATATTAAATATACATCTGAAAATACTGTTCAATCACTGAATACTGTTAATAAATCTGATAACAATTAACCTTTTATAGTGGTATGTATTTACCATAGTGTCCAACAGAACAGCGTAAAGCAGTTTTTTTTTTTTTTTTTAACCTGTAGACCATCATGGTGCTTTTTTTCTTCTTTCCCCTCAGTCAAACTGTGGTCACTTTTAAATACCTATGATGTAACTGTTTTACTCGTGCCATTTAGGATTACATGTTTTTCAAGGTTGTGTCAAAGTCATGCTGTAGGAGCTTGATTTATTTGACGTGGATTATGTCACAGTCATTCTCTTGATAAATTATATGTGCATATTCAAATAGGTAGAAGCTCAGGTAGTTGCAGTGTGTCGTGTTCTCTCAATATGGCTGATGCAAATTTTCCATAATGAATCTTGCTTACTGTGCATGTGCAGTACCATTTGCAGCTGAACTTAAACCAGTAAAGAACTTGGTGTCAGATAGAGCTGTTGATATTTTTTCTTTTTAAACTGTAAAAACACCTGAAAATAAATTGGTTATTGGGATACCAAATTTGGTTAATGGTTAATCTAAATATGACCTTCTCATTTTCTTAAAAAAAAAAAAAAAAAAGTGACTATGACTACAACAGTCGCCTTTTATTTTGTATTTTTTCCAGAAGGGTGGACTGGTGACATTGGCAGTGGTGGATGCTGATCAGCCAATAAGATCAGTTTAGTGTTGGCCCTTTTATTTTCTCTGCTATTTGAGACTTAGAGGGACGAAGAATTTTGCCTCAGTTTCCTTTGTGCCTACCCAGTTTTTTGTTGCATCTGCAGAGCATATGTGAGGAAAGAGCAATTGGTACTTTCTCGTGCTGCACAGATACAGTATCTCTCTAGATATTTATTATTAATGCAGTGTTTCTGGTATGAAACACCACCAGATAACTTTTTATCTGCCTCCCCCACCCCTTCAAGTTGTGGAGTTAAAACAGAGCAAATATTTGCATGCAAATTGTTTTGACAGCTTTATTGCATGCCGTTACCAGGTTCTCATGAAGCAGTGCTGTAGGCACTGATTTTTTTTTAACTAGAACAAACACAGTTCTAGTCATATCCCCAAATATTTGCATTGTTTCAATGCAAATAGTAAACATCACACCTACACTTTGCATGTTTTCCATATTTTTGCTGTAAGAAAATGACAATTCCTTAATTGTTTTCAGTGAATGCACTTACCCAAACCTGGCTGCCAGATGGCCTTATGCTCACTGTCCTTCTCCCTGTCTCTCTTCAAAGAGCAGCATTTTTTTTGATTAAATACTAATTTTAATCTATTCATGTATTACTATTGAGAAGGTTAAATAGCAGCAAGGTCTAAATGTTACTTGAGATTCTAGGGGGGTGGAGGTGGGGATCACTTAAGATATGATGTACATATAAAGCAGGGGACAATTCTTAAGGATTAGATCTTCAAGATAGCATTAATATCCTGTTGAAAATTTTTAGTAGGATTGCTTACAATTTGGAAAAGTCACAAGAGCAGCACCTGCTTTTTCAAATCTGACAAATAAGACTCAGTTGAAGAAATTAATGGTCTCCTGAAAGGTGGTCTGACACCTAGAATCTGATGTGTAAGATGAGAATTTTGAGAAGGAATTTCTGACTTCGTTTTGTTTTATTTGAATGTTTGAATACCCTTCATTCATGAGACAGTATTAAAAATACTTCAACCAATGTGATTAGTAGTAATTCCTAAAATAAAGTAGTTTTCTCCTGTAGGATGTATCTAATTTTAGTTTTCCAGAACTTCATAAAACTTCCTCTTTTAAAAAGAAATAGAGGGTGAACACTCTTAAAATGCTGTCGCTTCCCCCTAACTTCTGGTGTGTGAGGAATAAAGCCTTTCCTGGCTTCCATCTATCTCATTGTTTGATCATATGTATCTGATAAGGTGTGAAGTTTAATGAAGACTTTTTGTAATTTTTTAAATGGTCTCATTTGTACAAATTCTCCAGTGTCTAAATAAAGCAATTCAGTGAAACTGCAGCTTTGCTTGCAAGAATACTCTTCTGGATCCCCTTTCTCTCCCTAAGTCCCATTTTCAGAAAAAGTTGAGCTCTATTGAACTTTGCTGAAAACTCATCAGTTTCAATACTTCAGGAGAGGGATGTTTGAGAGAACTCATTTGAACTCATTTGTTTCCTAGACTCTTCACCAGTTTCTCTGAATGTGTTCCAGCAACTCTGTACCCTTCTTGCAGTGAGGGTCTCAAAACTGAGACCAATATTTGAGGTATGGTCTTACCAGTGCCAAGGGGACTGTGTCAAAGGCCTTACAGAAGTCCAAGTAGATGACATTGGTTAGTCTTGCTTTGTCAACTAATGCAATCAGTCCATCACAGAAGGCCACCAGATTGGTCAGCTACAATTTGCCCTTGCTGAAGCCACGCTGGCTGTCTCGGATCACCTCTTTGCCTTGCATGTGCCTTGAAACTGCTTCCAGGAGGATCTGTTCCATGATCTTGCCAGTCACAGAACTGAGAGTCACCGGTCTGTAGTTCCTCAGGTCCTCCTTTCTACTCTTCAAAAATGCGAGTGATGTTTCCCTTTTTCCAATCACCAGGGACTTCCCCTGACTGACAGGACTTTTCAAATATGGTGGAGAAAGGCGACTGCATCATCCAGTTCCCTCAGTCCCCTGGGATGTATGTCATCAGGCCCCATGGTCTTATATGTGTTTAGTTTCATCAGGTGGTCTCAAACCTGCTCTTCTCTTACAGTGGGTGGGACTTTGCTCCCCCAGTCTCCATCTATGGGCTCAGGGAAACAAAAGACTTGGGAAGCCTGATTGGCAGTGAAGATTGAGGTGAAGAAGCTGTTGAGTACCTAAGCCTTCTCCATGTCTGTCGTGACCAGTTCATCCTTCGCATCCATCAGAGGGGGTACACTCTCCTTGGACTTTCTATTTTGAGTAATGTATCTATAGAATCCCTTCCTGTTCTTTGCACCCCTTGCCAAGCTCATTTCTATCCGTGCCTTGGCTTTCCTGATCCCATCTCTGCACATCTGGACTGCATCCCTGTACTCTTCCCAGGCCACATGTCCCTGCTTCTACTGCCTGCAAATTTCCTTCTTGTGTCTCAGCACAACCAGCAGGTCCTTGCTCAGCCATCCTGTTTGTCTGACCTCGCTGCCCACTTTTTTACACAAGGGGATGGAGAGTTCTTGTGCTCGAAGGAAAACATGATTAAAGAGCTGCCTGCTCTTCTTAGCTCCGTTGTCCCTAAGGACAATGTTCCAGGGGATCTCATCCACTAAGTCTTTAAATAGCTTGAAGTTTGCTCTTCGGAAGTCCAGGGTCCTGACTTCGCTCTTTGCCAGGCTCATATTCCTTGAGATCACAGACTCAACCAGGGCAGGGTCACTGCAGCCCAGACTGCCTCCAGTCTTCACTTCTTTAATGAGCTCTTCTGTGTTGGTGTGCACCAGGTCCGGTAATGTTTCTTCTCTCATTGGTTTATCTAATACCTGGACGTTATCCTGGACGTTATCCTCAGCCAGGAATCTCCTGGCTTGCTTACAGCAGGCTGTTCAGTATTCCCAGCAGACACCTGGGGTTAGTGTGTTTGTTGTGTGTGCATTGCATTTTGTGGTTTTTTTTTTTTTGTTTTTTTTTTTTTTGTTTGTTTCTTTTATTTGTATTTGTTTCCAAAAACTATGCATTGTAGAATAGATCATAGTATAGTAAGCATTCAGAGTAATTTGTCTGTTTGGCTAAAACAGCGCTGGGTAGTTTTGCTGCCAGTGGGGTTTCCTTAAATGAATGTTTTGCGTACAAACTACAAGCACGCGTTGGTGAAGTTCTGAAACAGTGAATACACAATGCCTTCAAAGAAATTACTTTACCAAGTCTGTCTTGCATCAGAATGAAATGTTTGTGAATGTTTCCCATAAGCTGATAACATTTCCATTGAATATGTAAACTGCACACATTTTATGTATGCAAAATTCATGCTTCTCATAAAAAGGATGCGTGCAGAATGAATGTAGAACTTTCTGTGGAGATAAACTCGATAGTGGATTTATTTTATGGGCTAGAAAAGAAGTTTGTGTCCTTGCTGTACTGGTCAGATAGTTGCAGTTTGCAGAATTTTTATATTAGTAGTGATAATAGCCTAGGATAGGGAGTGAATTATGTTAATTGGAAATCATTTCAAGTATCTAGCCTTTTTCGGTGTGTGATTGTAAGTGGCATGCAGTTTGGATTTTACAGGAAATTTTAAAACAGTTTTCAAGAAGCGTTTTGTTTACTGTAGAAAGAACTGTTCTTCATATGGTGTTACATCCTTCCTTGCTGATTTTTTAAATTAACACATTGGGTTAAGAGTCCTTTTTGTCTGTGAATTGGAAGTGATTGACAACTTAATGTTCAGATCTCTTACAATGTAAATGATTTAAGCTACTTTCATTTGTTAGCTGCAATGAACATCTAATTGTGAGAAAGCTTACACAATTTGATTCCACATTTTTGCATTGTTCTCCAAATGTGAATAATGCTTAGTATACGTAGAAATAGAAAATCCAGCCATATGGAGGTTTGCCTGATAAACCTTGATTTTTCAGATGCTAAAAGAAGTTTACCAGCACTAGCAAAGTTTAGGGTGGTGAGGGGTGTGTGTGGTTTCTTACAGAGGCATAAAGTAGTTCTCAGTGAGGGAGTTGCATGCTCTTAATACTCTCAAGTGTGATACACAAAATATTCTTTGAAATAAAGTGTATGTGCTTTTTTTTTTTTAAAAAAAAGCAAAACAAAACCAACCAATTCCACACTTACGAGTGTTTAGGAGTACTCTCTTGGAGTACGAAAAAAAAAAATCCAACATAACTAGAAAGGTTTGCTTTTGCTTTCATTACAAGAAAGCTAGTCTTTGCTTTTATGAACATTTTATAATGTTCACAGTATGTGAATCTAGGCTGTACTTAGCAAGGACACTGCAAACTTTCAACTACACTTAACAGAACAATCTGTGACATAAAATGTAGACTTAACACAGTATCTTTTTTAAAGAAGACAAGGTAAATGCCCAAACTCTTTTGTAGGCTGTAAGATTATTTTATGATAACCTTCATGTGAGAGATTGGTAAGTGTCAGCAAATAACATTGCTTATTAGGGAATTACCCAAACTACATTTTGGCACACCTCTAGCCAGAAGAGCAGAGTATTCATATTGGCTCATATATGGGTGATGAATGAGGGATAAGGTGAGACAGAGTTTTCTTCTCAATGGCTCTCTTAATGGTGAGGTCAACTGTGTTTTCAAAATGTGAAGGAAAATAACCGAAGAAAGATCTTCAGATCACAACACCAATAACTGAGTTATTGGAATGCTTCTTCAGATACAATGGACACACATGGATATATGTTACTGTTCATATGAAAGCAATTGCCACAGGAGATTGGAAATCTTCACAGTTGCTGGCTGCATCCATGAAATGAAGGCCAAATGCAGTCCTGTAATTCACTGCTGATCTGAGGCATAGCTCAGAATTAAAAGTGTATCAAAGAGGATGCCAGGGACAGAAAGCCTTCCTGCTGCAGTAAACACAAAGTACCAGGGTCATTTCAGTTAAATAAGCGATGGGTGATGTGGCAGTTTTCCTTCCTCATATATCAGAAGCAAAACTAAGCCTATTAATGTAGGCAAGTAAAAGTGAATTTTTGACAGCAATCTATTTAAAGATGCTATTTTTGTAATTAGCTAATAAAATTGAGTATTCTGCAAAACTTTCATTATGAATTACTCATATTTATTGCCGCTATTCTTTTGAGAGCATGATGTTTAAGGCTTTTAAAGAAGACATGTAAACATAGGTACATTTATTACTCATACAAATACTTTAATTTAGACAAATTTATTCATATATTAATGTACAGTCTAAATACATTAAAATACATTTGCTTATATATTCAGTAAATTAAAACGTTTCTCAAGACAATATTGAGTAACAAGGATAAGATCACATGCATACCTATTTCTGATGATTTTTGTTGATGGGAAACATTTAACCAGTTGAACAGATTAAAATGAAGTTTAAAGTCCACTGTTTTGCCAAGTAGGCAGGGTGTTTCATAGCCTAGATTCAGTGGTTTTCTCCATCCAGACTGTGGCAAGAATTTTCCTTTGGGAGTATGAACAGTTGTTAAGATCTCAGGC
This sequence comes from Heteronetta atricapilla, assembly GCA_011075105.1. NCBI lineage: Eukaryota > Metazoa > Chordata > Aves > Anseriformes > Anatidae > Heteronetta > Heteronetta atricapilla. Next base: position 34,873,642 of record CM021763.1, on the reverse strand, counting down.
CTTGGCAGGTGTCCAAACTAAATACTCAGAAGGGTTATTTTTTCTGGATTTAGAAGCTACAATATGCAAAAATACAAAACAAGTTTGTGGTTGACTTTGATACTTTTACTCCCTTAAACTAAAGATACAGAAAGTGTGAATGTGTGATGTGAAGAGAGAAATACTCTGTGTGTACCCCACAAGGCTTTCTTGGTGTGTGGTTTTATTTTTTTTCCTTCAGAAATGAATGGTGGAAAGTGTCTTCAGTATAAGAATTGTAAGGCAAAGGGATTTACATTTAAGGTATTGTACTTGATGTTCCATGTTTTCACAGATTTTTTTTTTCAAATTTAGATCTAAGAAGTCAAGTCTCCTGCTAATACCAGTGCAAGTAGCCTCACAAAGAAGTGTGTGTGCACTGCAACTTGAAGAAGAAAGTTATTAAGTCCTGTGTGACCAATAGCAAATTGCTGTTTTCTGATTAAAAACAAACAAACAAACCTGAATGCTTAATATACCACTTTCCATTTTCCCCTCATCAAAGAGGAGCTGGTAGGAAGGATTAATCAGGGTGTTAAAGACTTAGAGGAGAGAGTCTGAAATCAAAGAGATTAAGCAAACCTTGTTAAAAGGGGAAAACAGAAATTGTACATGATCCCGTTGAAGTCATAAAGAAAGTGTTGTCTAGTTTTGTAGCCATCTTGGAACAATGCTACTGTGTAGGCTTTTTTCTCTCCTACCATTTTCACTGAGAAGTGAGATTCAGAGATCTGCCATAATGTATGTAGCAGGGGGGAAACTGAAAAATAAATGTATGCATTTACTCAAATACATTGTTGTCACTGCATAGCCTTTATTATCAACAGTCCAGTGAAGATAATTCATACAAACTTGTATACTGAAAGATTTAGGACTGGGAAAATGAAGAAGAAAGAAGGCAAAACAACCATCACTTTTTTCTTTTACAGTTCATTTGTGACACTTCAGTTGAAGTAGTCCCAAAGCTATGGCTTATAATAAAACCAAAGAATATATGTTTAAATGCATACTGTAACTTTCCTGAATATCATAATATATTCCTGTAATTAAAGTAACTAACGTACAAAACGAATGTCTAGATAACAGATTGGGTACAATTAGCCAGCCTAGTATGAGTTGTGAATTGTACCCTTATATTCTGTATTTCTGTTGTATCTTATATTCTGTATGAAAAGCAGCATGCTAAAAACAACAAAATGCTGACTCCTCTTTATCTGCATTTTGTTGTTATTACTTACGTATCTTTATGTAGACCTAAATAAAGTTTCGATGCAACAACTTTCCTGAGGTATTTTTTTTTAAAGTAGAAGGCAAGTTAGATGTCTAGCTTAAAGATAGCTAAGTGAGAGAACATAAATAAATACAGGCAACGGGACACTGGGTTGTGTAGGCTAGAGATCAAAAGAACACAAATGTAGTAGATTTGCTGTCCATAAGTTATTAATTAGTACTGGCTAATAAAGACTTCAGTATCTATACAGCAGGGCAGTCGTGATCCACATCACAGTCCTAGTTCCCCAGGCACTCACTTAGGACAAGATACTGGGTGAAATCTGGGAGTGTGATCCTCTGGCTGTGAATCTTAAGCACATGGGGAAGGAGAAAGCTGCTGTGCTGAGAAGACTCTTACTGTTTGCTTGGATCCCCAGCATGCCCCAAGGAGAATGTCTGCACAGGAAGTTCAGTAAAGCTCAGCCAGATGAGGAGCACTGAAAAGACTGGATCATGAGGAGTTTGTTGAGGTCTAAACTTTCATGTCTGGTACAAGTAGCCAAGTAAGAGTTACAAAATACACCTGAGAATCAGTATTATATTTTGTGCCCTTTTGTCAGGACTGTGGTGGTTTCAGCTGCCTAGCACAGTAAGCACCACAACTGCTCTCTCATTCCCCTCCTCAGGTGAGGAGGAGAAGAAGTAAAGGAAAGAACAACTCATGGGTTGAGATAGGAATAATTTAATTGAAGGGGAAAAAAATTATTAAGGAAAGATTATTATTAATTAAACAATTTAACTAAAGGGAAAAAAGGGAAAGGGGGAAAGGGAAAAAACAAACAAACAAGGCTGTGTGGAAGTGCAGAGGAAAGAAATTACTCTCTACTTCTCACAAGTGAGCGATGCTTGACCACGTCCTTGAAGCAGGGCCTCAACGCACGTAGCCAGTGTTCGGGAGGAGGACAGACGTTTTCATTACGAGAGCCCACCCTCTCTTCTTCCTTTTTCCACCTTTTATTGCTGAGTGTGACATCATATGGTATAGAATATGCCTTTGGTGGGTTTAGGCCAGCTGCCCTGGTGATGTTTCTCACTTTTTTGCCCACCCCCTAGGAGTCCTAGAGAAAGTCCTGATGCTGTGCCAGCACTGCTCAGCAGCAGGCACAACACTGGTGTGATACCACTGCTGTTCTAGATACAAGTGCAGGGCACAGCACTGTATGGGCTGCTGCAGGGAAAGTTAACATCCCAGCCAGACCCAGTACAAGGACTTGTGTAGCTTTACTGCGTTATACCTTCTTTCATAAAGCAGACATGCTGGAAAGTTGTAGTGTTGTCAGAAGGTACTAGGAATATCAGAATCAGTGAGATGTCTAATAAATATTGTAAATTTTCATTTGAGGAAGAAACCTTTAGATGACCAGCAATAGAGTGCAAGGACTGGTAACATATCACGACCATAGATATTCCCCAACAAACAAGATGTCATGCATAAGCAAAGACTTTCAAGGAAATGGAAACTTTGCGTTTGATGAGCTTTCTACTGGACCTTAAGTTCTTGAAATAATTGCATTAGGAAGTGAGTTAGAGCCAGGATTTAAAGAGGACCTGTACCTTTATCTCATCATTTAAATAAAAAAAAGGCCTTTGAGGGTCATGAAAGCATATATTCTTAGACAAATGGCTGAAGTGGTATTAATTCATCAAGGCCTTGTTACTTGCTTTGACTGTTCTGTAATATTGTGTTAATTTAAGAGATTTATAAAAGACAAAAAGTAAAACAAAGTGTAAAATTATTAAAATGTCTGAACAAGGGTTACTGTAAAATCATGGTAGTATGTGATCATGTATATGTGATCTGTATTGTCAGTTGGGCAAAACCTTCTATATTATTTCCTTAGGAATTGCTTCAATATTATAATCAGCAGAACACCATCAAATAAGAACAACAAAAAACCTGTCCCTAAATAATATATCTAGTATGTAGATTACTACTCTGTTTTGGCCAAACTATACCATGGCTCAAGGCCAAGGATGTGTGGCACTTTTTTGTTTGTTTTTGTTTGTTTTTAAACAGTAACTTGAAGACAGATTGGGAAGGAAGTGTTCTGTTGGGCAATTCACAACTTTGCAATTCACAGTTATGAAGTGCAAAATTTGCCTCTTGGTAGGCTCAATAATAGATATTTAGTAGTTTCAAAGTACTCAGTTACAGATTTGGTATCTCTACAGAAGGATGAATTTTTCAAGTACTGCTCTAGAAAAAGAGAAGAAAGCTGAAAAAGTGTTTTTGGAGGTCATTTAGTCTTATCCTAATTTTCTGCCCCAGAAGGAATACAAAAGGCATAACTAATAAATTAAAGCTTTTTTGGTGATGGAGAGTGCTAGAGGGAAGGGGAAATTGATGATTCTGTGGGCAAACCTGTCCAGTCATATTCTAATATCCCCTCTCTCCCGGCCCCCCCCCCCCTTTTTTTTTCATGTGTGCGTTTTACCTTCCGATTTAGAAGGGATACATTCACTGTTGTTTGTGTTTCGTAAATTCCTCCTTCAGGATTCTTCTCTTCTGGTCAGCACTTAAATATTCATCTTATTGCCATGATCTGTTGCTTACCACTGCTTAACCTTTCTTGAATAAAGCCCATTATAGAGCCTAAACCTGTTGTTTTAAAGTTGTAGACAGATTATCTTTCCCAGATCCAGCTGTGCTGATTAAGGGCTATGTAGCTGCTCGCTGTTCTTCACTGCCAAGAATGCCCAGTGCGTTACCTGTTCCACTCATGGAGCAGTTTGTGAGCGCTGCCAGTGCCGGACAAAACTGGCTGTGGTAACACTTTTATTAGATGCCTTGCTCTTAAGCAAGCGCATGTGACTTTGCTTGAAGTGAATGAGGAAGGACAAAAGCTTTTTACATGACTGCAAGCTTCTGACAGGACTAGTTTTGGGCATAGCTGTTTACAGAGTGAATGTTTACTAGCTTTCTCGAACAAGAGTATGACTTCGTTATCTCTCTCCAGACTTAGATCTGACTACAAAATCTGACATTACATTTGTGTTAATACTGAGATATGAGAGCTTGGGCACAATAACTTGTATATTTGTTACACAAGTAGTAGTAAAAATGTCTCCATTGCATATTGACTGGTAAACAGAGGATGACAAAGCCATAAACATCACTTTAGTAAGAAAAGAGAGTATTCCTACGTAGCATGGGTAAAGTGATAAGAATCTGACTTGTTTTTGTAAAGTCAGATTTTAAAAATGAACAATGAAAGGTGTAAGACCTGTGGAGTTATATAAGAAATATATATATAAATATATAAAATACATTTACAGTTTGACTAAACTAAGATTCTTTTTTTTAGGGCATCCAAAATGGATCTCAAGACTGCTCTGGAAGAATGTTCAATGGCACTGAATTTATTTCTAAACAATAAGTTCTCTGAAGCCCTCGAATTACTTCGTCCATGGTGAGAACATGTTATTTGCTTACATTACTGTAAACAGATAGTGTGAAATGTGATAAGTGGTAGCTGAAGATTAATTTAAAGTTCTGAAGATAATAACTTTCATTTATTCCCTCTTGTCCAAAATAATTTCTCAGTATTCTGGGCCTTTAGCAGTGCACATGTATCTCTCCTGAAGTCCGTAACAGACCTGTTAATGAAGCACTTAATTGGTTTGTTACAGTTTACCATTCAAGTTGTCTTTTCTAGTGCATAATGAACAAATGGAAGAACAAGACCTTATCCAATGTATCTTTGATCAGAGAATTTGTGCAACGGAGCTGCTTTTTGAGCAGATCAGTAAAGCTAATTAGGAAAACTCTGAATTCTCTTTCTAATGCTTTTTAAATTACATCTGTGTGACAGTAGTGTTTACTTTTAAATCAAACCTTTCAATTTAATATCTATCTTTTGCCCTGTTGCATTTGTTCAGTATAATTAAGTCTTCATAAATTGATGGACACAGTTAAGTAGCATGTTCTAGAGTGTGTGTGCTTTTGCTTTCATACTATCACTGTAGTAAGAACAGTGCTGATAAACTTGGAAATAAACAATATCAGTGGTTTATCTGCTTGCTCTGTTAGTTGTTCTGACATTCAAGTTTTTGAAAGCACTCTCTTACCACTTCACTGAGATAAAATACAGAGGGGACAGATCCCTTAGGAGTAGTGCTGAAGCCTATAACAAACAGTATAATCTAATTTGTTCTGGAAGGTGTTGCTAATAGTCACACCAAATCATCTGCTGGGTCTCTTTCCATATCCGCTTCCATTCTGAGTGTAGGTAACTAGAGGATACTGAAAGCTTGGTTGGGTGAGGGTAGCTGACCTGTGACTGTGGGGAAAAGCAATCCAGGCAGCTGGGATCACACTCAAATTCATGGTCCTTTTCCTGTCTGCCTCCTGAAGATGCTTGTTGTGGGTATTTCAGTGAGTGGGTTCTGTAGCACATGTAGGTAGAGTGGCATAAAGTTCTTGCTCTGTTGCTTGATAATAGCAATATGGGGTAAAAAATGATGTGTTGGTGATATTAAGAAGGTAGACTACAAAATTGCATGTAGTAGAGCAACATTTAGAGAACTCCCAGCTGCACTTCTGTATGCTAAAACTTTATTTTGGGGTATTATTACGAAACACTTAGTACCACATACAAGGTTTGTGCATGTGTGTATTAATAAATATATTTCCAAAATTTTATTATATTTTCCCTTATATCTATTATTTTGCCTTATAAAATAAAAAGCCCTGTAATTCATACCCCATTTTATACTGCAGTTTTTTACATGTAATGAAGTGTTTGCTTTTGTTGATGTGTGCTATGAAGAAAAATAATATTATAAACTCCATCGTTTTAGTACTTTGAGTCCCTGGCAGCTAATAGACTCTGAGCCTCTTATACAGCATATTCGGCTAATCTACAGAGGAGGGCTTAGCCCAGCAAAGAAACAAAAAGCCACCTTTCAAAAAGTAAAAGCCCAATTGTTTTACAGAAAAATAGGCTTTTAATGAAAGTTAGACTTGAGTCTTTGAAATACCTAAATAAAAATAAGGGAAAAAGTTGATCTTTAAAAAATAAACATCCCAAGGATCTGTCTTCCTTTCATCTGCCGAAGTTTTCTGTCTTCAAAACTGTGCTTGTGGTGTGGCTCGTTGATTGAAAAAACATGTTGAGGAAACTGGAGAAGATCTAGCAAAGGGCTAGCAGGATAGCTAGAAAACTAAAACATATGATTCCTGAGATTGCAAGCTGAGCTTGTTTCAGTTTGGCAAAAAAGACTTAGGGGATTAATCTAATAGTGGTTTGCAGCTGTTGAGGGAAAGATATTGCAAAGATAGAGACAGTATTATCCATAGTGGCAGATGGTAAAACAAGAGGCAGTTGCCATAAGTTGAAGCTTAGGAGGTTCAAACTGGTTATTAGGAAAAAGTATGTCGAATGACTAGTACAGCACCAGAGGAGTGGGCACACTTCATTTTCCTGAAGCTTTCAAAACCCAGCTGGTAAGTTTCACTTCAGTTTCCCCTTTCCAACAGTTGCTTTGATTGTGTGATCAGTTTTTTTTTTTTTTTAATGTTGTGAAAGCCTGGCTGATTCAAAGTAGCCTTTTATGCAGGACTGAGCATATGGGTAGTGGCCTTTCACAGATGCAGACTGTTGTGTCTCTGTATCAGTTAGTAATTTTATAAGGATGTCCCTACCTCTTATGTTAAGTGAAAGCAGAGCTGAAAGAGTATTTATGTCAAGGCTTAATTAGCTAAATTAAACAGATATGTCAGTGGACTCTAAATGGGAGAATAATTAAGTGCAAATGTTTGTTTAACCCAGTTTGGATGATGGGTACACAATTTTCTGGGACTTCGTGCAAGTCCCTTGTGGAGGTAGACAAGTAGCACTGTGGGGAAGTTTGTATTTACTAGGTTATGTCCCTAACTCTATTTTCTTGCTTTATTCTTCCGTCTTTACACAAACTCACGTAGGTATCTCAGACAGCATTTAATTTTGCCTTGTAATTTAAATTTTGGGTAAAATGCTCAATACTTGTATGTTTGCCATAGGTCTAAAGATAGTATGTACCATGCCCTTGGATACAGCACTATTTTAGTTATGCAAGCTGCTATGACGTTTGAACAACAGGATATACAAATGGGAATTTCTACAATGAAAGAAGCTTTGCAAACCTGCCAAAGGTAAACTTGTGAAATTTATATTTATGAGGTACTTTTTTTTGAGGTTCCTCATTTGAGAGGTTTTTTTCTTTCTTTTTTTTTTTTTTTTGGTATGCATTATGTTAAATTGTAATGTCGTAATTTCATTGATGGGGCCCTGTCCTTTTCAGTATGCAGAAGAGTGTAAACAGATGATAAGCAAATGCTTAATATTTGTAATGAACTACTTAATTACCTTCTGGCTTCTAAAATGCATTCCTTTTCTGATTGTAGAGTTGTGTCTTTGGCTTCTGCATAAGGCTGAGGTGTTTGTAAATAGTGAATTTGTTTTTGTAATGACATTCCTTAATATAAACCATAACCTTATAATATGAATAATTGAGATCTGTTAAAACTAAGATGTATGACTGATACAGGATGTCCAGTGTAAAATTCTATATCTGACATAAATACGTCAGTATTTTATGATCTTTTATGTTCTTTTTCTATTGAAAAGGTAGCTCCTTGATTTTCATTGTAATTCTGAGACCAGATTTGAGAACAAATGGAAGAATAACTTGACTCCAAATTTTTATGAGTTTTTTAAGTGGCTTGCCCAGCATCCTAAAGAACTCTGCAGCAGTTTTGTTAATTACGTTGTGTGACTTTTTCTCAAAAGTCTTGTTTTAAAAGCTAGAGGTCCAGTGAGAAACTGTTTAGCATGTGATATATGTGATTCATTCCCCAGCAGTGTTCTTGCATTTAAGCTGAGTTAGGTGGGAACCCCATGGTTGGAACTGGGGAATGGTACCATTCCCTTGTATACGTAGCATAGATTAAATGCATTCTTGAAAGGTAATTTAAGGTCGCATAGGCTTCAGGGCCTGTCAGTGGCCATGATTAGACTAAAAGAAATTGTAGCTATTGACCTTCCTAAGAATGTCTACAATTTGTGGTTGGAAATAGTTAAGAATTATAAATAAGTTCAAGTTCTTGTTGAAATGTCACTTATGCTACATGGGTTTCTTTTCTTCCATGTATGACTGATTCAGATTCAGGAAAAGAAACACAGTGGTAGAGTCCTTGTCCAATCTAGTTTCTAAACAGTCAGTGGATCAGTTGAGTGAAGGTAAGTGGTTTATAATACAATTAAAATAACAAAATGAAAAAAGCTCAAGAACACCCAGCCAACACACACTAATATGCTTAACTCTTTAATTTGACTTTAGTGTCTTACAGCTAAAAAAAAACAAGAAACAGCCCCCTCCCCCCTCAAAACCCTGCATGTTCCATGTTCAATTATTGAAGAGTCCTTTGGGAGCAATGCTGCTTAGTGCAGACCAATCACTTATGTGTTCTTTTCAATGCATCGTTTCATAAAATGGTGTATACAGGCTTATTTGTTAGACTGAGCATGCACGATAAAGTATGAGAGCAATGCTTTTGACAACCAGTTACAGGACTGAGGAGAGGTTTTTTTTTAAGACAATTTCCAAAAGGTTTAAGGATAAGAATCATTGCTGCTGTGGAATAAGTCCTTATCCTTTGTTGTATTTGAATCTGAATATATTAACAAGTTTTGTGCTTGTCTGTTTTGCCTTAAGGTGTTTTGGGAAATGGTATCAGTACATTGTTCATGGCTCTGAAAATGCTGATCTACTATTTCCAATTCAGGCAGAATCAAGTATGCATTTTTTTCTAACCTGGCACAAAAGAACCCTCTTAAATACTGGACACATCAAACTCACCATGTGTGCATTGTACATACAGCAGCCTTATGCATGTGGCTGGTCTTGGAGCATGCAGTTACTCACACTGCAGAGTAACTTGTGTCATGTGTGTTAAGTCAAATGCTCTTTAGTGCTGCATGAGGACAGAAAGTATGCCTGGGGCTTTCAGATTGCTTAGCATGACTCAGTAAAAACCTGTTTGTAACATCCTACTGGACTTAGGAAACAGCTGAGCTATTGTGAATGTTACTGTAGGTCTGCAGAAGTTTTCTAAGACATGGAAGGAGTGTTTGAGGAACTAATTGGTTTAGGCTGATTTTTAAACATAGTATCAATGCAAAGTGCAGGAGATCATCCACCAGAATGGTAAGTAGCTTTTGCTGAAGGCTGAAGACAGCTGTGGCAAGATCAAGGTTTTTGTCGGAGGAGAGGTGAAAGAGAAAACTATTTTTAGCTAGCTTCTCAATTACTAGTTCTGATGGGATCTGTTTGTTACAGCTGCTATCCAGCAGTTACCAAAACAGCAACAGCAGAATCCTACTTTTTTCTTGGCAGCATTTTATTTGTTCCATTGACCTGGAGATGAGAATATTGACAACAGCTATGTTGACAGTAAATAACTTTTCTTTCTTGTATAGAGGAAATGCATGCTGAAATCTGCTATGCTGAATGTTTACTGCAGAAAGCAGCTCTCACCTTTGTACAGGTAAATCAACTGTTCATTTTGTATCTCTGTGTAACAGTTTAATGGAAGGATGTTCATGCTTGTAGAACATCATCCCCACAATAGATATGTTATTTAAAAAACAAACTTCTTCCTATTGGAATGAATGTTACTTCATGACAGTGATTGCAAGTACAGCAAATGATTTTTGCTATCCAGCAAAACTCTTGCTTTTTGTTTTGTTTCTATGAATAACCAAAGATGTTATTGTTATCCAGGAATGAAAAACTGAAGGTATCATATGGATGGTAGATTCAAATTATAATGCCATCACTTCTAGAATAGTCTAGGACTTCTTCAAAAAGACATTCAAGTATGAGGAAATCTCGTTTTAAAGTGCTTATTTTCACAAAACGGATGGAATATTTCCAACTTATAATATTACACCTAATGTGTGCTTGTCTTTAATTCAGCATCACTCTCTCTGCCCCTTTGAAATATTGTCAGGAACAATATAGTAATTAATTATTATAAAATGGGCATGTCTTAGCATTGCTGAGGTAATCTTATGGTTCACAGAAGGATCTGCAGTTTGCTGCTGTTTTACGCTTCTTGTTTAGTTTGTGTTTCAGAGACTTAATGTTAGTGATCTAAAAATTAGCTAGAAAACAGGAGTTGTTTCCTCATACTTTGATTGCTTGTGTGGATGTTCAACAAATGTTTAATTAACATATTGTAGATAATTCCTTCAGATATAAATTATGAGGAAGCAGTGAAGCACAGAGACATACTAAGATCAGATGGGCCTAAAAGGTTAATTTGGCTCAGCTTTATAAACCACTTAATACAATACTTAGGCCAGAAGTGTCAGGAAATGTTAGTAGTGGAATGCCAATCTTATAACTGCCTTTCTCTTTTCCTAATCAAACAAGAGCAAACCACTTTTTGGTTGGTTGTTTGCTTCTTGATTTTAAGCTTGAAAGAATTTCTAAATATGTGTCTTCAACTTTGGGACTATATGAAATGAAATACCTTTAATGGAAATATATCTTTTCTCTAAAGCAGCATCTGCCTGTCCATCATTTCAGTTCCTTTGCAATTTGCTGTAATACCCTACTCTGCTGATTGTTGCCATACCCCATATTTTTCATCCTTGACTGACCTTGATTCACCTGAGGATGATGATGATAATGTCAGTCAGGAAGAGGTAGCAGGAATGCTTGTACTAAAACATCTGCATTTGGTTGTCCAGTTTTACAGACAGTTGAGGTTTTTCAAAATGATGATCCATTTATGGAAGCCAACATTTCCTTCAGTTCCTGATTCTGATGCTCTTCTAATACTTCTTTTCCTTTTTATTTTTCATGTCATGCATGCTGTACTTGGGTATTTAAATGAGATTTTTAAATGCCTGCACACATGTTAATTCTAAGAGAACTCCTGCTCTCTCCTGCTTAATTGTTAACCATCTTGCTATTCAGGAACTTATTTTTGATGGCTAATAGATTGTGGCTTTGATTTTCTAGAGGTGAATAAACACAAGTTGGGTACTACATGTAGTTACTGTTATTAGGAAGGGGAATTTATCTGTTTAGGGGATTTTTTGGTTTATCTTCTGCCAGGTCTCCGGCTTGCTTGTGTGTGTCAGAAACGGCTTTCCAAAATTTTTGTAAAGATTCCTATAGCACCATCTGGTGGAAAGTTTTCTTTTTTTTTTCCACTTAGATGCATTAGAAATTTAGTTAATAGTAATAGTAGCTCTGACCACTCTGCTTCTTTTTAGGTTGTAAAACATGTCACATAAAACAGAAAAAATTTTCCCTAACAACTTAATGCATTTGCTAACTTAAATGTTAGAGATTATTCTAATAACTGAAATGTGTTTTTAAAATTTCCAATGTTTCTTAAGTTCTAAATCAATTCAAATGTAGCTTGAAGATTATGTCTGTGTATATGTAATAACTAAAGACATATTTTGTATAATTAATATTTTTTGTTTCAGGATGAAAATATGATCAACTTTATCAAAGGTGGCCTCAAAATTAGGACAAGTTATCAAATATACAAGTAAGTCCTTAGAAAACCCTGAGGTTCAATGTTAGTATAAGGAGGTGCATTAATGCCTCCAAATTTATATATATGTATATATATGTGTATATGTATATGTATGTATAGCAATTATAATGATTATACGTCATATAATTTCTATTTCTCTAAGTCATGTTTCCCATCTCCCCCCTTTTTTCCTGTATCAAAAGAGAATGTCATCAGGTGCTACAGATGACTCAGGGGAACAAAAGCAAAAATGAAACTTATCACCAATTTGAAGGAGGAGTAAAACTTGGAATCGGAGCATTCAATTTGGTATGACTCTTTCAGTCTGTATGAAGTCCATTGTAGTAATTCTGTAGGATTCTTTAGAAATAGGGTACTGTAATCCTATTTTTTAAATGTTTATAAAACGTTTTAAAAACAGAGATGCATGTTTTGTAGCTTTTATGCAACATGAAAAGCATAGTGGCTTTTGCATGCATGCCTTCTAGGGTCTTTCTACTGATTTATTTTAAATAGTGTTTAATTTTATTTGACTAACTTATTTATGTGTTTCGTAAGAGGAAAAGCAGTTACGTTTATCTATGTGTAGCGTGACTTTTTAAGATGCTTCTACAGTTGATTACAGGATCCTTGAATAAATGTTTTTATGGTAACTCTCTCATGTAGACTATTCTGTGGCTTCAGTACTGTACACTGGCACTGTGAATTAATGTAGATCATGAGAAAATTTGGGACAACAAGCAGTAAGTTACTGGATTTGTACAAGAGACAACTGGATACATCTGCTAGTGTTTTTATTTACAGTTTACTACATTGTCTTTTCGCATACATCATGACAGTAGTGAGAGTTGATTTTGCTGGTATTTTAATTTCTGTATCATTCCAGACTGGAGCTGTCCAGTTCTGTGTAAGCTCAGAAGATTTCAGGTTTATCTGCACCTGTCAGTCTTTAGTACCCAAGCAACTTGTAGATATCTCTGCACACAAGTGCTCAAACCTCTCCTATTCTTCATGAAGTCTCTTCAGCAGGAAGCTTAACAGTAAAAGTCTGTTCTGGGCAGTGACTAGAGTGACTGAAGTTTACAAAAACTAACCTTCAAATAGACTTTCCAGTAATGTTTTCTGAAAAGATGGTTGTGATATTTAAAAGTTTTCTGTTGTGTTGAATGTGGAGATTGCAGCTACAAGAGGAGCAAAAAGTGCATGTAAAGGAGGGTAACAATAGCTAATACTTCTAAAAGAATAGCTTTCTGGTCTGCTAATTCCATGCTTCTAAGTAGGAACAAGTAGAATTTTGTATACCATTGTATCATTCAACTGGGAGTCAAGGAAAATAACAATTGTAGATTCTAAGTGCAACCAAAATAGATAATACTTTCTTCTGATTCCATATGGCTCAAATTTTTTGAACAATTCTGATCAGCTGAAGACAGAAGGATCATTATCTGAAAAAACACAGATGGACTCTGTCTTGCTGTTTCTGTGCTGGCTGATCATAATGAGTCTGAGTTTTCCTTAAGCTGCAAATTGATTACATATTGTTGATCGTGCATGTCTATTTTTGATTTTTTTTGTGTTTTACTTTTTCACTGATGTGTAATGGCTTTTGATATAGTAGTTAGCATTTTTGGTTGAAGCTTATGATGGTTTTACACTTCCTTTTGAATGCATATATTTTTTATATAACTTATTTTTGTTTGAAATTAATTACAGATGCTGTCACTTTTACCAGGAAGGATCCTCCGACTTTTAGAATTTATTGGATTTTCTGGCAATAGGGTATGGGATTTGGTATTTTATTTGCTTTTTCAAATCAGACTTTTCTCCGGTAACGTTTGGGTGTGTTTATTATTACACATTTCACACTAGATGTATAATGATCTAATTATAATACTAATATTAACTGATTAGTATTTTAGTATTATTAAATAGGTAAGTAGGCTAGATTATGCAGGCAAGAAGGCGCATATGGTGATATTTGACTCTTGAGCAAGCGGGGGAGATGGCCGGTTTGCTTCAGAGATGGTTTCCTTTCCGTTTCCTTCTTCTTGTTTCCTCCCCTCCCCTTCTCCCTTCGCCTGTCCCCTTTCTTATTTTTCAATATTTTGCAGCCCTTTACAACTCCTTTTGCCACCTCCAAAAAAATGAAAAAAAAGCAAAACACAGAATTACACATAACTAAATTTCAAGTTATTCGTGAAAGAGTCACCTTATGGTCTCACTGCTCTTACCTTGTCCACAAGTACATTTTGTTTATACAAAATTAGACTTCAGTAAAGATCTTTTCATTCTGTTTATTCCTGTAAAAACTCTAGTTCACTGAGCTTCATGATGAAGCCTTTTGACAATAAACACTAGTACCCTGACTGAAAAGGTGATAAAAGCTGAAAGGAAAGCTGAACAATTCTGTAGTAACACCACATTTTTTGTATGGTGCTTGAATTCTCCTATAACTCAACAAGTTGCTATACAGTAACACTTTTTTTTTTTTTTTAATCAAAACTGTTTTTTGTTTTTTTTTTTTTTTTTTTCCTGAAGGGCAGCTGCTCTTAAGAAGGGAACCTCTGAGCTTGTCTTGACAATCCCCAAACAGTCAAGCTGTCATTTAATGGGAATATACTGGAATGGATAGGAAAATGTTTCATATGTAAGAACTGAATGAATCTCCATGATTTTTTTTCAATACTCAGAAATTGAATTGTAATTTATGAAAACGCTATATAGAAGTTGGTGGGTTAGTATTTTGACCAGAACCTCAAAATAGTGGCTGACTTGAAAGGAGAAAACTAAGGATAACTAGGGATTTCTCCAAAGGAAGACTCTTGCCCAGAAGTAGCACTGAAGAAGCTGAGTTTCCTACCAAACATAAAGACGTTATTCTAAAAGGCTCATATCCAGAAAATAGTGGAGAAAAGATTTGGACCTGTGTGGCTGCATGGTCTATGACATTGATACTTTACCAAAGCAATTAAATGCATGGGTAATTTTATTCAGCATTAACATAATTTACTCCTTGCTGAGTGCTCTCCTCTGTGTCAGAACTGTTTTGGTAGAATATTGTGTTGGATCTGAGATAATGAAATGCTGAATTATGAAATACTTGTATTTTTAAAAGGATAAACAATTCAGGTGAGCTAGAAATTATTAAGAATACTATAGAACTATACTGATAACTAATTCTTCATGTGATTCTATTTTTTCATAGGAGTTAGGCCTCTATCAACTACAGGAGGGTGCATCTGGCAGCAGTTTGAGGGCCATTCTGTGTACTTTCACCCTGCTGGTTTATCATACTTACGTCTCCTTAATCCTTGGTGAGTCCCACTGTGTTCAGTCATGCTACACATTATGATAGATATTCTGCTTTTTGAACTTAATTGAGAAACTGTGGCTATTAGTTTTGTAAGAGGAGTTTGCTGTGTACTTAGTTACGATCTGAAAGTCATGCCTCTAACAAAGCTATAATTGCAAAAACAGCAAGGTAGATATTGTTATATTGATAACTTACTCCATTTGAAGGGCTGTCCTAACATGCAACAGCAAACTATCAGAAAACACTTCTCAGTTCAGACAAGTCTGTATAAATTTACATCAGGTGCAGAGAAGGCTATCTCCACAAAGAGGTCTGTACTCCTGAATAATCTACTTGGACACTCAAACGTGAGGAAAAAATTGCTTTTGCCACATTAACATTACTATCAATTCTGTATGCATCTTTGACATACGTGTTTATGTTCTTTAGTTTCAAACTATTTCAGTCCTTGTCCCTTAGGCTCATCGGGAAATTAGGGATAACTTCATTTCTTTCAGGTTCACCCGTACTTTGTAACTGCACTCAAAATTAGTAAAGGGGGCAACTGAAGAAAGTTTTCATAACTTGCTAGAGCAATTACAGGGACTTGAAAAGGAATTTGTAATGGAACTGTTTAAAGAATATTAATATATTTTAACCTTTGTCTACTTACAGGCATTTGTTATCTTAAAAGCTATTACTTCTTTCAGGAAAGAACTGATTTTTATAGAACATAATATGATCAAATAATATTTCTGCTTTTGAGTAGAGGTGGTCATTCTTTAATTTATTCAAGCTATAAATAAGATTTTGAAACCACAATCTTAATAATCTGTTACACTTTTTGTTTTTTGTTTTTTTAAGTACACTAAGGTTGGTTTGTTGTGATTTCTAGGTACAGGGGACACCAACCTTGAGGAAGCAGACAGTCTCCTCGAACCCTACCTCCAGAGGTTTCCAAATGTGTGTATTCTCAATAAATTTTGTAATAGCAATATATTTCCTTAAGCTTAAAGTAGTAACTAAGTATTTTTCTCCTTCCTTTCAAGGGTTCCATTATTCTCTTTTATGCTGCCCGAATAGATATTCTGAAAGGAAATTTTGAAAAGGTAAACCAGTTGTTTTCTTTTTAAGATTTTTATTTGTGCAGTGTTCAGCTTGGGGTGAAAAAATATGTATGATTCATCTCAGTAACTATTTTAGTTGGACTGATAATTATGCTCATTTTCCTGTTCGTGTTTAGTATTAATATTGATTCCAGCTCTTATTCTAAGATAGGCTGGGAGAGAAGATTATTTCATTTTTCTAGTAAGAATGTTCTCTGCTTGGGTGCTACAAAGGAATTTGCTCTGTAATTAAATGTGGCTCTGTCATGGAGATTGAACCTGTAATTGAACCAATTTTCATTATTACCTATCTAAATCCTAGGCACAGTTAACGTTCCAGGAATGCATAGCAGCCCAGCAAGAATGGAAGCAGATTCATCATCTCTGTTACTGGGAACTGATGTGGTGCTACACATTCCAGCAGAACTGGCTTCAAGCGTATCGGTATGCAGATCTGCTCAGCAAAGAGAACAGGTGGTCTAAGGTAAATGAGCAGGCAGATATGTTATACCAGTAGCTTCTCCACAGTTAAATATGCATTTTGTTGTGCAGAATCAGTGTAATTTTTCCTTTTTTATGAACTTGAAAGCAAAGGGAGAGTGGAACCAAATGGTACGTTAAGTTGTGTGGATAAGTGGGAATTTTTGTTATGGTACCATTACTAGAAATGCTTCAGTCTTGGGGTGCTTATCAGAATTAAGAGAAAGAAGAGGGAGAGGAAAGCTGTTAGCTTGCAATTGTAATTTCTAATATTTTCTAATAAAACTTGGCAGAAGAAACTGTGTTTGTTAATCATAAAAAGACAAAAGAAGGCATAATCAACAGATGCTTTGTGACATGAAATAACAGGCTGCTGGAGACAAGGTCTCAAGCAGAGCAGTCTACCTTTTCCTTGTAAAAACAGTTCTCGCAGTATGACCCCAGCACAACATACAAATGTACATCCTTTGTCTGTTCTTTTCTAGGGTGTTCTTTATGCTTAGTGGAAAAGGGGATATGGCCAGTTTTTGGAAAAAGAGGAAGAGAATAGCATATTCTCTTGTGAAGTGTAAATGTCTTGAACAGAGTTATGGATGTTTCTTTTCTTCTCTGAAAAATCCAGTTACTGAACTTCCCTTGGTTCAATTCTCATACATATATATATATTTTTGTTTGGTTTGGTTTTTAGTTTATCTCTACACGTAACAGATCAGATGACATTCCTGGACTTCAGAATACTTTTACCTGTCATTAACCTATTTTTTTAATCAGTTATTTAGACAGTATATTGTCACGTTCTTTGCAGAAAGGACCTTTAATATTGACTAACTTATTAAGAATATTAGCAAATATGCTGAAAATAAAATAATAAGTTATGTGAAAAAAAGAGATGCGTAGCAAAACTTCAGTAGTTCCACCTGCATGAGAATTATTGGCCTGTCAGTCTCACGTCAGTGCCTGGTAAAATCATGGAGAAGATGGTTCTCGAACTTACTGAGGCGCACCTGGGGGACAAAGCAGTCATTGGTCCCAGCCAGCATGGGTTTGTGAAGGGTAGGTCCTGCCTAACTAACCTGATTTCCTTTTATGATAAGATCACCCGTATGGTGGACCAAGGGAAACCAGCTGATGTGATTTTTTTGGACTTCAGCAAGGCTTTTGACACGGTTTCCCATAGGATCCTACTGGACAAAATGTCCACCATACAGCTAAATAAAAACATCATCGGATGGGTGAGCAATTGGCTAACGGGCAGGGCCCAAAGGGTTATGGTGAATGGGGCTGCGTCAGGCTGGTGGGCGGTCACCAGTGGGGTCCCTCAAGGCTCCATTTTAGGGCCGGTACTTTTCAATATTTTTATAAACGATCTGGATGTAGGAATAGAACGTATTTTGAGCAAGTTTGCTGATGACACCAAACTTGGAGGAGTTGTGGACTCGGATGAGGGTGGAAAGGCCTTGCAGAGGGATCTGGATAGGTTGGAGAGCTGGGCGATCACCAACCGCATGAAGTTCAATAAGAGCAAGTGCCGGGTCCTGCACCTGGGACGGGGAAACCCTGGCTGCACGTACAGACTGGGCGATGAGATGCTGGAGAGCAGCCTAGAAGAGAGGGATCTGGGGGTCGTGGTAGACAGCAAGTTGAATATGAGCCAGCAGTGTGCCCTGGCAGCCAGGAGGGCCAACCGTGTCCTGGGGTGCATCAAGCACGGCATCGCTAGTAGGTCGAGGGAGGTGATTGTCCCGCTCTACTCTGCGCTGGTGCGGCCTCACCTCGAGTACTGTGTGCAGTTCTGGGCACCACAGTATAAAAAGGACGTGAAACTGTTGGAGAGTGTCCAGAGGAGGGCTACGAAGATGGTGAAAGGCCTGGAGGGGAAGACGTACGAGGAACGGCTGAGGGCACTGGGCCTGTTCAGCCTGGAATAGAGGAGGTTGAGGGGAGACCTCATTGCAGTCTACAACTTCCTCGTAAGGGGGTGTCGAGAGGCAGGAGACCTTTTCTCCATTAACACCAGTGACAGGACCCGCGGGAACAGGGTTAATCTGAGGCAGGGGAAGTTTAGGCTTGACATCAGGAGGGGGTTCTTCACAGAGAGAGTGGTTGCACACTGGAACAGGCTCCCCAGGGAAGTGGTCACTGCACCGAGCCTGACTGAGTTTAAGAAGAGATTGGACTGTGCACTTAGTCACATGGTCTGAACTTTTGGGTAGACCTGTGCGGTGTCAAGAGTTGGACTTGATGATCCTTAAGGGTCCCTTCCAACTCAGGATATTCTATGATTCTATGATTCTATTGGAAACACTTCACTGTGACAATTGGGGTGAGAGATTTCAGTCCTTATTGTATTGATTGAACACAATAAATTAGATGAATTAATATGTGGATTTTTTCCTTTTGAAACAGGCCATATATGTATTCCAGAAAGCAGCAATTTTATGTATGCTTCCAGAGGAAGATTTGAAAAGGACTGGTGAGGACATTGTGTCTTTGTTCAGGTAAACATTTATAAAATAACTAGAAGTGCAGTTGTCATGTCCCATCCCCATTCCTGCCCTGTGAATGTTTTTGACTTAAATATCTTTGTCTTGTATCATTTGCTCCCTACTTACTACAGGAAAGCACCTTTTCTGCTTTTCTCATTATTTTTTAGCATCACATTGTTTAAAATGCTGCTTTTATTTGAAACATACATCCTGCGTATGCAGGCTGTGTGGTGTGGAAAACATAATATTTTACTAACTGAAATAAGAGCAAATATTTCATATTTTACTAATATTAAGGAAATTATGTATTTAGGCAATCATTAAGTATTTAGGAAATACTTAATATTTTACTAAATGAAATAAGAGGAAAAACTACGTAAAGTGAACTGTCATATCCATTTTTGTCTCCTTTTAGACAAGTGGAAGGTCTAAAACAGAGAATTGCAGGAAAATCTATCCCAACTGAGAAGTTTGCAGTAAGGAAAGCTCGGCGCTATGCATGTTCTCAGCCAGTGAAGTTGATATTACCTGCCTTGGTAATACTTGCTTTCTTTTTGTCCTTTTTGAATGGGGAAAAAATGAGTATGATTTCTTACATAGGAAAATAGTATTATAATTGGGTACTATGTGTCCGATAGTTGCATTTTTATTTATTTTTTATTTTTAAAGAATTATTGGCATTCATGCAAATGGAATGGCCCTGGGATTTTTGTAAAATGTAGTAGGGGCTGAGTAATGCTATCAACTAGCAGTCCAAAACCAAGGCCAAATTTTCCATTTGAAAATTCAAACACATAGAGCATAACTTGTTGTTACTACTACATGGGGCTGAAAGTCACCTTCAGATCTACATTGGTTTCTATCATGTGTAAACAGGTGTTATTTACTGTGACAGGTTCTCAGTCAGTATCCCACAGTCTCGTTAGGAAACTGACAATGTCGTTTCTTTGTGTATCATCTGTTCTTCTGGTGAAAATGAAAATAATTTTTTTGTATCGAATCTGAGTAAAAGGTACAGAAATTGATACTGTACAAATTATGTTCTAATTTCACATGCTTTTAACTTCAGAAGGCATTAGTAGTGCACAACCTGTTCATATGTACACCGTAATGATACTTCATATATATTTATGCTGAGATTTTGGTATATGGGTAATATAGCAACTACTGGAAGTGGAAAAAATCATTTGAGAAGGGTTTTCTTACGTTAAAGCTCATTAATATAGGAGGAGAAGTCCAAAGAAAGTTCATCCAACAGTTTAAAATTTTGTGGTTCATGTAATTGATTTTGTTTACTCAATTATGTTTAAAGACCTGAGTAATAAAATTTACCTGGGCTTCTACAGCACAGTGCTATTCAGGTGTGTGTATGTATTTTTGGTCTTGCTGTCAAATCTAGTATCTTTAAATATAAGAGTTTTTCCACCGTAGGTTAAGTAAAAGAAAACATTGTATTACTATAATAAATGCAAATTAGACAGGACTAAAGAATTGAAATGAGTCTAGCATAATGTAGTTAGTTGGTAGTGTCCGTAACACTTTCTTTTAGACTTCAGTAGAACCAATTTTTTCTCTCTCTGAAAAAACACATAGCTACAGCAGAAATATTTCAGTGATGTATTTGTTTCAGAATGACATCGTTTCATATTTCACAGGTGCAATTACAATGCAAAGTGATAAACAAAGTTATACTATAGTGTTTGTGATGATTGAGTGGAGATATTAGCAAAGATTTTTCTTGGTTGGAATTAAATCTGCATAAGTATTCTCTCATTCTCTTTAAATTTTATCACATAGTACACTAAGTAATACATTAAACAACTGTTTTGCGTACTGTTGCACTAAAGCATCTGGGAAGCTTTTTCTAGGATTTATCTTGATTATTTTTTTAAATAAGATTTGTAGGAATGTATTAGAAGCAGTTGCTGGATGTATGTACTGGAAACATTTTTATCTGGGAAGTTTTATCTGCTTTACTGCTGCTCCACCTGGAATTTAGAAGCCTATGAATTATAACATCTATATATATAAACACATGTATGTGTGTATGCATGCATGCACATATATACATTTGTAATATATATTCCATCCTTTGTGAAAAACCTTTTTCAGAATGGTCAATAAAACACACATTACTCAACATTCATCACACAATCTTCACAAATTTTGCTTATGTCAACAAAAAGAATTCCCTACACCAAACTCGACATCATCACAACACTGACAAAGATGGACGATTTACACACCTTCCCCCCCTACTACTTCACCACATTACAAAGCACAGATTCACCGCAACTATTACTCTCTGTCAGCATCCAGTCTGTATCTCCAATTCCTTGAGCCCCACGTTAGGTGCCAGAAAGGACTGTGGTGGTTTCACATAGATGGGGCAGCTAAACTGGACCACACCACTCTCACTTCCCCTCCTCAGAAAGTTAGGGAGAGAAAATATGATGAAAAAAGTAAAGCTTGTGGGTTGATATAAGGACAGGGAGGTTGCTCACCAATTACCATCATGGGCAAAATAGACTCAGCATAAGGAAGATTAATGCAATTTATCACCTATTGCTAACAGACTAGAGCAGTGAAACTAAAAAAATAAAACTTAAAAACACCTTACATGAGCAATGTTAATTGGCCTCTCCTGTGCACAGATACTCTACTGCAAATGTCGTTAAATGACTTAAAAGACAAATGTGATTGTCTTTGTAGAGACACACATGTCACAGACCAAGTGTCCAGTACACATTGTGTGGTGGTTATTTGAAGTGTCATGGTTACTTTTATTCTTGGGCTTCTTAACAGTGAGTGGTAAACTTTGAAATATTTCATATTGTTTAAAAGAAGTTTTTGTAGGCAGTATTATTATTTACTCAAACTATTGCATAACAGCCTTCAAAGAGGTACTCTTCAGTTAAATATTTATGCAACTTTATGGGTGTCTTTGCTTTTTTGTCAGGAAATGATGTATGTCTGGAATGGCTTTGCAATTGTGGGCAAAAGAGCAGACCTCACTGAAAATTTATTGGTAACAATTGAAAAAGAAGAAACTGCTCTACAAAACGAAACTAGTAAGTAGTTGATTAAGATGGAAATAAGAAACTAGTAAGAAATGTTGACGTTTTTCTTTACTTCTGTCTTAAAAATGTCCTGTTGCTAACTTAGGCAATGTGCTGTTAAATCTGGTATGAAAATTTTGGAGCTGCTTAAACTTCAGTGCTGATTCCTCAGTATGCCCTTTATATAGCTTGATTAATGCTAGGGGAGAATATACAAAACTCAAGAATTTGAGACTATTACTTACATAACTTAGCTGAATCTTACTAAGACATTACAGTTTCAGAGAATGTCCTTAGACCATAACGCATTAATTTTTTAATTGTCTGAAAAATACTTTTGTGAACCAGTTTATACCATGCTTCATACTTCATACAGAGGATACATACTGAGCAGAATATGACTAAGTATGAAAGAGAAGACAAAGTATTATGCATTTTTTTTTAACATCTGCCAAAATCTTACATCTGGCAGCTGTAAAATAAAATGTATTTTTAATTAATAAGCTTTGACCATAGATTTAGATCTTGAAGTATGAGAAGCATAGATATTCAAGGTAATATGGAGTGTATGAGTCCATAACTTCATACTGGAACTTAATTTCCTTGAGGAACAAAAAAGTTGTGCTGCAGAAGAACATGGCATTATTTACTGTTCCTTAAATCAGGCTTTATCATGTTGCTCCTATTATCTATTATGTGAGCTTCTCAGCATATTTCTCCTTTGAATTTTTCTGAAATGAATAATTACTAGCTTTTAAGTAATGGTAATTCACAGGAGCAGTTTTTATTGAACCAAGATTTTAGTCATACTTATCAATAGTTTAGAAAGTTAGTTTACCCGCATTATTAAAACATGTAATGAGTTTTAGAAACACTAAATGTAATATTAATTTACCCTGTTTACATTGATAACAGCAATATTCACGACTGAGTATCAAAACCCATTCAGTTTGTTATTAGCAAATGAAAATGCCCATTAAACATTTTTGCCAAAATATAGCTTTCCCCAAAGCATAGTATTCCAGTGAGGCCAAAGCTGTTGGAAATTGAATTTTGAACTGAGAATTACAAATGTTCCCCCTGAGCTCTGTCCTGCAGGCCAGTACAGCGTGAGGTGTTTTGTGCAAGGCAGGAAATAGAAGCAATGAAATGTGCTTGCTAGTAAAGAAAATGAGAAGTAAGCACGCAACAAAACTGATGGTAATAGTAATCTTAAATGTTACGATTTTATTTTATTCCAAAGATATACAAGAAAAGAGAAACATCTTTTAAGTAAATGACAAAATGGTGTGAAATATACTGCCATTGTCTCATAGCTAAGTATGTAGTTTTCAGATAAAGCAAATGTGGCAACTGGATTGCAGTGGGAGGAGAGGTGCTTTGTTTTTTCTTTTTTTGTTGCTGCATTTAAACCAAGATGTAGCAAAATGCAAGACACCTGCAAATAAATTATGCTGCCATGAATTCTGTGCAAAGAATGCTGGCAGAACCTGTAGGGAATCTGGAGATCTTTTATCCGGAGGTTTGTGTTATGACTATCTAATCAGTTAGAACAGTGAAGTAAATTTACTGTCAAATTCCTAGGCAGAGATGCTCAAGATATCAACATAAAAGGAGTAGAATAAAACAATTGCAATAGCACTGAAATAGAAATAGGTAGATGATTGGAGAAGGTGTAGAAGATATTTATCGCTAAAGAAACTGATAAATTCCTTTCAAAAGAGAAAGCAGCTGCAAAATATTTTAGGATCTACACATCCACAAAGGCAGAGGAGAAACGGAACGATCTGTTCAGTTGTGGTCTCTTTGTTACTTTAAAATTATTGAAATCACTAGTGTGATTTCTTTTTAAACAACTAGATGGTAAAGAATCATGGATGAGAATCCTTTTTATGAATATACCTCAAGTAAATAGGTCATTCAGGATGACGTTGCTTTTCGTCAGTGAGATACATTCCTGCATGGCAAAATGAGCTTAGTTACACTATCCAGACAGCAAACCAAGAAGTCCAAAGGAATCAGATTGTATATCCAGAGTTGCTTTTCTGAGTTGTTGATGCATTAAAAATAAAGCTGAAGTATGTCTCTGTAGCATTTAGATGGTGGTGTAAAACCACCTTTTAAAAAACATATGATTTATATAGATGAAAATGAGTGTCTGTATTATAAGTATTATGAAAATCTGAATTTCATCCTGCTCAGACTAAATGGTAGTATTTTGGCCTTAGATTGTGATACAAAATATTCAATCAGCACTTGGAAATCTGTAGTTAACAGCGGCTAGAATAAATAACTTACTAGTGCTTCAAAATAGTATTCCTTTTTAAAAACATCATGGTTTTTCTCATGGAAACATGCAGATTACAGATACAATGTAATTCTGAAACAAAGTTGTTTTTTATGCTTTTGTTGTAATAATTTCAATGAAATACATTTTTGTTCTGTACTTTCCATCTGTGAGCCTGATGAACTTTTAAAGATACGGAGTCAAACAAAATAAAGGCACTGATTACCAGAATTGCTGCTGATTTGAGACCCAGAGGCAAAATGAGGGCAGGATACAATATTATTTTAAAAGGCAATTGTCAGTACTAGATAGCTTTAAAGGACCGCTAAGGTGCTGTGTGGTGGTTTGACCGTGTTAGGCAACTGAACACCACAACCGCTCTCTCACTCCCCCTCCTCAGATGAGGAGGGGAAGAAGTAAAGGGAAAAAAACAACTCATAGGTTGAGATAAGGATAATTTTAATAAAGAGAAAAATATATTATCAAGGAAATATTATTATTAATTAAACAATTCAACTAAAGGGAAAAAAGGGGCAAGGCGAAGAGGAAGGGGGGAAGGGAATAACAAAACAAAACAAGTAAAAGCTATGTGGAAATGCAGAGGGAAAAGAAAAATTTCTCTCTACTTCCCACAAATAAGCGATGCTTGACCACGTCCTTGCAGCAGGGCCTCAACGCACGTAGCCGGTGTTCGGAGGAGGACAGATGTTTTCATTACGAGAGCCCACCTCTCCCCTCTTCCTCCTTTTTCCACCTTTTATTGCTGAGTGTGACATCATATGGTATGGAAAATCCCTTTGGTTGGTTTGGGTCAGCTGCCCTGGTGATGTTTCTCACTTTTTTGCCCACCCCCTAGGAGGCCTAGAGAAAGTCCTGATGCTGTGCCAGCACTGCTCAGCAGCAGACACAACACTGGTGTGATACCACTGCTGTTTTAGCTACAAGTGCAGAGCATAGCACTGTATGGGCTGCTGCAGGGAAAGTTACCATCCCAGCTAGACCCAGTACATGCTGTTACAAAAAAAAAAAAAAAAAAAAAGTGGGTTAATTTTACACAGAGGTCAGGTAGGGATTGCGACTTCTCAGAGAGAGCTGTTGATAGTACATTTGGTTCATGTAAACAGGCACAGCAAGGAATCTGTCAGGGACTGAAAATGGTTGTAGAGAACACTGAAAATAATGATGACAGAAGGAGCAGGATGAAACACTTCAGAAATTATCTTCTCCTCAGGATTTCTGTGTATTGTATTTTTGCACAGTTGGGTCATTTCCAAAATATAAAAAGGGTTTTTAATGTTAAGAAAAAATTATTCCTATGGTTATCTTGTGTGTTTCATAATAACGATAATATTTCCTCTGATACAGGGTACTGCAGGAGTATGTGTGTTACACATTTATTACCAAGGATCTCTGTTTTAAATTGGCCTGTTCATTTACTGTCACTGTTACAGTAATTTAGCTTACCCTCTTTTCTTCTTCTGGGACATGCCAGGGAGATACGAGTTGAAAAAAATGGTAAAGACTGGCAAACTTTTACTTACATCAATGCTTATCCCCAGTAATTTGGGGGGGAATGAGACCTTTAGGAGATAACCACATAAATCTAGTACCTTATCTAGTAAAATGGCTAGAGGAATGCAAAATACTCATCCCTTCTGGTTCTACCTGTCACTAAAAGCACAATCTGTTAGTTGTTATCTGTAGAGACTTTCTGGGTTTAAACACAGACAGGAATATGCCTGAATGTAGTGGGAAAGCACTTCTTGGAGTCCTAAGATGCTCTAGTCTTGCATCTTTCAGAACTGTTTATGTAGGATTTTTTGGCAGACTATTAAAAAAAGAAAAGAAAAGTGACCTTAGAGATCTGGTAATTAGTTGTAAACAACATGATCTGAAAGGAGGTTGTTTTGCTTCCTGAATTGTTAATGTATGTGCAGCCATCTGTCTATCCATATGTGTTTTCTTTCTTCTCTTTTTCTTCCCTAAATCTAGCAAAGGATATAAACTGATGCTACAAAAAAAGGACCACACTCGTTAAGGCTACATTTCTTAATTACTTAATAGAAGCCCTTTCATCTCATATTTTTAGTCCTATTGAACATAAAACTTTTGTGAATTTTCCAAGTGAACATTTGTAACTGTTAGAGATGATGCAAATACTGACAAAGACGGTTTCTTGAATTTCTGTTGTAGTATTAGGTTTCCTAAGAGATATGTGGGAATGAATTGTAGCATATTCTTGGACTTTACACATCACTGGTGCTGCTGGAGTTCTGCCAGTACTTTGCAACAGTGGAAGCTTTTAAGATAATACGGTGTAAAGAATGTTTCAGTCTCAATGCAGGTTTTCTTTTCTGTATTAGATGTTAAATGTATGGAAGTCTTTAAATTGTGCCAGATTATGCCCACTTTGTACTGACTTCCTGATTTAGAAGACTGGGAAACAACTGGATATTTAGATTTCTTCTTTCCTATTCTTAGTCTCTATCCTTAAAGAGAAAGATGTAAATGCTATGAACATATCCTCTCTAGTGAGCAATGTTTAAAATTGTGCCTGTGGAGTACGTGTCGAGATAGAACTCTGAGAAGCAAACCTCTGGGTCTGAGTATATATTCACTACTGAAAAACCTTTTCATGATGATGTCTTCAAGTTGTTTGATGTATTTTGCTTTTACTTTTAGACCACAGTGAATACTATATGGATGACATGTGTATGTTGCAGCTACTGAAGGGTCTCTGCCTTAAACACTTGGGAAGACTCATGCAAGCTGAACTGTGTTTCAATCAAGTAATTCAAAGGTAAAAATAATAGAAATAGACTTTTCACTTCTGTTTTGTAGGATTGGGTGAAATTTTTGATATTTTTGCAGAAGCCTTCACATTAGAATTTTAAATAATTAAACTTTAACATCCTGCTAAGGAACTGGAATTAAAATAGTTCTGAAAGTAGTTGGAGGACCGCAAAACTTTACCATTATTTTTCTATAGCAATTTAACATTATATAGCTTTTATATAAATAGGATGTGTTTTAGACAACATAAATCAGACTGACAGGTAATGCATTTATATATGTACATTTGTAATTAGTATTTTTATATTTGCAGAACTATCAATATAAGTGAAGGTAATTTGTGTGGATTTATTGGTTGTTTCAGTATTCAGTGCTTATTGAGTTAACATTACCTTTAGATGAGATATTACTGAAGTTGTTGCTATTTTCAGTTGAAAATTTTAGGTTTTTGTGTTATGGATTTATTTAACATTTTAGGCATCAGATCAATTTCTACTATAATAATTTTTATTTCTGTAACATTGAGTCATATATTGATTGTGAACTTCTTGGAAATTTTAAAGTAGTTAGGCTGAAAAAGTGTTATTTTACAACTTTCACACATTTTTTCTAATCAGTAATAATCTAGAAAAAATAACTTTCTTTCAAAGGAGTATGTTACCTATGATTCTAGTAGGTGTTGCAGCTTTCTTGCCAGCAGGCCTTCTCTTGCCATTTCTAAGATCCCAAGAGTGTTTGGTCAAATACATTGCAAGTTACATTGTAGTGGCTTTTGGTGGTTACAGGTTTTCTGAAAGTCTCTCTCCAAAGGCAGTTGACACTGTGGAGACTTCTAGTGTTGAGACACATCAAAAACTGTCAGACAACAATTCTTTAAAAAGAAGATGTTTTGGATGGGGAGGAGGAGTTTTCTGGTAAATTAAGGATCTGAGTTTTGGTTAGCTTCAGTCTCTACATTTGTTGGGCTACTACAGTACATCAAGACTGTTTGTCTTGTAAGCAGTCTCCCTGCTTCAAAGACATGCTTTCTATGCATCAAAGCTTGCCCTGGTGGATGAAATACCTCCAGAAGTGTTGTTCTCAAAATGTCGACACTTGTTCATTGCAGACTTTTTTGTTCTGAATGTTTGGTATTATTTTATCTAGATAAGAATTGAAGAGGTGACTGTAAAGGACATAGGAAAGGCCAAGGTACTCAGTTCCTTATTCACCTCATTCTGTACTCACAAGATGAGTCTTCAGGAATTCCACATCCCTGAAATCTGTGGGAAAGGCTACAATAAGAACTTTCTCTTGGTGGAGGAAGGTCGGATTAGGAAACATTAAACAAGCCAGACATGCACGTGACCATCTCAACTGAACATACCCAATGGGACCTATTGGTATATATTCATGAGTGATGAGGGAACTGCCCGATGTTCAAAGAATCACAGAATGATTGAGGTTAGAAGGGACATCCAGACATCATCTAGTCCAACCCTCAGCTCAAGCAGGGTAAATGTTATTCAAAGATAAATATTATTTATCTTTGAAAAGTTGTGGCAACTGGGAGAGGATTCTCAGGACCATAAGAAAGCAAAGGTCACCCCTATATTCAAGAAGGGGAAGGAAGAAGAAGCTTGGGATAACTACAGTCAGTTTCACATCAGGCCATGAAAGTTGGAGAAAATAATTCTAGAAAGCATTTCAAAATGCATGAAGGTGATCAGGAATAGTCAGCATAGGTTCATGAATCATACTTAACCATCCTTATAGTCTACAATGAGATTAGTGGCTCAGTAGAGGGGGGGAAAGCATGGTTATCTCCAGTTTAGAAAGGCTTCTGACACAGTCTCCCATAATAGCATCATGGAGAAGCTGTTGAAGTCTGGACTAGATGAGGGGGCAGCAGGGTCGATTGAGAACTGGCTGAACTGTTGCATTCTGAAGGCTACAAATAGCAGCATGAAGTCAGCTGAAGGCCAGCCACCAGTAGAATATTGCAGGGTTCAACGCTGGGGCCAGCACTGTTTGAAATATTCTTTAAGGACCTAGATGATAGGACAGAGCACACCCTCTGCAAATAAGTAGATGTTATAAAAGTGGGAGGAGGGTGTGCTGCCATCCATTCTGAGCATCCTGGACAGGTGTACTGGGTCTGTCTGGGATGGAGTTTCCTGTTCCCACAGCAGCCCATGTAGTGCTGTGCTTTGTGCTTACAGCTAGAATGGTGTTGACGCCGTACCAATGTATTTCTTGTTACTTAGCAGTGCTCCACAACATCAAGACTGGCTCTCCATTGCTGGCCCCACCAAAAGCCATTAGGCTGGAGGTGTTGGGAGGACATCACCAGGGCAGCTGACCTAAAATGACCAAAGGGATATTCCATAGGGTCTGGCATCATGCTTAGCAATAAAAGCAGGGAAAGGAGAAGATGGGGCTCTTGTTGTGAAAGCATTTGTGCTCCTGAGCAGCCACTACGTTTACTGTTTCCCAAGGGATAGCAGAACATTGCTAGCTGATGGAAATTAGAAAATAACTGTTTTCTCCCTTTGCTCTTTTTTTTTTTTTTTTTCTCCTTTCCATTAAACTGTTCCTTATCTCAACCCATGAGCCTTTTTTCATCACATTTTCTCCCCCTGTTCTCTTGTGGAGGTGGCGTGAGAGAACGATGTAGCCAGCTTGGCTGTCTTCCAGTGTGGAAACGCTATGACAGGCTAGAGAAAAGGGCTGACAGCAACCTCATGAAGTTTAGCAATGGAAAGTAACAAGCTCTGCCCCTGGTGAGGAATAACTATGACACAGCTCAGGCTGGGGTCAGCATGGCTGGAAGACAGCTTGTCAGAAAAAGCCCTGGGGATCCTGCACATCATGGTCAACCCCATGTTGACAGTGAGCCAGCAATGTACCTTCTCAATGGGTTGAATTAGGAAGAGTGTCATCAGCAGGTGATCCTTCCTCCCTGATTAGTACTGGTAAGGCCACATCTAGATTACTAAGTCCAGTTCAGGGCTTCCCAATACAAGAGAGACATGATCATGCCAGAGCAAGTCCAACGAAGGACTACAAACACAGTTAAGGGACGGGAGCTTCTGTCGTATGAGAAGAGGCTGAGAGAGCTGAGACTGTTCAACCTGGAGAAGAGAAGGTGGGGAGCAGGGGGTTTGGAAGGGTCATCTGTATAAATCACTTAATCATAGAATATCCTGAATTGGGAAGGACCCGTGAGGATCATTGAGTCCAACTCCTGCCTCCACACAGGACCATCCAAAAATCAGACCATGTGTCTGAGAGCGTTGTTCAAACACTTCTTGAACTCCAGAAGGCTCGGTGCTCTGACCACTGCCCTGGGGAGCTTGTCCCAGTGCCTGACCACCCTCTGGGTGCAGAACCTTTCCCTAACCCCCAGCCTGACCCTCCCCTGTCCCAGCTCCATGCCGTTCCCTCGGGTCCTGTCGCTGTCCCAGAGAGCAGAGCTCAGCGCCTGCCCCTCCGCTCCCCTCCTGAGGGAGCTGCAGGCTGCCATGAGGCCTCCCCTCAGCCTGCTCTGTGTGGGCTGAGCAAACCAAGGGAACATAGCTGCTCCTCATATATCTTGCTTTCCAGACCATAAATAAATAAATAATCAATACCTAAAGGGAATGTGTGTGTTTTTATTTATTTATTTATTTAAAAAAATGAACCAAACTTTTCTCAGTGGTACACAGTGGCAGGAAGAGGTAATAGGTGTGAACTGAAATACAGGAAATACTGTTGAAATATAAGAAGAAACTTCTTTTATTGTGAAGTTGGTCAATCACTGACCCAACTTGCTCAGACAGTGGAGATATTCAGAACATAATCAGACACAGTCCTGAGCAGGTTTCTATTGTTCACCCTGCTTTGAGGGCAGTATTGGACTAGATGATCTCCAGAGGTGCCTTCCAGTCACCATGATTCTAAGGTTATCTTATACTGAAGAAAAACTGAATTCCCATATTTCTTTTCTGATATGTTCAGGTAAGCTTAGGAATGAAGATCTCAGTTTTGTTTGCAGGAACAAAGCATTTGTATTACACTGCAAGACTGAACAATGTTTTTAATCTTTTGTCATCGTTTTGTTCCTTTTTTTTTGAATTGTGAGTTTCATAATAGAGTTCCTGTCCTGAGAGTATGTTCATGGTAGCTTGGGTAACACAACACAGTACCAATAATAAGTAGGAATGAATAAATCTTTGCTTGTATAACATCACGTTGGTAGTTTTTTATGCCCACTGCTTACAAGTTTAATTGATATGTACAGTGTCAACTGGTAAAGAAGATCCAGAGTGTTTTGTATGATCACGTGCTTCTACAGGTAGTGGTTGCATTTAAAAGTTGAATGATCACTTGAGAAAATGTTGTAATTAACCATTCTTTATTTTTATGATTTCCTAGTGAGAAGCAAATAAAATATGATAGCTATTTGGTGCCATTCACCATGTATGAACTGGGTCTTCTGTACAAACAACAGGATGAGAGAGAAAAAGCAGTAAGATACATAGAAACTGCAAAGTAAGTGGTTTTTTTTTGTTGTTGTTGTTATTTCAACCTGCAGATTAAGAATAACTGAGTAAATTTGGCAATGAGGACTTTTTTTTTCCTTGCCAGCCCCTTGCCAAAATAGAATTAATTATAAATCTGTGTTCCTGAGTTAAAAAAAAGTTCAGTTTTACAGTTACAATCTGTGGTACTACTTCAGGCATGGTGGAATAGATAACATCAAACAATGGAGACTATGAAAGGAAAATATTTTGTTTTAAATTAGTGTTTGGAGATGCTGAGGCTCTTTATATGACAGGAAGGGGCTGGGCTCCTCTGCAGGTGTGGGATGGGGCTGGAGGATCCAGAGAATGAATCAATAGCACCTGTGTGTCAGAGAGCAGCTGTGGGGCTTGTATATGCTGCAATAAAAGTGTTGATGAGAACAGGTTAAAAGCTAGTACAGTTCTGACCACCCTCCTTTTTCATTTTACATCCTGTTGCAGAAGAGTGGTAGAGAGCAAATTTTACTGTAGTGTAGCATGTACATTGTAGTAGATGTAAGTTGCTGCTTGTTTGTGTAGAGAAATATACCAATGATGCAGCAGTGTTCTAAATATAGATTAGAAAGAACAGCCTCCTGGAATGCTTTTTAGAAACATAATAGCTTTTTGCTTTTTGTTTGTTTGTTTGTCTCACATGCTTTAGTTTCTTCCGTGTTCTATTACACTGGCTGAGTTCTGTTCTGAAGTTGAGATTATATTTGCAGCTAACATTATTTTCAGTAGTTTTTTAGTTTGTCTTTTCACAGCAAACTTGTATAATTGAGAGGATTGTTGAAGGATCAAAATAAGTGAAAGAGACATTAAAACATGTCTGTAGTTTAGCAGGATATGTAACTGTTATTACTGGTATAGATCTCTGCTCTGCTTGTGGAGAAGACTTTAAATGCCATCAGCAGGTTTTAATTCATCTCTGTATCAACTTCTCTTTCCTGTGGAATGAGTAAAGATTGTTAACTCTGGTACTTCAGTAAATGTATGAAATAGAAATAATCCAGGTCAAAAATGTTTTTCTTAGAGCTTTCTAGCTGATAAAGTAACTTTATTGTTTGCAGAAACAACTACAAAGAATACTCCATGGAGTCCAGGTTGCACTTCAGGATTCATGCAGCACTTGACAGCTTGAAAGTGTCGCCTGCTTCAACACCTTGAATGAGGAGGGATGCTTTTCATGCACACAATGCATACAATAGTCTACACAATGTTTTTGCAATCTTTTTTAAATCTTTGAAAAGAAACAATAATGATTATTTTCTGTCATCTCTGATTTGATGTATGTCATTCCTTTTGACTGTTCTTTTTCTGTATGGCTCATATACTATATCTACTTGATACTTTAAAATAATACCTTATATTTTGTTTGATAAAAATAATTTAATATTTGACTTGATGGGGGATATTTAAAAAACAGTTGATGGTGCAATAAAGTTTAATTCAAACACTTTATTTTTTATATGAAAACAGATGCTGGCTATGCAGTGGAACTTGTGATAATTTTAGCCTTTTGTGAAGGTTTGATTTTCTGCAGTACACTCGAGACCTTTTTGCCTCTGGAACAACAATGCAATGGCAGCAGATAAACTTCACCCATATTTGGCATACCATATTCTGAAATTTGTGTTCCAGAGGAAAAAATCATCATCTTTGAGTTAATTTCATTTTGGGAACAAAATGAATGTGTCCGAAGTGCAATATTTTTATTGTACCTTTTAAGGTAATGTTAAGCAGGGCTACAGGTGTAAAATCTCTGCAGCTCTATTTCACTTGAAATAAGAGGTGACAGGGGACGTGTCTCAGTCACAGAGAAGCAGGACTACTAGGGACATTACAATATCATCTATTCTGTGTTACTGCCCTAAGGCAGAATCAAGCCTTATGTTATTCCTCACAGGTACATAACCAAAAAGCAAACAGACTAAAACAACCAACAACCAAACCAAAGCAAAAACTTCCATTGAGAGGGATTTTTTAACTTACACAAGCAATGTTTCCCAGTGCTTTATTATTTCTACTGGGACTTTTTTCCTGGTCTCTACCCCAAATAACTCTTGGCACAATTGAAACCTACTTTTTGTCTTCCCTGTCATGGATCAGGGGAATGGCTTATTCTTTTCCTTTTTTGAGGCAGTTTTTTAATTTGAAAACTGTTTCTCATGTTGGTCATCTTGGTCCTTGGCTTCCAACCAAAACAAATAAAAACTTGCAGAATTCAATTATTTTCCTGATCTATAGGAATAACTGATATTAATGCAAATTGTTCATCAAAACTGAATCCACTTTTAAACTTAAAAAATGTGTTAACACATGTTAATGAGTTAAAAAACCATGCATCTGCTAACCATACCTTTCTACCAAAGAGTATGTAGGAAAACACATATATTTCTATATAGGTTTTTTTTCTCCATTAATATGTGGACAGCATTATCAGATTCAGTTTCCCAATTCATTATTAATACTTCTGCAGGTTTTGCTAGTGATTTATTCATAACTAAGAATATGATTGATATACCAAACACTTGACAAGTTTTCCAGAGGTAGTTGATGCCCCATGCCTCTCATTGTTCAAGAGGCATTTGGACAGTGCCCTCAAAACTATGCTTTAACTTTTGGTTAGCCCTGAAGAGGTCAGGCTGTTGGACTTGATGGTTTTTGTAGGTCCCTTCCAACCAAACCTGTTCCGTTCCGTTCTGTTCTGTTCCATTCTATTCTATTCTATTCTATTCTATTCTATTCTATTCTATTCTAT
>CM021763.1:34768333-34830577 GCA_011075105.1 Heteronetta atricapilla | reverse complement strand
AAAAAAAAAAAAAAAAAAAAAAAAAAAAAAAAAAAAGATTAAAAAATGTACCTGTGAACAAGTACCCCTGGAGAGAGCAGTAGTACTGGACAGTAAAGCCGCAAGAGGAAATCTGAATTGCTGTAACTTACTATCTTGTGAATTTATTTCCATGAAGAATATATTGTATGCAAATTCATCTCATCCTATTGTATGTTCTAATGGTAGTTTGTGGTGCTTTCATAAGTAGTCTATCTCTTTCACCAGAAACATAAATTACAAGATTGTTTTCAGAGCTTGAATCTGATAGCTGTACCAATAGTTGCAAATTTGGAACTATTTCATTACATGATCAATTTTAAACTCTCATAGCTTCTCAACTTGCCATCACAAGATCTGAACAAGAGCATTACATTAATAGAAGATTACTGCTGGTGATGCAGAGTAGACCTTCATCAAAGTCCGAAGTTGGTTTTCTTTTGGGATGGAAAAACATCGTTTTGATCAATTTAAAGCATTCAGATAAAATCATAATGATGAAACATGAGATTTGGAGCAAGATTTTGGCTGGCAAGTGTTCCTGGGATACCAGTGAAAAGCATTTTTTTTTTTTTAATATATATATATAATTTTATATAATTTCTATATATAGGGCTGCTACCTCTACTGGGCCACAAGCAGTGCCGTGATGCAGGCAGAAAGCCTGAGCTACCTGGGGAGAGAAGCACATTCATCTGTAAAGCAAGCCTGTTTCCAGCATACTCCTCTTGCTCCCCCTGTCACGCACACATTCTGCACTCAGTAACTTGTGTCCTGGCCTGAGGTTGTTATAAGTCTCAGGAATAAGTTCAGGAATCTTGTTTGAATAGGTTACCTCATCAGTGTTTTTCTATGGACAGATCAAGTAACACATCTGGCTATGTTTGTATGTTCAGCGAATTTTCATAAATGCAAAGAACAAACACACACACACACACACCAGCCAAGAAGCAGAAGTTGCTCCTATGTTCCAGTGCACTTTTGAGTGAGAAGTTAATGGGATTAGTATTAGGCTTTGTTAATCCCTTTTACTGTTGCAGTACAGCTAGGCTAGGTAAAAGTCGCAACTGGCTGTCTGGAAAGTGCAAGGACTGGGCTGATATGTCTCCGATCACTTACAGCACGCATGTACAGGGGTTTTCTGGACATGTATCCATTGTATTCTTATTTATAATTTAAAACATTGTGTCTCAGAAAACAAGCCACTTGGACAAATGTGGCTTTAGGCTCTGTATTCCAGCTATTTCGGGGAGTATATTCAAATGACATTTAATTTGTTCTGTTCTACTTAAATATTGGCGGCTGCTACCCAAACCATTTGACAGTAGCCTGCATTGTAAATCCTACTTGAAATGCCAAATAATGTATTTGGGTCTAGCTACCCCACATGTCCGTATCAATTCCAGTGTACTTGGTGTGGTGGGACTCCCATCTTGCTAATTTGTTTTCCATGGCCAGCTACTACTGCAGTGCTGCAAAACTTGTGTGATTTACCTTGCTGAAAAGGCTTCAGAAGGATCTTGCACCATCTAGTGAAGACGCCAGGAGTTTCCAGTGCTGCATTGGTGCTGTCAAGAATTGCACAGCATCTTTCTTGCTGGAGGCTATGCCATTTAGCAGGGTTTCTTGGAATAGGTGGGGTTTGTTGCTAGTTTTTTTCACACAACCCATGTCTGAGAATTTTCTGGAGAACTGTGCTGCCAGGGAAGCTGGCAGCCTGTGACATCGGAGGTGGTTTCATCCAGAAAAAGCTGACATTTTTATGGCATAACCAGCTGCCAGTGGTTCAATGAGCGCAGGCATTTTCTCACCCAAGTCTCTGCTTCCTCTCATGTTTCTGCAAGGCACAAAGGGGCTGTGGACATTTCTGCTGTGGTGAAGCTGGGTGAACTGATGGCATTTCAGCGTTTGTCTTCCCAAGAAGCTGTTCCATGTGCTGAGCCCTGCTTTCATGGAAGTGGCTGAATGCCTGCCTGCTGTGGTTAGTGGCAAATGGATTCATGGTTTGGTTTGGCTCATACACAGTTTTGCTTTGCCTGATGAACTGTCCTTATCTCAGCCCGCGAGTTCTCACACTTTCACCTCTCCGATTCTCTCCCCCATCCCACCTGGGGACTGTGAGCGAGGGCTGTGTGGGGCTGAGCTGCCCACCGGGGTTAAAATACCACACAAACAAACTCTGGATATCTGAGCTCAATTTTATACTGCAGGCTTTTTGAAAGGCATGCTCAATCTCTTAACACTTTAAGTGGCTGATTTGTCAGAGGATAAGCTTTTGAAGAAAGCCACGGGGAACAGTGTTGAACTCCTCATTTTGCTTCAAAGAAAATGGACCGTTTTGTTACAACACGGGAGTTCCTTTGTGGCTGACATTCTGGCAATCCTGCCAATTAAAGCACTATTACTTCATTGCTGGTCATGTTGCTAGTAGTTTGATTGCAAAAGCTGCATTTTATTGAATTTTGATGCCATTAGATGAGGGAACACAATTACAAAATCTGACGGTTGGCTGCCTGAGAGCAGGCTGTGCCCTCTCCCCGTGACAGAGCTGGCATGTGCTCAGCTTATGGTAGGTGGGTTGCTGGTTTTTCCCATCTCACTAGGTCAAAGCAATAGGAGTACATCAGCAACTCTTCAAAATTCATAGAAAGGTCATACAAAATGCAGCTTGAACTAGGGAATATTTTCCTGAATTATGAAAAATGCATCCTATTTCTTCTTCTAATACATTTATTTTATTTTATCTTATTCATTCATTCATTCACTCACGTACTCATTCATGCATTCATCAATGTTATGTGTTTATCCATGAAACACCTTACAAATCCCACATATGATTTTAAGCTTAATGATAGCTAGCATTGCTAGAAAAAGCACTTCTTGTTAACCGTCTCACTGATCCTGTTTTCTCCTGAATGTACCATATGGTGCAGCTTTTTCTGTCATCTCACATTTGGCTTTTATTTTTTTTAATCCCCATTTCCAACTCTATTAGCTCATGTTTAATATCTGTTTTGTTTAAGATGGTACCTATGTGTCATCCAGGGCCTTAGGATCTCAGTTTCACCTTTTTTTTTTTTTTTTTTTTTTTTTTTTTTTTTTGTGTGTGTGTGTGTGTTTCTTTTTCCCTGCATCTCTTCTGTTTGCATTTTCTTGAATTTACGTGTATGATTTAAGGGCAGATATGAAAACAGCTGTTTGCTAACAGTTTTCATATGGTGTCTGAGCCCCGTGAAAATGCTGGATCTCCAACTCAGATACATACATTTCAGTTCCTTAAAAACTGGTGAAATTGGTTGTCATGGTCTCAGGAACAGAGCTAGCTCAAGACAAAGTACAGAAAGCACCAAGTACTTGTCATGGGGGATGAACATATACTATCCACTTTTATTTCCTCCCTTATTCCTGCCTGGGTTTGCTGTAGAAGTAAAGGCATTCAGCATGTCTTGAAGAATGACTATAGGTTATTTTTCATTCTTTTAAATTGGGAATTGTTTTCTTCTGTTTGGGTAAAAAAGTTGGGTTTTAAGGAAGCTAAAGTCCAAGTTGACATTGGTGAATAAACTCACGGACTGGTGCAAGAGCTACATGTGTTGCTGGTAGCAAGCAATAACATGTGCTCACATGCTGCTTGCAGGGCTGCCATTTAAATTGGGTGGAGGACACTCCCTGCTAGGTGCAGAAGCTGTTGTTTATTGTATTTTCTATGGCTTTACAGTGTGCAAGCTGCCAGTTGTCCTAAAATCTTCAACAATTTTTACAAGTCTTTTTACAGTTATATTGTACCTGTGAAGTGTCAGAAGCTCAGACCACTCAGTCCATTTGGCAGCTGAATTCTTTCCATAAAAGTAAAGGCCTTGGTTTGCTTCCTAGCCATGCCAATCAATGCTTTAATTTCAGGACATCATAACTAGTCTTTCAGGCTGAGTATAGGAGCAAAATGCAATACCAAGTGCTTTGTTATTTCTAATATAGTCATGTTTCATTGTTAACATTTCAGCTAAAAATGAACTTCAGTATGTATTATTTACATTTCACTCTGTAATGTTCTTGTTTTTAAACAGTAATATCACAGATGTCTGTAGAAATCACTTCAAAGTAGCAGGGATTCGGTTTGTGCTTTTATTTTTTCTATCCCTATATGTGCAAATTTTTGGTTAATTCACCAAAGAACTGTTACAATTTAAGCATCAATTTAAGAATGTAATTAATAAATTCTGGAATTGATTCCTGGTCTCTGAATCACTAAAACTTCTCTTGGTAAATGTCCGTTGCCTTAAAATCCAGGTCTGAGCTCCTTCAATTTGGCATGTTATATTTCTTCTGCATGGAGTGGAATGTAAATTGTGGTAAAATGCCTGGGGCAAATATTGACATCTGCACATTCAGCTTTCACTTTTCATGTCTACTGTGCAGTATTGACTGAAAACTGGCAGCTTTTGTGATTTTTCTTGCTAGGAACCACGATGACTGGAAGCTTAATCTTTCCAGAAAGGCACATACAGAGGAGAAAGGAAAGAATGAATGGAACACATAAGTAAATAATTGGATTACCTTTTAAAGATTTTCATCAACTGCTAATAATTGGCCTCACCCCTAATGTTGTTAATTTATGTATGTTATCAAATTTTTGAACTCTACATATAATTCTAGCTGAAAATTATTTGATCCCTCATGGAAGCCGCTGTTCATTTCTAAATGTTGGTATTTAATAACCAAATAAACCTGCAAGTTCCAAAACTTCTCTCATGCTAAACAAATGAGTGGAGGGAAATAGGAACTTTTAAGTGAGAGAAGTCCTGATCTAGGCCTGCTATTTGTCACAAACAATAATAAAAAACAAAGTATTTCCAAATTTGCAGGGTTTAATTCTCTCTTCCAATACCTATAGCTCAGTAAAAACTTGTCCTTTTGCTGTGATTGCCAGTGACAAAGTGTAAGCGTGAAAGTGTGTGTAATAGGCACAGGATATATTTAGAAGCAGCTGCATATGTAAAGATAGCATGGATAACTACAGAAGGACATCAGATGGAAAATGCATATGAAATATATTGGCCTGGAATACACACGTTGATACATTTTTGTTTACTTAATTTTAATTAAATACAAACCAAATCCTTCTTGTGGTGGTTTGTTGTAGTGAAGTCATTTGATTTGCTCTCTTTAGGCTGAAGGAGAGGAAAGGTCCAGGTGTGAGAATGGAGACCATGGAGGCTTTCACCTGGAGGTGTTTTGGCAGGTTTTGTGGGGTGTCCCTTATTCCCAATGCCTTTGACTGTTGAGGGTTGAAGTCCTCTTGTGCAGGGATGATCACAGCACTTTTGCAGGTTTCCCTCTATGCATTGTTGAGGGGTACTTTACTACAAATCAATTTTCAGATGTTTTTGCTGAACCCCATTTGAACAAAAAATTGAAGCATTTGTAAATTCTATCTATGGTTTCCTGAAAGACCTAACAGGTGAGTGATTTATAGGGCACAGCTCCTGAAGAAGAAAAATAAATATGTTTAAACATTAAGTTGCTAGTAAATAAGGTAAAGTAAGGAAAAAAAATACGGACCTAGTTAGACTTCCCAGATGGTAAAAGATCTGCTCCCCAGGGAGAGCAGTAGCTTCTAAGAGCTCTCTTCTCTGCCCTTACCATCACAAACAGCAAAGAAGGATTTGAAATTGTGGAGAAGAAGGGGGCTGCTCTTTACAGGAGGTAATTGGAATTAGGAGTACAAAAGGCTGTGGGAGTCATTTCCCAGGGTATGAACAAAATGCCCATAGCCATAGCACAATTAACAGAGGTTGAGAAATGTGTGCAGTGTTATTGAGGAAAATGTTCCGATAATTGAAGAGGCACCTGGAAGACTGAATCCAGAAGACAGCAGATTACAGAGAAAAGTTACTCACAGACAATGCAGAGTTCTCAAAAGCTGAAGCAGAAGCTGAGATCTGGAGACTTAAGATGTAATGAAAATCCTAACGCCATCACCAAGATGAAACATCTTTAAATACTTGTGTTGTGGGTTTACAGGTACTGGTCATTGGCTTGTTGGCTGCAGATGTGCAAGAACATGCAGAGTCAGGGGGTGTGGGAGCAGGGGCAGTGGGTGTCAGGACAGCTGAACACCAGCCCGACATTCACACAGAGGGAAGCTGGGGAGCAGCTGCACTTGTACAAAATGCCATGGATGTTGTGAACAACCACAGTAACCGAATGCAGCTTTTAGATGCTTTTGTTCTAGTATATCCATCATACACACAAAAAATCCTTATTGCTTTAGGGAATGCTCATTAATTTAGGGAATACCAGTGGCAGATTTACAGGTTTGAAAATTCAGCTTGACAGGAGAGGCTCACCTGGAGGTCTGCAGCCCTGTAGACATGGGACCTGATGTCCAAAGCACAGAGCTGCCATGTGGGGCTGGATGAACCTCTGTGACCATTTGAGGTATGAAGGGTAAAAAGATATCTGAGTAACATCAGAAGGAGGTGAGTGAGACTGCAGTTGCCAAGCCTGATGCCGGGACTGTGCTGAAGGGACCACTACAGTGATGACCAGCAACACCCACAGGAGAGGAAGCAACTGCAGCAAAATTCCTTTGAAAATCTGTCAGTGGGGGAATCCCAGGTAGGTGCACCAAATGAGAAAGGAACATAAAACACATGCTCATGCTTGTCCTGAGGTTGCAGCACCTGTGCTAAAGCATAGTGGGTCGTTACTGCAGGAGGGGACTACAGCTGACCTGGGGACTCAAGTCTAAGCATCCTTGCCTTGGATGGCTGCAGTCATGACTACATGCTCCAGTGGAGATACGTATTCATCTGCTACTGATGTAGAGCAATTTGCTTCCATGTGAAATGTAGCTCTGAGGGTTCACAGGCCTTCCGAAACTCAAATAGATGTCCAGCTGGGGTCGCCAGGGCAGAGTATTTCTGCTCCAAAGGGAGGGAGATGAGCTCTGCTGTGAAGATGTTGCTCTCTGCTGTGGTAGGCAGCAATCTTATCTGCAGAAGGGGAGTCTGTTTTTTGTTGTGCTGCTTTATAAAACTGAGTGACCAGATGCAGAGGAGCATTGCATTGGACTCTAAGTCTTCTGAAGCTTTTACTTTTTGATAGATTATTATTATTATTATTACTTTTTGTGGCTTCATTAAAGTTATTAACAACATTTTCAGTATTATACATATTTAACTTAAGTAAATTTGAAATGAAAGCAACTCTGTCACAGTCAGTAAAGTCTCCGTGACCTGTGACAACTCTACCTTGCTAACGGAAAAGCATATTAAAGAGAGATTTTCTAAACCTTAACAGGTATTTCTAAACTTTAACAGGTAGTGTTTTCTTGTATGCCACTCATAAAGACAGACTCTCAGTTTCTTAGCAATACTTCTTACAGGCTCTGGAGGTAAATAAAAACTACCAATACACTTTTAGAAATGTCTACACTAAGGCTTTCTCTTATTTAGTACTTTGTGACTTTGGACATCTCAACACCATAAATCTCTAAGAGAATTACGTGTTCCCTGAAGAAGCTGTCAGTCTATTTTTCTTCCCAGTAATTTCGAGGTTGGCAAGACATCAGATCTCAAATTTAGGACTGGTTTGGGTTAAAACACAGACTCTAAGGCACGAGTTACTTTGGAAGTATTTTTTTGTGTGTGTGCGTGTAAATGCAGAGAAAAGCATTTCTGTTGTTTATCAATCCATTGGCAGCAGCAGTCTAGAGGTGTTCAAAAGTCTTTGTGGGCATTGTTTCCAAGAGTGAATATGGCAATATAACTCCAGAACAAGTTTTTTTTTTTTTTTTTTTTTTTTTTTTTGTTTTGTTTTGTTTTGTTTTGTTTGTTTGTTTGTTTTTTTGGTTTCTTTCTCTTTTTTCATGCCATTGCTGTGCTGTGCTTTCCTCAGTAGGTGGCAAACTTCACAAGCTAGACTTGGCTGGATATTTTTTGCACTCCTATATAATGCAATTAAAATAGCATACACTGGGAAAGCTTTTCTTGGACCTCATCCAAAAAAATTTGCTTTCTTTCACTTGCAAAAAGGAGCCATTATTGCTCTTAATTCAATCATTTTCCTTTCTGGACTGATCTGTGAAAAGGTTATAGCCACCGCAGTGGAGTATTTACTTTCTATGTGTAGTGCTCTTTGAGATTGAGTAAACAACAGGGAAAATGCCCCCCCATTTTTCCCCTTTTACCACTGAAAGCAAAAAACCAACAACAAAAACACATATAAACTCCATCCATAAAACACAGGCCTGGTTTAGTGATACTCCAGCATAATCATTGGCTTAAACAAATAAATAAATAAACACCGCAATTTCTTTCTTTATAATTAATAAGCTTTCTTGTTGCCTTTTTTTTATTATACATATTAAGTCTGGGCATAGCTCTTTGCATATTATTGAGAAAAGGATGACCTTCAAGAAACCTAAGAGGCCCCTCCAGTATATAACTAAAATGATTCCTGTGTTTTAGCAACCATATAATTTAATTTCAAGTAGAGAAAAAGAGTAGCTGAGTTGTACAGAGAGCAGGACTGGCTTTGGGAACCCAACAGATTTTTATTTTCTTCTTTGAGCCAGTGGCATTTCTACTAAGCATTGGTGAGCTTTGCACAGGAACTCACATTTCAGGAGGCATTTGGAAGGAAACAAACTGGATGTCTGATAGACCAAAGCATTAATAAAAGAGTTTGAAACATATGGGGCTGTGGGAGGTTGGACTGATACTGATCAGAATCCCTAGAAATATCTGTTATTACACTATAAGATATTGTGCGCTTAATTTTCATAGTATTTCATATGAACGCTTGGTGTGTAGTGCTTCTCACATCAAGAAGATGGAGTGAAGAAATATGGAGAAACAAACATGAGGAACACCAGGGAGTTTTAACAGAGGATCTGAAAAGACCTTGGGAATTTCCGTAGTCGGGATGACAATTCAGCTGTAACAGTTGCTGCAGCTGTTTGGTTTATTTTTAAAGATACTGAACTTAGACAAAGAACAAAGACCCTCTATTGCACAGCTAGCAAGTCCTGTGGGGTAATGTTTCTGGGTATGCGAAGGAGAGATTGCATGCTTGTTAACAGGAATGAAGTGTGCTGGTGGGGAAGATTGAAACCAGTTGCACTGGTAAGGTCTTGTGGTTTAACTGGAATTTGCTCCTGAGTGGTTGTGATGGCAAGCTGTGCATCCAGGCACAGGTCGTTTCATTACACTGTGCCTCTCTTTATTTGTACTGCCAGCCCCGAGATCTGTAAACAATAATAGGAGTTGTTTTAATATCTGACATCTGTTTTTCTGAGCTGGAGGGTCCAATCCTGCAGGACTCATATAAACTGCTGAAAGCATATGGGCTTGCTGAGGGAGAGCTCTGTCAATCCTTTCCTCATTCTTGGACCAGGTCTTTACTCTCCTTTGCACTCACCTCCTTGGATTTCTTCACCTTCCCATCTGCATCCCCTGTAAATCTGTTAATGCAGTCACTTGGTTCAGTCATTTTCACAATACAAAATCCTGTTTCCTATCTTGTCACCTCTGCTGTCCATATCACCTTGCTCTGTGTGCTCCCCATAGAACCTGTTTAGCCAGTCCAAATTTGTGTTCCTCTTAATTGTTAGTCCCCAGGTTTTAAGATGGCACTTCCTCCCCTTATGCTGATCC
This sequence comes from Heteronetta atricapilla, assembly GCA_011075105.1. Taxonomy (NCBI): domain Eukaryota; kingdom Metazoa; phylum Chordata; class Aves; order Anseriformes; family Anatidae; genus Heteronetta; species Heteronetta atricapilla. The sequence goes on along the minus strand of CM021763.1, from coordinate 34,820,900 downwards.
TGTTGCTTCCTTACATTTTTCTCCTTGTGTTTTCTGCATGCATTCACCCCCTCGATTTTTTACCTATGCCTCCCATTTATGATGGAACAGCCATCTTTCTCGGGGACAAACTGTCTCCTTACAAAGCAAGGAAAAAAAAGATGAGCTTGTAGCCTTTTGGAATAGGCACAGTCATGATGACCCCTGGGCTAAAATGGCAGGCTAAGGCTGAGACTTTCAGCAAGGAAAAAAGCATGACCCTGATTAGAGAAACATTATTGAGTGTGGGAAGAAAAGTCTAGGGTAGCACTGGAGGAAAATATTCCTCTCCTAATCAATAAGAGGCTCACAATAAGAGGCTCAAAGACCATCATTGGAAAAAGGTCTTGAAATGGTGGTCCTCCAGTTTTGCCTCTGACTGGCCTGGTAAGAAGACAGAAGAAGCTTGAATTTATAACTGACTAGCTGATGGAAAAGCAGGAAGCAAAGAAGGTGCTTCCATGTCACATTTTGTCATGTCTGCAAATATTTGGGACACTATGCCAGGCAGGAAAGTGTGTCCTTAGGGATACATTTTCTCCCTTGCAGCAGAAACGTGTCCCTTGTGAAGCTGAGCAGTGAGCATCTTGGGAAGTTTAGTATGAATCACTGGGGGAAAGCAGATGGTGAGGGAGAGTGAGGCTGAACACAGCTTAAAATATTTGCTTGAGGGTTTAGCTCCAATATTCTTACCTGGCCATTGATGTCCTGCCCAAAGATCTCTGTTTGTTTCCCTGCCCCTGGATGAGAGACGGTGACCTCTCCACCCTTTGCTGGTGCAGCCCAAGCCCAGGGTCTCTCTGAGGGCACAGTGTCCCATGTTACAGAGGGCTACTTGAGCTCAGCCACCATCGTCATGTGCAGCTGCACCAGGCCGTGCACTCCTGGAGCGAGGCGAGGCGGTGCTGTGCACAGCGCTGACACCGCAGCCACAGCGTGGCACTGTGGCTGGGGGGACATCCATGCTACCTGCCCTCTGGGACTCTGAGGGATTGGGTCTGGGGTATGAAAACCTTGGAAAGTTCCTGAAAACCCTTCCTTGGCCCTTCTACATAATGGCAGAGATAATTCAGTAACATAGTGATTTTACAGGATTTTTTCTCTTACACAAAATCTTTTTAAAAATATCCTAAAACTTCTAAGCATTCTGCAAAATGTTCTTTTGGATAGAATAGTTAGGCAAGGTTGACTAGGATGTCTTTTGATTGTATGTGTGAAATTTCCCTGGCCCCTTGCCCTGAGTTTCAGCTATTGCCTTCTCTTGTGATTGCCCATCTACAAGAAGGGCCGGAGGGCAGACCCGGGGAACTACAGGCCTGTCAGTTTGACCTCAGTGCCAGGGAAGCTCATGGAGCAGATCCTCTTGAGAGTCATCATGCGGCACTTGAAGGGCAAGCAAGTGATCAGGCCCAGTCAGCATGGGTTTATGGAAGGCAGATCCTGCTTGACGAACCTGATCTCCTTCTATGACAAAGTGACGCGCTGGGTGGACGAGTGAAAGGCTGTGGATGTGGTCTACCTTGACTTCAGCAAGGCTTTTGACACCGTCTCCCACAGCATTCTCCTCAAGAAACTGGCTGCTCTTGGCTTGGACTGGCGCACACTTCGTTGGGTTAGAAACTGGCTGGATAGCCGGGCCCAAAGAGTCGTGGTAAATGGAGTCAAGTCCAGTTGGAGGCCGGTCACTAGTGGCGTCCCCCAGGGCTTGGTGCTGGGGCCGGTCCTCTTTAATAACTTCATCGATGATCTGGACGAGGGCATTGAGTGCACCCTCAGTAAGTTTGCAGATGACACCAAGTTAGGTGCGTGCGTCGATCTGCTCGAGGGTAGGAAAGCTCTGCAGGAGGATCTTCGAGTACTGCGTGCAGTTCTGGGCACCACAGTACAAAAAGGACATTAAACTGTTGGAGGGTGTCCAGAGGAGGGTGATGAAGATAGTGAAGGGCCTAGAGGGGAAGACTTATGCAGAGTGGTTGAGGTCACTGGGCCTGGAGAAGAGGAGGCTCAGGGGTGACCTCATCGTGGTCTACAACTTTCTTGTGAGGGGGAGTGGAGAGGCAGGCAACATTTTCTCCATAAACACCAGTGATAGGACCCATGGGAACGGGGTTAAGCTGAGGCAGGGGAAGTTTAGGCTCAATGTCAGGAGGAGGTTCTTCACCAAGAGGGTGGTTGCGCAGTGGAACTGGCTCCCCAGTGCAGTAGTCACTGGACCAAGCCTGTCTGAATTCAAGAAGAGATTGGACTGTGCACTTAGTCACATGGTCTAAACTTTTGGGTGAACCTGTGCAGCACCAGGAGTTGGACTTGATGATCCTTATGGGTCCCTTCCAACTTGGGATATTCTATGATTCTATGATTCTATGATCTGGATAGGCTGCACCCATGGGCTGAGGTCAACTGTATGAAGTTCAACAAGGCCAAGTGCCAGGTCCTGCACCTGGGGCGCAATAACACAAGCAGAGCTACAGGCTGGGAGATGAGTGGTTGGAGAGCTGCCAGGCAGAGAAGGACCTGGGAGTGATGGTGGACAGTTGGCTGAATATGAGCCAGCAGTGTGCTCAGGTGGCCAAGAAGGCCAACGGCATCCTGGCTTGTATCAGAAACAGTGTGACCAGCAGGGCAGGGAGGTGATCGTCCCCCTGTACTCGGCTCTGGTGAGGCTGCACCTCAAATACTGTGTTCAGTTTTGGGCCCCTCGCTACAAGAAGGACATCGAGGTGCTTGAGCGAGTCCAGAGAAGGGCGACGAAGCTGGTGAGGGGCCTGGAGAACAAGTCCTACGAGGAGCGGCTGAAGGAACTGGGCTTGTTCAGCCTGGAGAAGAGGAGGCTCAGGGGCGACCTTATAGCTCTCTACAGATACCTCAAAGGAGGCTGTAGTGAGGTGGGGGTTGGCCTGTTCTCCCACGTGCCTGGTGACAGGACGAGGGGGAATGGGCTTAAGTTGTGCCAGGGGAGTTTTAGGTTAGATGTTAGGAAGAACTTCTTTACTGAAAGGGTTGTTAGGCACTGGAACAGGCTGGCCAGGGAGGTGGTGGAGTCACCATCCCTGGAAGTCTTTAAAAGACATTTAGATGTAGAGCTTAGGGATATGGTTTAGTGGGGACTGTTAGTGTTGGGTTAGAGGTTGGACTCAATGATCTTGAGGTCTCTTCCAACCTAGAAATTCTGTGATTCTGTGATTCTGTGCAGCTGCTCTGCTGTGGAGAACATCGCCAGTGATTTCAGGGTCAGTGCTGGTGGGAAAGATGTTACCATACCAGGGTTACTCATTGTCAACTGTGGCAACTTGAAAAACAAACATTAGGTTTAATACCAACTGTTATTTCAGAGTAATTAAGCTGTCACTACATCAGGAAACTACAGAATAAGTAAGAATACAGTCTAGCCATGAATAGAAATAATGATGGTTACTTATCCAGGGAGAATACATTTTGTGCTTCTAGTTTTCTGTCAGGAAAACATGCAGTTGTTGACTTCTTAAGCTGCATTGCTCTGGAGGCAGTTGATATTCCAGCTATCCAATTGCCTTCTTGATGTGCAACATGAAGTGAAAGAAATGGAAAGGATGAAAATAGAAGGAAAAACATTAATTCATCCTGCAGTTTTACAAAGAAATGAGGGAGAAAAATCATGTTGCTAAAGACAATCTTGCTAATGCTTTTTGACAAAAGCAGCCTGCCATGGTAGGTAGATGGATCAGATCCCTGCAGTTCTTCTATATAGCACAGCTGAGATTGAAACTTAGCTGAAACCAAAGCATCCTGTTGCTTTTCTGTGCAGAATGATGAATTGTCCAGGAGATGCATCTGAAGAAGACATCTGAAGACTCCAGACAATTTCTGGGTTTTCGGTGCCCACAAGGGAGGCGCCTGGTACTCTGCTATGCAAAATGCAGTGGAAGTTGCAAAATTTTTATTCTTAAAGGCTCTGAAATTCCAGTGGTAGGCAGGGAATATTATTGCTAATAAGCGCCTTTCTGTGAGATGAAGGCAAACTTGTGATAGCTCATTAGTTCTTCTCATCAGTACATGCAAGCATGGAAGGAACAGCAAATCATGTGAAAACAAGTGAAAAGACAAAAAAAGAAAAAAAAAAAGGCATTGAGAAGAGCATTGAGCATTGTTCTGATTTGTATGAAATGCAGAGAAGATTAAAGTGAGAACACACAGAGATCAGGTTGGATTATTCAATCACAAAAACTTCCCTATGAGGTCTGTTTTCATAATTGCATCTTTGCTATCCCCCATTGAGTTATTCCATGGGCTGATTCAGACCATCATGACAATTTTTGAATTATTTCCCTTGGTCATTCTGGTACATCAGTAGAACAGCAGCTGTGGTAGTTCTTTCCCTGGATAATCTGCATAGTTTTATGTCAGTTCTCAGAAATGAGGCTGAGAAGACTAGAATATACAATCTCATTCCCACAACAAAAAGCAGCTTCTGGCATAAGCCACAACAAAAAAAAAAAAAAAATTTTTTTTTTTTTTTTCTTAGAGATCAAGAATATCCCACTGATATTTTTAGACACTGTCCAATGCATAGGCCTTACCTACTGATTTTTTTCTTCTTGCTGTTTTACAGGAACAAAGGTTAAGGTTTAGTAAAGTGCAGAGGGACTCAAGGGACTGGAATAAAAATCCCAGATACAAAAGAATCTGGAAGTCTTCTTCCTCTCTCTACTTCGTGTTTGAACTTGGGCAAATCAGTGCTTGCATTTTTATTCCTCTTTGTGTCAAATGGGGGTAATTTCACCGTACAGAATGCAGATGAGTCCTCCTACTGTGAAATAATTAACTTAGGATGACCCAGTTTCCAGTTAACTCTGTAGTAATAGAGTAATAAGAATGTGTTCCTTAAGAAAGTCTGAATTCAATATATCATCCTAGGAACCCAGTTTCCACCACTTAACATCTTTTCCCCTGTTGCAGCTCCAGAATTAATCTTTTTCTACTGACTTCTTTCCAGCTTCAATGCACTAGAAAAGGAGTCTATGGGAAAATAAACTGAATTGTCTAGGTGTTTAGCTGCCTCCTCAAATTTTTGAAATTATTCTTGGTTGCATTTGACTTTCCCTCACATAAATCTTCCATGCTTGCAGTAATGAGCAGATGTTTTACCTGTTCTTAAGACAACTCTGACTCCTGGCGTCTGTGAAGCAGAAAGCACACACTCACTCTTTCTCCCTTTCAGAACTTACACTGAAGCCACTGTCTGCTCTGTTTGATCTTCTGGTGTCTGTTTCTGATCCTAAAACTGAGTTAATATGTAGAAATCACAGCTCTTTCCTGATCCCCCTGAAGCTGGTAGGTATGAAAAGGAGATGGTGGCAGGTGGGAGGATTGTTCACCTATTCTGTCCTTTGCCCCTTGGTGTGCCTGTAGCTTCTTGGTCAGTGAAGTGACAGGTGTAAATACACCATGATATCACAGATGTCTCTTGCTCTGCGGGAACTGGTTTGCTCCCAGAAAATAATATCTACCTCCTTTTCCATCTTTTTTCTTGTTAGGTTAGGGAGGGCTTTCATTTTGTCTTCTTTTGTCCTTTGCATTTTTTTTTTTTTTTTTTTTTTTTTTAATCCACAGAGTATCACACTACTAACTGGATCTCAAACATCACTCACAACTCTCACCACCATGTGGTGGTTTTACCGTGCTAGGCAGCTGAACACCACAACCGCTCTCTCACTGCCCCTCCTCAGATGAGGAGGGGAAGAAGTAAAGGAAAGAACAACTCATGGGTTGAGATAAGGATAATTTAATTAAAGAGAAAAAAATATTAAGGAAATATTATTATTAATTAAACAATTCAACTAAAGGGGAAAAAGGGGCAAGGCGAAGAGGAAGGGGGAAAGGGAATAACAAAACCAAACAAGTAAAGGCTATGTGGAAGTGCAGAGGAAAGAAATTATGCTCTGTTCCCACAAATGAGTGATGTTTGACCATGTCCTTGAAGCAGGGCCTCAACGCATGTAGCCGGTGTTTGGGAGGAGGACAGACGTTTTAATTGTGAGAGCCCACCCCTCCCCCCTTCTTCCTTTTTCCACCTTTATTGCTGAGTGTGACATCATATGGTATGGAAAATCCCTTTGGTTGGTTTGGGTCAGCTGCCCTAGTGATGTTTCTTTCTCACTTTTTTGCCCACCCCCTAGGAAGGTTAGAGAGAGTCCTGATGCTGTGCCAGCACTGCTCAGCAGCAGACACAACACTGGTGTGATACCACTGCTGTTCTAGCTACAAGTGCAGAGTGCAGCACTGGATGGGCTGCTGCAGGGAAAGTTAACATTCCAGCCAGACCCAGTACACACCACTGCAATAATTTTAGCTTTGTCTTTGGCCATGCAGGCATCTGCAAACATTGCCTTCTTACTCCTTCTCAGCCTAATCACACTGCTGTACTTTTAATCTCCTTTCTTCACTAGTTTTCCTCTCCACTGCATCAAATGTAAACGTGCCCCTCAACTTTAATGCTCTCCAGTGGTGTTGTCTGCTTTCTTTCCATGCCATCATCCCCCAAGCAGAGCCTAGTGATTTCCCTGGGTACCTCTTTCATATGTCTGTCTTTTTTTTTAGCTTCTGTGTTTTTTTTTTTTTTTTTTGCCAGTCTTATGAAGACAAAGCCTCCTTATTTTAATTGTTAGTTATCATTTCATCTTCCAAAAGCTCATTGATAAATACCATTACATATCATTGTCTTCATTAGTTAACAAAGAAATTTAAATGGAGTGAAAACATTAAGGGAATCCCAGGGGTTTTTCTCTGCTTTGACAGTTCACTACTGAATTGCTGTGTAGTTTTTCAGCTTTTGCTTGACCCTCTTCTCATCCTTGACCCCTTGACCATTCTGTTTCAGCTTTTGTGGGCTTTAAAGTAGTTGATAACAAAGGTTATGTGCCTACTTTGTAAGAGGACTCTATTCCCCAGAGAAGAAAAAAGCTCAGATACTCTCTTTGCAGAGCTCATAAAAATCTGGCTGATGCCTTTTTGTGGAACTCTTTATCAAGAATGCCTGAGCAAAACTCCCATGCTCCAGATATTTTTAAATCTTTTGCTATTGTCTGGTTAATCACTATGACTTTTTCCTTGTAGACTGCCTAGCACTTCAGCCCTATGAAGTACCAGTTACTCTGACTCCTCCTTAAAATGCTCTTGCTGCTTGAGTATAGCTTTGTCTTTTTATTGTTAATGAGCTAAAGCACTACATGATGGTTTAATTTCCTTTAAATACTTTTTTGGTATGTATGTGGAAATAATTTTCAATTAATAGAAACAGATTTTCCCTAATTTTTGTAACGTGATTTTATATACAGTATCATATTTTCTGCCTTTTAATGTATCTTATGTTCTTGATGCTAGTTCAATAGGAAAAAAAAAAAAGACCTTTGCAGTTACCTTGTGTTCATCAAAGCCTTGCACTGATTTAGTAGAATGAACCATGTTGACTAAAAGCTCTAATTAACTCAGAGTGTGTTTAAGGCTTGGATCTGAGAAGACCACTCATTTTAACCTAAGTTTGGGGTTACTCAGTATGCCTATTTCATGGGTTTTTAATTCCTGGTTCCACTGTTGTGATGTTGACATTTGCTCCTGCATGGTTATCCTAGATGTGTACCACCCACTCTCAGACATGGATATTTTCCTTTGATATAGGAAATCACTTTAACATCCACTCATCTACAAACCTTTCAAGGAGGTAAGTAAGGGCATGCAAAAATAAACCCAAATGCTGTCTTGAAACACATTCTGGCTTACTTCTTCCACAGATTCTGCTGCCATTCTTGAGTGCTAAAAATCTGGAAACATTGTCTTTGGAGTCTCAAAATGCAATTAACACAGCTGCGATTTCAGCTTACTTCCTTCAAAACTTGGCATGGGAGCCCACTTTAACTTTTTCTTTCTTTCTCTTTCTTTCTTTCTTTCTTTCTTTCTTTCTTTCTTTCTTTCTTTCTTTCTTTCTTTCTTTCTTTCTTTCTTTCTTTCTTTCTTTCTCTTTTTCTTCCTCTCTCTCTCTCTCTCTCTCTTTTTTTTTTTTTTTTTCTTTTTTTTTTTTTTTTTTTTTTTCTCTTCCCAAATAAGTAGTTTAAACCAAAAGGAAAGACAATAAGACAATAGGGATAGGAATGTGCCACTTGAAAAGACTGGTGCAATAAGATACGATCTTGTTTTCTAAAAAGCAACTTCTTAACAGCCTGGCTTTTGTTTACTGTGTCTCACTGATTACAGAAACTGTTTGCAAGGCACCTGGCCAGTCACTCGTAAACTGACAGATTGGCAAACAACAGCTTCAGTTTGTACTTACTTACAAAGTAAGAATGTAGTGTTGACTGATTTAGTGTCCTTTCACCCCTGCCCTCAGTTTCAATAAATATCTTCCAGTTAGTTTAGAATGAAAATGGACAACCATTAGCAAATATAGTACCCAAGCTTTCAACAAATGGCATGTGCTGAAAGCAAGGTCACAGATTTCATGCTTTCCTCTTTCTTTCATAGATGGCAAAGCATTACATTTAAAAATATTAGTCTTTTCATTTCACAGGTGGAGAAACTGAGGTAGCACAAGGACTGAGGTGAACAGGCTAGGACTGACCAGCTTCACAGGACTACTTTCTCATCATGCCTGTACCACCCAGAGGAATAGAGGGCAGTCACAGCAGAAAGAAATAAGGTTCAGGAGCCCAGGCTGGGCATTACCAGCTGAGCAAACATAAATTGTCTCTGGATTTTTGGCTTCTTCATGCAATGTACTATTTACATGCTCTGTAACCCTTCAGATTCATGCCCAAGAAACAATGTGCCAGCTTCAATCAGAGCTCAACCACTGTTACAATTTCTCTCTGCTATGGAGAGGGGAATGAAGTGCTTATCTTAAACTAGAGAGCAATTACACATACTTTGTTAAAATCCTTAGCAAGAAAATCTTCTTCATTGCCTGAAAGTTGCTTTGTTTCAGCATAATGTAAGTGCAAATTTATTAAAAAATATGAAAAAGTCTGGCCTTTAACAATTCAAATTTTATTAAAAAATTCAGGAAATGTTACTTTGTGTGTTCCTCTGTATGTTCCACAGTATTTGTGAGCCAAAAACTGCTCTATAAATACATGTTCTTTAAAAACTAAAGCTGGACATATTTTTTTAATCAAGAGTCTAGCAAAAGACCACACAAAGAGCTGAGCAATGCAATTTAAAGGGCAAGCCCTCCGTGATCAGGGCCCCCTAAAAGCTAATGCGACCTCAGAATGAGTGCTGGATGGAGGAAGGTCTGGAGAGCCCTTAATTGCCAGAGTTCAGCTCTGGCCTACATTTCCCATCTGCTTGCAGATGTGAAATCTGAAACTGTCTGAGCAAAACTTGCTGCTGTGCTGTGATCTTGTTGTAACAGCAACCTGAGTGTGTCACAGCTCGGAGGATAGGCATGGGGCAGCAGTGGGGTGAGAAACCCGCACGGAACATGTTCATGGTGGCTGCAGTGACCTCTTCTGGTGTGCCCCCATCTGGTATCTGAATATTGTCTGTGATGCACGCCTGCAAATACTGAGAGTGTGTGTTTTTTTTCATGTATGTCATAGCGATATGGCAGGTATTGGTCTCTTCTGCAATATTTATTACTGTCTGAGCAGACCATCTGAGGTTAATGCTCTCATTAGGGTTCATCCATGACTCTTTTTTTTACCAACTGTGTTATTGGACCAGGATCTAGTTTTGAATATCTACCAAAATACAATTCTTATTTTAGATGTCTCACGTTCTGGTATGTTGTGTTTTGCTTCTTGTGCTTTTTAAATGGATAATCCTCATGCTTTATGTATTAGTGAAGGAATCTCCACAAATTCAGAGTAGCAATCGGCAGAGTGTGAAAATTTAGTGTGCCTTCTGTCTTTTTCTTTGGCATTCTAGGGACTTAACGATTTTGTTTGCTCTCAGTTGGGTAGCTGATCTGGTCACATCACTGGAATTTAAAACATGAAAGAAGAACTGCAAGCAATCTATTGTTTGACTGGCTGAAATTTCTCTGCACTTTATAGTTAGTATGCATGAGTCGATTGGCTGTTCTTTGTCCATTTGTGATCCGCTTTTCATTACCAGGTAATGAAACTACATGCAAGGCCAGTCATTTATAAGCTAGAAGGCTGGAGAACAACATTTTAACTGCCTGAGGGACTCACTTACTGAATTACTCCTCCAGAGAAAAGGCAAAGTTACTTTCCAGGAAACCTGTAGTGGAATCAAGAATGCTACAGAGATCTAGAAGGAATGTTGGATCAGGAATCCTACAGAGATTTGGAAGGATTTATTTTCCCATAAAATGTCAGTAGCTTCTCCAATGAGAAGTCATGTTCTAACTGTTGATTTCAGCTTCTCTGGACTGTCTTTGCTCAGCATAGATTATAAGAAGAAACTCAGATTATAAGAAGAAACTCAGCTGTGTTGCATTCTTTGATTTTTATCTTTTCATGTTTACCATTTCTATACCCATCCTTAGGATTATTTAGAACACTCAAAATAATTATTTTATAATTAGTGGTTTTACAAAAAATATATGCTTATTTGTTTTGTTTTACAAAAAATATATGCTTATTTGTGGAAATACCTGAGGAACAGAGCCATTAAGGGGGAACTACTTAAAAATCAGACCTGTACAAGTCCTTTTACTAAAAGAAATTGCAAAACTTGTGTTGGCGTCCGCATTAAATGGTATTTATTTGTTGAACCAGCTTCACTTTCAACTCCAGAAAGTTATTGCAGAAAACAATATCACAAATGCAGTTTCACAAATAACCATTTGTCAGATGAGGTCTGTGCTGAAGCTGTTAACCACGTAATGAGGTAAAATGTAAAATCATCTTGATTTTGGCCATCATATCTTACTATGTGCTTGCCATGGAGCAAAAACATGCACCCAGTTATCACAGAGTAAATGCAGGATTAAGACTTTGTAATTTTTGGTTGCTTATAGTTTTGCGACCTCCATCCATCGTACTGCTTCGACACTTCCTGGGATGTGATATGGAAGCCAGGGTTTACAGGCCACAAGGCCTTTGTTTAGCCAGGATTTGTATGGTCCATCAGTCTTCAGTTTCTTCTTGTCAGAATTATGTTTCCTATTGAGCAGTCATAGCTCAGTCTTTCAGGAACACTGGGAACATTGTCTTGCAGCATTCACTCCCTCTACTCCCACTGCCTGGAGGTCTTGTTGGTTAGCTAATAAAATACCTTTTGGTGTGTAGAGTGGAGGAGGAGGTCACATCAGTGTTGTTCTTTCATTAGAGCATGTTGGTTTAACATCCCCTCTCACATTTTCCCAATTCCAGTGTTAGATGGGAATTGCTACACCCTCTGTGGGATTTCTCACTTTGTTCATTGCATGTCTCTAGGATTCTCTGCAGCTGCACTGTAATCTCCTTTGGATTCACTCTTCAGCCAATGCACTCTGTGCAGTGCAGCCTAGCCATCCAACACAGACATACTTACAGAAATTGTGGGCCTATCAATATTCATACTTTCTGTAAGCAAAGTAAAATGCATCAGTTTAAAATCTGTCACCTTTTACTCACAGTCTGGACTATAATGACCATCTGGAAAAGCTCAGAAATATTTAAGGCATTGGCATTTCTTCTTATTTCAAAAGTTGGTGTAGTTTGGATGTATTACGGGAAAAATATCATCTTTAACTAGTACTGAGTTCTTTTTAAAGCCAAGCTTGGACCTGCCCACAAAACAAAGGACAGCAGTGGTGTGGAGTTAATGCTCCAGGAATCTTCTCTAGCATTTTCCATCTGCACCTTTCATGTTCTAGACAAGTGTTGGTACAATGTCCATAGCTCTGTCAGATGCACATGTTCTCAGAAACGTCATGTGATGGAAAGAGAAAATATATGATTGTCTGGGTGGTATGCAAAATCATGCTTTTGTAATTTGAAAATGGGGGCAACCAGATGAACATTGCCAAGGGCAGGGTTTTTTATTTTATTATTTTATTTTATTTTATTCTATTCTATTTTTCTCTGTTCTAATCCAAAATGCAATATATTTGAGTTGAGTTATTTTTACTTTTTTTTTTTTTTAATTATTATTATTATTTTAATAATTTAATTCCAGAGATTAGAGAAGGCTCCTGATTGCTGTGGTGGAGCCTTCCTACAACTGGACAATGATATATATACATAAGTTTTTATATATTATCTCCAGCTATAAAATGTTTATGTAAAAGGGAAAAAAAATCTTTAAAAAAAAAAAAAGACAGGGAAAGATGTTCTTTCCTACTCTAAAGAAAACACTGGCACTGATATAAAAGGAGCTAAAACCTGTTATTCATGGTTTTATATTGAGCTACCTTTTCTTCTCATTTTCACCTTAAAACAATAGTTTGGAAAAGACTGCAAAAATGTAATAGGTCTGAGTTTAGCTCACTGTGAATTGTTTTAACAATGCTTCTTGCTTTGCAAAGGTCTGGTTGCTCTGTCCCTTGAACAAAACACAGAAGAGGGTAATTCTTAGTGTGTGCAATCTCTGGTTATGGAGTTACTATACAGTAGTGGGTTTTCTTGGGGTTGATGCTTGTGTTCCAAATAAAAGATCCTTATTATCTACACTGCTTCTTTCTAAGATCAGAGAAGAGGTGGAGAATGGTTCCTACTTGAGTCTGTTTGCAGGCTATACTTGGACAATTAAAAACAACTGTGAATTCAAGCTCCCAAACACATTCTGACTATGTGCTGCTTGCTAAACAGGCAACTAGCGTATGCCCAGAGATTTTCCCAGATTCAGAAGGCTGAGGAAGTGTGCATATGTGCTGAATGGCTGTGGAGAGAGGTGGATGAGCAGATGGTGAGAACCCAGCTGACTCTGGTTCTGCAATGGATTTTGCATGTGGTGAGGGGAAGGGAAAACCAGGATGAACCAGGATGTGTGGGTGTGCTACAAAATCTACCAACATGGAGAAGCTGATGAAGGTTTATAAACCTCAGTGGGCTAGGCAGGAACTTCTGGACTGCAATTTGCATTTTATACAGTTTCACCTAAATCTCATGGTAGGTAGTGAGTGTGTGCTTGTAGATATGGACTTCAGCCTTCTTTTGTCCCATCCTTCATCTTCATGTTGCAGGCTCCTCAGGGCTGACACTTTCCATTGGCATACTGAAAGGCTGGGGTGGTACTAGCAGTAGAGCTTTCTGCTTGGTCAAACAAATGTTCTGATAAATCACAAACATCTCTGGAGCTGCCTCCTTCCCCCTCTCCACCTGTGCAATGGCCTTCATTCAGGTAGTGAGCTGCCTCTGTCCCACTCTCCTCTTCTCACAGGTCCACTCTGGGCCACCTTGGCGACCCCATGGAAAAGGGGACATGGCCATACCTGGCCCTGGCACTGGACATGGGGACAGGACAGGGTGCACATCCTGCATGGTGCAGCTCTTCCCTCCCTTTCTCATACTAGCAGTAAAATGTTCCACTATGCCCTCAGGGGGTATAAAAAAGAGCAAGAAGGTTTAACCCCAGCTTGGCAGCTTTTGAGCATTTTGGAAAGATTGTTTGGAGGATTGGTCCCTTGGATTGCTCCGGAATTTGTGTAGTTGCAATCCACGTCTCTTTGGCTCTGAGGTGATGCTTGTGTCTTGCTTCTCTGTGATGCTACAAAATATTCTGAAAGGGAAAGGCATAAAGAGAAACCTGAAGCAGGACTTGTTGTTTTTGCTGTTGCTGTTGCTGTTTTTTCTGTGAACAATTATGAATCTGGAAAAACTTATGCATGGAAGGGAGTATATGGCTCATTACTAGAACATCTTTTTCAATAGCTGTATTTTTCAGATCCCAGATCCAGTAAGAATGTCTGGGGTTGTTTTAGTGCTTTCCTGTTAAGGTACTGCCCTTTGCCCTTCACCAGATGAATTTACCTGAGGTTTAATGCTCCCTGTATGATATCTTTTTTCAAGAACTTTTTTAATTGTGAAAGCCCATATGTTCCCTGTCACACAGAGGACTGTTAGCCAAGCCAAGCAGACATTAGTAAATGTCCTGGAGCTTTTGAGGTGCTGCGTCCCTGGAGAAGTTTTCCTTTTTAATCTTTTCTGTATCTCCCTGCCTTTTGCAGGGACCTGGATATAACTTACAGCTGTTTCCACAAAGAGGACATAATGCAGCTGGAATTTCATGTTCAACTGCTCTGGGAATAAATCACATCCAGGGTCTCCTTATCAGCACAGCCTTATGAATGCTGTTACTGACACAGAACAAATTACCTTATGATTGTACTGAACAGGCAGTGGGCAGCATTGGGAACCTGATATGTCCTTGCATAGTTCATGAAATCTCTTGAGTACGTATATAGATCTGGCTGAATAGGGAAGAAAAGATAACCCTTTAAGGTATTTTACTGCCAAACAAAAACTCCCTGACAACATTGAACTGGTTTGGTTCAAGAAGAATTACATTTCTATACAGGCTGGTTATTCTCACCTTCCCTAACCATTTGACAAAAACTACCTGTAGTACTAGATAAAACCCACAGACAGGATCTCCACTGAAGAACACAAGACCCCATGTGAATGGATTACTTCAGCAGCTTCTGGTGCAGCAACACAGCACCTATGCTTGATCTTGAATGGTGGTCTCTTCAAGGCATGAAGATCTTTTAAGCTTTAGTGGACTTAAAATCCAATGTGTGGAGGTAGAATGCAAATATTTTGCATTTGGATGGACTTCTCCATTGGAAAGCAGCTATAGCCTCTGGAATTGACAGGAAGCTCCTAAGGAGAGGAGAGCCCCTGATTCATTTTCTGAAGTGTGATCTTGCTGGAGCCGTACCCTGGAATGTAGAGACTGCAGGGGAAAAATGTTCTCCAGGAGTTCTGACTCAGAATCTGGACCCCATGACTTGAGCCTGTCACTGTGTGTCTGCAATTTCCAGGAAAACAAAGTCCTAAGAATCAGAATATGTCTGTATGCTAAAAATGGTAATGTTTCAGAATCATAGAATCACAGAATCATAGAGATTTGGGTTGGAAGAGACTTTAAAGATCATTTAATTCCAACCTCCCTGCCATGGGAACCATGAGCACCACCTCCCACCAGACCAGGTTGCCCAAAGGCCTATCCAGCCAGGCCTTGAACACCTCCAGGGATGGGGCATCCACAGCTTCTCTGGGCAACTCATACCAGTGCCTCACCACCCTCTGAGTGAAGAATTTCCTCCCAACCTCTAATCTATATCTACCCTCTTTTGATTTTAAACCATTATCCCTTGTCCTGTCATTATATGCCTTTGCAAAAAGTCCCTCTCCATCTTCCTTGCAGGGCCCATTTAAGTAATGGAAGGCTGCTATAAGGTCACAGTATCTCAGAATGTCTTTGTTTGGAAGGAACCTTAAAGATCATCTAGTTCCAAGCCCTTACCATAGGGAGGGATGCCACCTACTAGATCAGGTTGCCCAGGGCCCCACTGCATAACAGCCTTCCAGTTCCTAAACAGGGGCCTACAGGAAAACTGGGAAGGGACTCATTGTCAGGGATTGTACTGACAGGACAAGGAGGAATGGTTTAAAACTAAAAGAGCAAAGATTTAGATTAGATATAAGGAAGAAATTGTTTTGTACGAGGGTGGTGAGGCACTGGCACAGGTTGCCCAGAGAAGCTGTCAATGCCCCATCCCTGGAGGTGTTCAAAGCCAGGCTGGATGGGGCTTTGGGCAACCTGGTCTGGTGGGAGGTGTCCTTGCCCATGGCGGGGGGGTGTTGGAACCTGGGAAATGATCTTCAGAGTCCCATCCAACCAAAGCCAATCTATGATTCTATGATCAGTTTACACAGGTGTGTGTTCTGTGTTAATGTATATGTGTCCCTTAGTGTATTCTGTAATCTGTCAGATATTTTCTTGTATTTGCTTTAATTGGTGTTAGTAGTCTTTCCTTTTGGCATTTCATTAATATGGGATTAAAGATGCCCCCTTAATGTTTTGCTAAGAGCATGGAGTGTGGCTTATTTTAGTACCTGTCAGGCCTTATTTTACCTTCATTCTGTGCCCAAAGCTCAGAATAAATACCATTAGGCCCTGCAGGACATGGGATTTTTCAAAGCACTTAAGTGCTTGTCCAGGGCAGAACTTTAATTAAAAGTGCAGTACGCTGGAAATGATTAATGGGGCCTTTACTCTTAATGCTTTTCTAGCTATTTTGGGAGCTGAAGCATCTGTTGGAGGAAACAAAGGAATTTTAATGTTTTAGTGTTTTTTGTTTTTTGTTTTTTGTTTTTTTTTTTTTTTTTTTTTTTTCCTCTCCTAAGCCTCTGTACACTAAGACTCACACCAGAAGGCCTAACACTGCTTCTTTGTCATTGCTACTTGATGCAGCCCTTTACATGTACCTCTGGAGAACATGATAAAGGAGCAGCTTTTACTAAAACAACTAAAGTACTTTAAGATACAATCTGAGGGAGACGTACCTGTTATTTTTTGGTTATCTGTGACTTTGAAATAGTCTGGTACTGACTACGATTACAATCTACTAGCTGTCTGTGATGAGAGAATATCTCAGTGCAGTTCATATAAGTCCAGCCATCTCTGGCTACACTTATCCAAGATCTGTGTTTTAGCTCAGACCAGATAATGTGGTTTTTCATGGTTTAGACTTCTGGCAGCATAAGTCATATAACATGTTTAGACTCCATTTCTAAGAAGACAGGAGCTGGATATTACAACCAATACAATGTGTGGAGATCACAATCCTGGAGAGTACCACCTATGGCCATTACAACATCTGGGTGTGATTTGAATAATGGAAGGAGTCTTTTATACAAAAGCAATCTGATGTTCTGGTCACAGAAAACTGATTGGAAAAATGCAGGGATTAATAGCATTGCAGTAAGTGAAACGTATATGCTTCTCTGCCTACATTTAGGTTTGGCCCCTGCTTACCTTGCTGCAACCTCCAGGGCTACTGTAGAAATAATATATTAAATCTGGTGACTCTTCAATGCTGAACATAATCTATTACCAATTTTGAAAAAAAAAGACAAAACCCTGATGACAGTCTGTTGAATATTTAAAGATACAGGATGGTTGGGATACTTGGTTAATGTGAAACTTAAGTTGCATGTTGTATTAACAAGAGCTTTTTCTTCTTAAGGAAACCATGCATCTGCACAAAATTAACAGACATATCCACCCTATTTTGTGGGAGGAGAGATCCATCCCCTATTCAGGAAAACAAAGGAGAACTATAAACATTTACTTTATCATGCCACATAATCATAGATGTCACTTTATCAATTTACTTACATTCTTCTTGCTACAAAACAATTATCTTCTAATAAAAGGACTTGTGTATTGATGAGCAGAAAAAATGATGCAGTGAAATTTGAGTAGCAAACATTTAATTGTATGAAACAAAAGCTTTGATAACATCATTATTATATGGCTTCAAGGTGGACTGAAGTGTAGTCCATAAAGGCATCCTAAAATCATGTTTTTATCTGCTTTTCAGCTTCCTGCGCTTTTAAGAGTTGACTCCTCCTTCTCAACCAACCTTCCAGTTTTTAAGAAGAGTGTCTTTCATTTTCTTTCTTAAGAAGCATCAAGAGCATTTACTCTGCTCTGTGCTTGGTTTGTTGATGGATCTCCTAGCCTACGAGGAGACCCACACATGTAGTCATTTCATATTCTTTGACAGGAAGATGTTTTAAAGTGTTAGACAAACCCTTATTAAAAATCACAATAAAAAGCCACTTTTTAAAAAAAAAGACTTGAAGAAGTTGAAAAATTCTCAAAAGTCTAATTTAACATCCTTTTTTCTCGTTTTCTGTTTCTTGACTTTAATGAGAAAATCACTTTGCCAGTTCCCTATACATCTTAATTTGTAGCAACCAAGACTTGATGTTCTGACCAAAGAGAAGTTTCTGCTGCAACAAATCTTCCTTCCACCCCAGTTTTGGCTTCTCTTATATGTTTGCATCTGTGCAGATCACTTTAAAGGAAAACCAAAAAGTTGATCTTCCTGTTGTGTTTTTTTGTTTTGTTTTGTTTTGTTTTGTTTTTCCCACATCCCCCTAAAGCAAATGGGGGTGGAAGGATGAGAACAAAGAAGCAGAATAAATAAGACTGCAAGCTAATAAACAAAGCATTACTTTGGCATTTTTATAAAAAATCTGGGCTGGCTCTTGACCAGAGATCCTCCTGCTTATGGCAGAATTATGGAAAACACTTTTTATGTGGGGTTGAATTTTTTTTTTCCAAAATAAGCAAGTGCTTTAACAGTGTAAACACCACAAAATTATGAAGCTGTATTAGGAAAGAAATGTGTTTCTTTGCAGTAAGCAGAGGTAAATTTGATTTCCTAAATATTGCTGTTAGATTATGAGTGATGCAACAGGTGCCAACACTGCTGACACTGGCAGTGACTAGCAGTCTGTTTCCTTTGAAGAAATTTCCTGCTCTGCCCATCCTAACACCCCCCCCTCCCTTCCCCAACTTTCAGAAATATGCTTTTCAGTATAATATCATCTGATTTTGGCAGGATTGAGACTGGCATGCTTATTAGTCATATGGATGGTAACACAGGCCTCTAATCTTATGTGTGCTACAGGGAGTGAAAGATTGTTCTCATTTTAGAATCAAAATACATTGTGCAAAGCCAGCACGAATAGTTGCTCTGGCAGTTGCTTTGTTTATGGAGGGTGATATACATGCTCCACATCCTGTCATCTCCAGTATTTGGCAGTGCTCTTAGCAAGAACTTGTTTGATTAATCCAGCAGGATGCAAACTTGGGGCCCCTTGAACTGTATATATTCAAGAAGTCATGCTCTCAGTTGCAGAGGAGAGCTGAAATAAATGTGGTCCCTTTAATGGTATTTTAAAGACATTTCTTATATGCAATTTACTCCTGTTTACATGAGATGTTATCTAGAGGATGCTAAGAATTTAAACATCACTGTTCATTTCTGCTTACCAGTAAAAGCTGATTGTAACCATCTGCTTTGAAACAGGCTCAGAAAGAGCTGAGCTGCAGTTCCTGTCTGCCTGAGCTCAGCCTAGAAGAATGAGTGAGTAGTGCAAACACTGTAGTGTTGCTGGGTCCCAAGCTGAATGCTGGGTATTGTGTGTGGGGGGGTCCTCAACACACATTATAAAATAGGAGTAGACGTTTCTGTTTGACAGTACACCATGGTTGCACCTAATTCATTTGGCAGGATTTGTGGCACTGGTAGGATTTCTGCTTTGTTTGCAAAACTAGATATTGTTAATAATATTTATGTTGAGTTGTTGATAAACAATAAGGCTTGGATCCCCTGACAAACTTTGAATGTGGAGAGCCATAGTTACCTCAGTGGGGCTCCATGCACAGATCCACTTAGGCGGTGTCAATTCACTGTAGGACTCCAGGTCTGATGCTTGGTGTGCACTGTCGAGGAGAAGCAACTGTTTGGCTATGGTTTAGAATGAAGGGAATTGAAGTTTTCTAAACAGAAATATTTTAGTTTTAATGCACATCAACAGTAAATGGCTTGAAAAGCAAAGAAAAGTGAAATACTGACTGTGGTCCTGGTGGCAAGTCTCTATTGGTATGACATTGTCACCTAAACCCATAAACACTGGCAGACTGGAGATGCCAGATGCTCTGAACCTCCACAAATCAGAGTATCTCGTGATGGTATCCAAGTGCAGGACTGCAGATTTTCATACTCGTGGGAGTTCCATAGCCCTGTCTGATGCCAACAGACTGAGGATCCACTGTGTGAAGCTGCTGGAAAGAGGAAGGTGCAAAAAGTTAGCAAGAGGGGTTTGGAATTGACAGGAATGAGACTCCAGAGGATTATATTGTGTTTTGGCTGAAGCTTTTGGTTTATACATGGATTAAAAAAACACTAAATTGTCTTTGATCCATTTGACATGATTGTCGTCTCTGTATTTAATAGTGGGTTTCAGTTAAAATTTATGAATCTTAAAAGGATAAAGCCTTGATTTTACCCTTGAGTATCAAGGGTAAAATCAGTAATGACATAGTCACTGCTCTGACTGGATTTAGTGGAGAGGGGTTCTCACACAAAACCTGAACAGAAGGCCTGCATTTTTGTAGCTTGCCTATATCCCTGTCTATAGCATATCCTGTTAAGTGTGTAAGCTGTCCTCTGTAAAACCCAGGCCAGCTTTGGAAATAAAGGCACCATATTAGAAACATTAAAATTAGCTTTTTCACTCAGATGGACAATGTCTCTTGTCTGGCCTTGTCAGTGGCCCATATTGTGTTGGAGAATGAAGGGGGAAGCAGGTGCGATAAGTGAAGGTAATTTTCTGGCCAGCTCCATTTTATGTTAAGTACTGAAGTCACCCTTTAGTTTACACTGAACTCTAAGGCATGGTTAAGAACTTGCTCTTAAACTTTAATTGAGGCTTGGCTGTGTGTGGGCCACAATGGCCCAAGTGCTGGAAGGGCCAGGTTTAGCAGCCACTGTAACTCCCTGTAAAAGCGCTGAGGCAGTGTTGTGAGTGAAGGGGGCAGAAGAGCCCAGCAGAAGAAGAGAAACATGCACTTCCAGCTGTTTTCTCATCCATGCCCCCACCCCAGTCACAACTATGAGTGTAAAGCAGCCAGGCCAGTGCTGCCAAGTCCTAGTCAGGATCCTCCCGCTGTGGCATGGTATGGCCAGCACGGTGTCCATGGGGACTGCCAGCCTGTCACCGGCACTGGTTCACAGGAGATGAGTGCTGTGCTAGCAGCAGTGATCTGCCCTTCAACAGCATATGTGCAGGGCATGAAGTGTCTTCTGACAGTGGCACACAATGGTGGCGCCTTCTTCTGAAGTTGGTGCTGGGGGCAAGTGAGCTGCAGATGCGTGCGTTTGGTTCAAGCAGTCACTAAGACTAGGATGCCCAGGCCACATTCGGATAGCAGCTTTGCTTGTGAGCTTTCTCCCCAACTAAATGGCTGCAACTGGGGAAATCTCATTTATGAACATATCACCTTTCCCCCAGTCAGGCTTCAATCTCTCATATTGCAAGCATGGAAATACAGAGCACAGAGAACAGTTTAAAAAAGCAAAACAACAACATCAGAAACACAAACAACAACAACAACAACAACAAAACCTCTCAGGTTATGCTTTCATTCTCATTTACTTTAATTACTTTTTTAGAAACTATTATTTTTACCTTCTATTATGATAAAAGAGCAGTTACCAAAATACAAGAAAATTGAAGCAGTGAAACTCAGTATGTTGTAAAGACTGCAAGCCAAGATCATATCCATCACCACAGGTAAGAGACCCTTGATGCTGTCTGTGTAATTCCCTTCCATGTAATTACATATGTGACATGAGTCTGTGATTTAAAAGGATCAAACGTCTACTTTTTGCTAGACCCCTACTAGGGTTTTTGTTGTTGTTTGCATTGTTTGCTTTAATAAAGGTACTGGCTGGAAGACAAAATAATTCAGTAAATTCCACTGGTGGGGCTGTTGGCTTGCCTTGGTCAAGGTTTGAGCATTAGTGAATTGTAGTATGATATGCTTTACATGGTGACATTTAAATTTCTGCTTTTCCCAAATAACCTCAAGTGCTGCCTAAACCTTTATGAAATTAAAACTCTCTTTCTCTCTATTAAGACAAAGAAAAAAAAAGTTACTTGACAAAATGTCTTTTTCAATTTTGGAAGTCTACTATAATATTCAACGGTGTTGCTACAAGTGATGATGGATAAAACTGCTAGGAAGTGAAAGTTCCATATTTTGACTTCTGCAGAGGAAAAGATTCTCTCTTGTCAAAAGTTATAAAAAAATCAGTTTTACAGCACTTCCATCTCATTGGGCTCTATCTTCAGTTTACATGAATAAATAGCAAATCTTTCTGGAAATGAATCGACATTCCACCATTGGAAATCTCTGTATATGCTTGCAAAACATTTTTATGGGTTGTAAGGGGTTTTATGTTGTCAAATCAGACCCCTCTTTTTGTGGATTGGAGTTGCCTGCTTTGAATAAAAGCTTGTTTTATGCTGGTTTTCAGTTCTAAACCCTCAGTTGTTTTGGACATGCCCTGAATAAAAACAGTTGTTGAGATTTGGGAAAAAGCCTGGTGGTTATCCCAGTACTTGTGACAAAGTAGCCGAGGAGCACCCAGCCCATCTCCCCTGCCTCCTCTGCTTCAGGAGCTTTCCCTTCCCTCTGTTTACATGACTGAATAAAGTAATTGGATTTTTTAATCCAACAATGACATTTAAAATGTGCCCCCCACCCTCCCTGTGAACACAGACAATGTTTGCTGGTGGCCTTGAAATTTCCCAGCTGGTTCCAGTCTCTGGGGGATCCCAATTTCTGTGATGTTGCTATTTGAATCTAACCTTAATCTTTGGAAGGGAAAGATCAGAAAACGGGAGAATTTTCAGAGTTACTTTTTCATATTCCTGTGCCTCCACAACACCTAGCTCCCTGACAAAACACAAGTATTTCTGGTCAACACACTGGAGTTCTCAATCGACTTCCTTTATGCTTTTTAACAGTGACATTATTTGGCTCATTTCAAGTTCTGCTTGGACAAACTTTCAGGGGAACTGACTTCTCAGTATCCTCCACTGGTACTCTGTATAGAGTCTCAGTCTGAAAATAGGTTTTAATTTTTTTTAAATTTATTTTTTAACTGGACTCTGACTTGTGCAGTGAGGAGGCTGAATGACTTCCGACTCATTGTGTAGTTGAAAGTTTTAAATAGAAGAGCTAAAAAAGAAGCCAAGACCAGCAGAAGATGCTGATTCAAGTCAAACAAAAAGTTTAAGTTGGCAGAACATTTGAGAGGCCATACTTTAGCAGAGAGGTCTAAGAAACCAAGATATTAGCTAACCAGTTTACAAAGCAAAAAATGCAGATAAGGCTCAGGAACCAAAACACATTGCAAGAAACAAATCCTGAGGACAAAAATAAACAGATTGTCCTGGTTTTAGTTAGGACAGAGTTATTTTTCCTCCTAGTAGCTGGTAGGGTGCTATGTTTTGGATTAGGATGAGAAGAGTGCTGATAACATGCTGATGTTTTAATTACTGCAGACCAATGCTTACACTAAGCCAAGGACTTTTCAGCTCCTCGCTCTGTCCTGACAGCGGGCAGGCTGGGGATGCAGCAAGAGCCGGGAGGGGACAGCCCCAGGACAGCTGACCCAAACTGGCCAAAGGGGTATTCCATACCATCTGGGGTCACACTGAACAATATATAGGGGTGGCTAGCCAAGGTGGGGGGGCCGGCTTTTGGGGTTGGGCTGGGCATCAGTCAGCAGGTGGTGGGCAATTGCATTGAGCGTCACTTGTTCGTACATATTATTATTATTATTATTATTATTATTATTATTATTATTACTTTCTATCTTAATAAACGGTCTTTATCTCAACCCACAGGCTTCACTTTCCCGTTTCTCTCCCCCATCCCAGAGAGGGAGGGGGAGGGTGAGCGAACGGCTGTGTGGTGTTTAGCTGCCAGCCGGGTTAAACCACCACAACAAACAAACAAACAAACAAACAAACAAAAACCCAAATGCTACCAGCTCTAAATGTGGCTAGGAGGTCAATATGCTAAATTTTGGAACAAGTCTCTGCTCTTTGTAACTTTTCCAGGTGTTTCATGATGTGCGTTTTACAATTTCCTTTTCTAGTAATGGAAGATCATGATGTTAACACAATTTAAAACATTTATTCAGGATCATGTGTGAGGTTCTCAGAGGTTCTCATTTGGGAACTGTGAGAAAAATCTCAATAATTTTCTTCAGACAGGATCTTCTGTGAAGCTATTTTATTCGTGATTGCAATGGTGGGCGTCCTGCCAATTAGGAGCACAGTATAGTAAACAAATCATAACCTTTTATTGCCTATTACCTGACATCTGATCACCTCCCGTTTTCTCGTTGTCTGAGTACTACAGGTTCACAAGCTATTTGATGCTCCTCTATACGATATATGTACATTTTTTTTTTTTAATTTTTATTTTTTCATCAACCCTTTAATTTCTCCTTTCCCTTCTTTTTTCTTTTTCTCCTTTCTTCTACCTTATTTTGGAACAGTGAGGCCTTCTACTGTCCACTTATCTACTTAGCATTTCTCTTTGTTATGACTATACAACTACCTTTGAATACAGAAGGTTAGCTTTCTACTGCAAAAACACACTCTACTTCAAAAACACATTTGACTGCAAAAATACAACATAGTTTCTCACAGGTTGTCTGTTCTCTTACCTTCCAGTGTATTTCTCATTCTCACATCTGTACCTGCCCAGGCAATGAATACTGCTTAGGATCAGCTGGAATTCAATGTTTAAATAGAAAAAACACATGAATACCCACAAGTGCAGGTATGGAGAAGTCTGAATTTCACTTTTCCAGTTGATATTTTTATTCATGGCTAGGGAGGATCAGATTTGACACTGTCATAATTAAAATAACATATCTTCCTAGATTTCCCCAAGCCCCCTCTAGGTGCATACAAGTAAGGTTTTCTTTCTTCCTGTATCTCAGAAAGCTCCTTCAATTTTGTCTAATTAAACTGTCACCTTAATAATACCTTGGCTGAATGCCAATATATGAAAATTCTTCAGAAACTAATCTTTTTAGAGGATTAGAGCAGATTAAAGCTCCATCCTGTGCTTAACGGCTTCAGCATACCTTCCAAACAGTTAGGTATTGCCACAGTTTTAGAATACGCTTATTTATTAAAACATTGCTGTAAGTAAAAATTCAGAGGAAATGGAAGGTCTTTATGACAATTAGCATTCTTGGTTTTCAGTCTGGATCCTAAGTGTAGCAGCCACAAGCACAGGTGAAGGGTGATTTCACTGTACTAAATGTATTGCTTTACTGGAGCTACTGGTTGAAATCAGGATTTGTACCAGTTACACGTCAGTCTTGCCCACTAGTGCTTCTGAGACATGCTCTGACTGCAGAACTTGCAACTTTCTGCAGAAAATGATGTAAAATGCTCAATATTGTCTGGAAACTTTATTTTGCAGATCTTTCATCGTCAGTGACAGTGTGACCTAAACAAGGAAAGCTAGTGAAACTTCAGAGGCATTA
Organism: Heteronetta atricapilla; assembly: GCA_011075105.1. Lineage (NCBI taxonomy): Eukaryota > Metazoa > Chordata > Aves > Anseriformes > Anatidae > Heteronetta > Heteronetta atricapilla. Next base: position 34,795,852 of record CM021763.1, on the reverse strand, counting down.
ACTGGATTGAAAATACAGTTGTGCCAGCTGTGGTCTAAATCCATGTAAGCCAAAATTAATGGCCTGCCCCTCAAAAGGCTCCTTTTTCAAAGACTCCGGGCACCTGGTAAAAACATTCAGACCCCATTAAGTTCACTTTGATTGATCTCAATTAAAATAACTAAGGAACCTTTTCTGAGTGTATTGGTATTATTTTAATGGCAATAAAGCACTATTTCTAAAAGCCCATTTATTTTAAATTGGATAGTTTTCTAACACTGACAATAATCCCCCGTCAGCGTTACTGGGGCCATATGGTCTGGGGTTTTTGGTAGAAGGACTGGAGCAGGAACAAGACAATTTAAGGGAGAGAAAACATGGGCATTTTGAACATGTATTCTGAAACCTAGCTGTGAGCGTTGTTACAGGAAGTGGGCAGACTGCCAACATGCAACAATCAAACACTTTTTTTTTTTTAGTTTGTGCAACAATCCTACACATGTTTTTTTGGTCTGTGGTGATTGACTACAGTTCGAACATGTAGCCTTTACTCCAGGCCTCCTACATGTCTTGGTCTTAAATATATATATAATTTTTCTATCCCTTGTTAGGTACATTAAAGAATAGGCCAGCTCTTCACAAGCTGTAATCTAATTTTTATTTTTTTTTAAATTATTATTTTTTTTTATGGTGACATTTCTGCTTCTCCAGTGCTTTCAGTGAGTTCCTGTCTCCAACTGTGCCAAATTCATTAATTTTGTAGTGCTCAAGACCTGTCATTTTCCCTCTTTGAGCACACTGGTTGTCTCAGGAAGGGATGGAAATAGGTTCATCCTGGGCCTCCTCTGTGATTTTTATGTGGCATTATGCTGCCAATCATTTCATACTATCCAATCTTTTCTTTTTCTCCTATATTTGCAGCTTACAGTGTTAGCCCAAGTTTCTCATCCTATAGCATGCCTCTACTGTCCCAGCCCAGTGAGGGAAAGGCACCTCTGATGGTCAAATAGTTCCATGACCCCAGCAGCCACATACCCCACTGCCAAGTACACAGAGAGAGGGCAGTCTGCTGCTGTATGGCCAGCTGCACCTAGTCCTTCTCACGCAGCTATAAAGGGAAAGCCATGGCTATGAGGAGATGTTCTGATCATTTGCAGTATGGACATATAGACACCGCCCCTTATGGCTGGTATAAATTGAAGAAACCTTAGAAGCGGTGATGCATGCTCAGGCCAGAGGACTTCAGGGACTGCCAGAATGCTGGAGTCTTTAGAGATCCATTCACCACTGCTATGACTCAAGATAAAAATAATTTTGGAAAAAATGAAACTGTTTCAAAATGGAGAGAATAGCATCAAGTGTGATGATTCCAGTGAAGCTACAAGTCTTCCTGAAAATGCTGCTCACTCACTCTCAACTCAGACTTCTATTCCTGACATTATTCTGATTTCTGCTGGCCACAAAGTGAATGCTTTTTTTTTTTTTTTTTTTTTTTTTTTAAAGGTTTATTACTGGTTTGATTTTTGAGAATGCGGTTCTTAACCTTAAGTTTTGTGCCTATTCTGTGGTTAGTAACTTGAACAGTTTGTGTTCAGGGGCTGTGCTATTACACATTTGCTGCATGTGCTTACCAGGGAAGGAGCTGGCAGTGACACAGTGCATTTGATCTCCTTATAGCTATGTTCTACGTAAGATATCGATGCATTATTTTCTTTAAAAGTTGTGCGAGATTAATAAAGACTATAATACTAACACTGCGTTGCAATACTTGGTTTTAATCCCTGGAGTTGATTGTTGAATCCTGAAGTGGATTGTTGTCAGACTCATTGCCCAACAGGATAACAAGAAGCACTAAAGCATGGCATTCCTGTAATGATCTCAGATACTAAGGACGCAGCTATGGACAGTTTAAGAGAGGAAGGCTTTGCAGGTATGTCAGATTTTGCAGAAAAATTGGCCTTACTCAAAGAAGGATTCATCTACATTGCCAACTTGATAAACAAACAAACAAGCAAACAAAACCACCACCCTTTATTTGGTGTAACAGTAGGCAAAAATAGCATCTTCTCTCTCTTTTTCTCTTTCCTTCTTTAACCAAAAGACTATACTATCTTAGGGAGCTACCTCAGTAAACATTAATGAACCATTTTCCATAATATGTGAAACAAATAGCATTGTAATTGTGTCTAATATATTCCAGCTGAGAATCTCAATGTTGTACAAGAACACACCTTGACTCTCTAAGAGCAATAATGCTTCCAATGGCCTTGACATGACTCAGGCATCAACAAATCAAATCATTTAAGATGACTGAAGTAAGTAGAATTTTCATTTGATAGGATAACTGGGTTAAAAAATGCTTTCCAGGAGGCTGGACTGAAACTTCTGAGTTGAAATCAGTATCGAGAATATCTTAACTGTAGTTGTTGCACTCAATCTGGCAAGCATTTTGACATGCTGGTATGTCTTGGCCATGCTCATTACCTGTTAAAAGTAAGTTGGAAGTCAGGGCAGTTGTGCTAGCAAAGAGATCCTCCCAGCTCTTTCCTCAAACAAAACTAGAACTGTAAAAGTAATCTGAATGAACTAACAGTATATTTTCTCCTGGTTTGAGGCTTTGCAGTAGGATATATACTAGCTTCCTCATATTCAGCAAGTGGCTGTTGTCAGTGGTTTGGGTCTATAGTAATTTCCCTGAGGGTTAACAGCTTTCCTTTCTAGCAGTTTAGTGGAAGTGTTTGCTGGTTAAATCTGACTTTGGGTCACAGCTACTTGGTCTTTTTTTTTTTTTTTCCTTTTTTTTTTTTTTCTTTCCTTTTTTCCCTGACAACACAACAATGTCATGGTTCATAAACTGAGAGGTCAACTATTTGTCACTAGAAATGAAAATATCATCTTAGGCACCTGAGAGATTCTTTAAAATATTGCCAAGTTTCTGTTACAATGGTCCTTTTGAAAAGAGTGGTTTTTGATACCTATCAGTGAAGAAATATCAACAGCATGATGTCTTATCATTTTGGACTCATTAGCTGAGAAACCTTTGCCACACTGTATAGAAGTCTGTGTCACTTGACGCTGCTATTGTTGATTACAGAGTTAAACCCTTCTATGCCACATTAGACTCAGTAATGCTGATGAAAAGTAATTTCCAGTCTTTTTGTTTCCTAAGGACTTCCCAAGGCGGGGAAATGGAGGTGGAGGTACCAATCTCTTCTCCTTGATAACCAATGATAACCAATGGTGCAAGGGAACAGCATGAAGCTGCACCAGGGGAGGGTCAGGCTGGGCATTAGGAAACATTTCTTTACCATGAGGGTGGTCAGACAATGGGACAGGCTTCCTAGCCAGGTGACTGATGCCCTGTGCTTGTCAGTGTTCAAGAGACATTTGGATAATGCTCTCAGTACCATGCTTTAACTTACGGTTAGCACTGAAGTGGTGCAGCAGTTGGACTTGATGGTCTTTGTAGGTCCATTCCAACTAAACTATTCTAAATTCTCAATACTTAAGAATAGTTTTGTGGCATAGAGCCAGAAACAATGCTTATGTAGCTCTGCTACCCAGTCTCAAGAGCTGCTTTGTTGCATGCCCATGCTTATGTAAGGGTGTTGGTGTCACCCGGATCTTCTTCCTGCCAGGCTCTTTAAGAAAGTCACCAGAACTGTCCAGGACTATGTTCCAAATTCTGAGGATATATTGGCTATGGAGTGTCTGCAGACTGTCATTAATCTGACTGGGCAGCTCTCTATTCAGTTTGCTACTCCATCACTGCTGCTCAGAGACTGTGACTGACAAGCAGAAAGGCTTTTTCTGGTCTTGGATGATGTACTTCTGTGGCTCAGAAATAAAGAGGAATTGGTTGCACTCTCTGCAGTGAGGACCATCTCCTCTGTTGTGATATATGTGTTAATTTCCTTGTACCATGAAAAATGGGCATATTTCTTGCTTGGCCATACTTGATAACCAACAGACACTTAGTCTTATGAGAAAACTCAGAGTACCTTGTGTAGTATTTACTTGGTAATGCTCTACTAAATGCTTTTAGATAAAAAGGGAATATATCCAGCAGACAGTTGCATTATGAATTTCATTATTAACTTCTTGTCTGAATGCTGGGTTACTGTGGATAAAGACAAATGTCAGGAGCAGCAACATTCCCCTCCTAGTTGTGGTGATAGTGCCTGCTGCTGCAAAGAAGCCCCTGACAGGGAATCTAGCCACAGCCTTGTGGCAGCCCCAGATTATATTGTTTGTTCTGTAGGAAGTGTTAGGAAATGTGCTGGTTTTATTTGTTTGTTTGTATTATTATTATAATTATCACTATTTATTTATTTGTTTATACTAGCTCTTATGGTGTTCTTATAAAAAAATTCAGCTTGGTCCTGGGAGCAAGTAGGCAAGACCTCATTCAAGGCTACCTGATATATAGCTCCTGTCAGGATCAGCTGTCTGTCAGCATATCTTAATTTCCTGTTCACTGTCTCACTTTGCATTGCTGATCTTGTATTTTCATGTTTAGGAAGAAAATAATTCAGTGTACTTAGATTGGGTCTTCCCATGTTTGTGGTAAACAGGAGTACAGTGAATTTTTATGGACAGAGGATAGACCATCTGGAGAGGGAGAGGAAGGTAGATTTAATGTTTGACCTTTTAAACATGATCTTTCATGTTATTCTCCTCATCCTTCAATAGAGTGAAGAGTGAGACAAGAGATACTGCTGCAGCCTGGTGGTGCTGCTCACAGAATAAAATTTCTGCCACGTTATAAATACCCAGGAAAAAATTGTTTCTGTTTTTCCCCCACAGTTCAGCAGATCTTCCTGTGTGCAACCTTCAGGCGTCAGATAAGCATGTGATTTTGTTGCTCTGAGAACCTCATCGTCACTGGCATGAGTGTTGACTGTGCAGATCAGCATGCTCTTTACAGTTCTAGACATTGTTAATAGTTTAGGCTGTTGCTTATTAATGGGAGTTGAAAGGAAAAAGAAGAGTTTGCTCTCTCTGTCTATGTGTTCTTGCCTGTTTTGTGCCTCAGGTACATATTTTTCTTTCCAGATAAAAGCCAGGAAAGAATAGTACTGATTATAACTACACCCTGTTACAGACAGCTTACAGACAATGGCTGAATGATTACCTTCATATCAACAGTTGGAGCTGTAAGATTTTAGCTGCTAATTAAGAAGGGATATATACTGTGCTTAAGTTTGTTTCACAGGAATCTGAGCTATTCCTTTTCCTGCATGGACAAATGTCAAAATAAGAAGTGAGTGTATATATAGAAGACATACTTTTTTCAGTGCTCAAGGCATTTCTCAAGAAAATCTTTGGTAATTTTAGTCTATTCTTTAGATAATGTAACATTAATAGACTGCAAAAATAATCATAGTTAAGGGTGACAATAAGAAATAGAAGGCCACGTTCATTGCTGGAGTAATCAAACTATTTTGAAAGGAACTTCTGCAATTGCATTATGGATTAATGGGTTGAAGAAGTTACAATTCAAAACAAGCCACCACTTTTTCTATCAGCCTGTAAGTACAGTTATGTTGATGATCCCAACCAGACCACTGCATGGGAGAAACAGACCATCCATTCATCTCAGAGAGTTAGAAACCACACTTCAGTAAACACAAACACAAACATGCAAATTACAGTCTGCTACGTGGCTCACAGGAGAAAAATACTCATTCCAAGTGTTTCTGAAACTTTATAAAATCCAAGGATTGCTAGAAGGTCTGGAAGCCTGGACATTATACCACTCTGATACTACTGTTGTACCTGAAGGAGTTTCTTTTGCCTAGTCTTTTTTCTTGAGTGACTATAGCCCATATTGTAGCGTACAAACACATGGCATAACTTTGAGTCTTAACTTTTAACAGTTGTCTGTTTTCTTCATCTGCCTTTACATCATGACACAAGAACATCTGCTGGTTCTTTTCTTCTTTACTATTGACTGTTTTGTGTTTCTGTACTGCAGTTTTGTTTCCATATGAGGATCAAAGTCAGCCTGCAAGAGGAGGTGATCTTAGGCCTGTTACATTTGTGCTGGATTTGGCCCCTGCTTACACACGGGAGCCAGCAGCCCTTCCCCACACGTCCCTTTGACTTTTAGCAATGCTCCCATCGCTGGGCTGAAAACATTTGTGACCCCTATGCTTAAAAATGGTTTTGGCTCCAGTGCTGCAGTAATAATAAGGTGGTTTCTCCCTGGAAATGCTGAGAAAGGTGACTTTGCAACCTAGCCTCTGCACTCTCAAAATATGCACCATTAAGCATACTTCTCAGGGTACGGCAACAAGCCAGGATATGGTAGCACATTTTACAGACTTCCAGCAGCCAGTCAGATCTACAAATCTGATGCAAATCTGGTGTCAGAAGGCTGGAGGGGTATCTTGAGGTATTAAAACATTGCGGGGATTTGGCTTGTACTGTGTTAATTTGAATACTTTATACTTTCTTATGCAAAAGGATTTTGAACCACTGTCAACTGAACAGTTCAGCTTTGAAGAAGTATCACATTTGTAAGCATGCAATACACTTTACAATAAAATACATAATTTACTTGATTTTAATTTCATCATCTGACCTCAAAAAAGATCAAACTAAACTATACTACTATATTAGGAAGGAAATCAATCACATCTGTATGTCATTAAAGAGTTTCCCTTCTTGTGGGGAAAAACTGGGTGATCTGAAAAGATTTTAAGTCACAACTATCTCTGAGTCTTTAATACATACATAAGTTTGCGTGTGTCTGTGTGTGTGTATTAGGGAGTAAGCCAGCAGAAGCGGGGAGAAAAAATGAGCAAGCATTATTCACAGGAGCTCAGTTTCTAGTCCCAACAGATTTAACTAGCAGAAGGGGAAGGGAAGATCTGGGGCTGGCTGCCAGAGAGGCACTGCTGAGTGTAAACACTGCAAGGCATCTCAGAATGCCCTTATCATAGGGAGCCCAAAAGCATTTGTACTCTGGGGCTCTGCAGCCAGGAGCAGTCTTGCAAGTAAGGAGTGTTTATTGTCAAATTTTAGTACAAAGGAAACTACAGCCAAGCTGACCCAAAAGACTGGAATTTCATCTCTCTCTCTCTCCCTCCCTCCCTCCGTCGCCCACTCATTGGATTTCTTTCTCTGCCAGCCTTTTTAAACCAGAGACTACCAGGTCAGTGACATTCATTATTCCTTTCATTTTAGTATGGTCTTGTGTTCAGCCTCCTGGACTAATATTGCTACCTGTAAGTATCTGTTTCAGGTTTGTTGTATATGCTGAATGCTCTTGTATTTGTGCTTGTAATATTTAAATGCTTAACAAATGTTGCACCAAGGCAATCGACAGCAATTTTTTGAACTTAGGGTGGTTGAAAGCTCAATTCTGACTTAGGAGGGAAACAGGCGCTGGGTTTTGCTGGTTGTTTAGTAGACCCATGGAAGTTAAGGGTTCCAAGTAACTTAGTTTAACTTAATGTTCACGTTGATATAGATTTCTTAACTGTGCTGGCTTTCTTCCACCAGCACTAATAAAATTTTATGCTTTTATATTTTATAAGATCTTGGAAATAATTAGTACGAGTCCTTTTCTTAAAATTGTCTTTTTAATAAAAACACATTGAGAGAGAGAAATGTATTACAAAGCTGGAAAACGTCATGAGAACTTTTGATATTAGTAAGTCTGCTCAAAGGATATAATATTTAACTGGAAGAATCTGTTTTTAAGTGAATGCTTTAAAATTGTAGACTTTTATTTTGCAGGAGATCTCTGCAAGGCTTTTCACATTTTTGCGTGTGTTTAGACAGCTGACTTTATTCATCTGATTTAGATGGCTGCTCATTGGTTATATGTGTAAATGCTTATGATTGTTTCTGAACACACAATAACACAGCTTGCACAGTCTTTTAATTTCTTGCTCATTTTTATTCACTTATGTATAATAAAACACTAAAATAGCTTTTAGAGATTAGATTCTCTCACTCTATGTTGTTCTGAGATGCTTTAAAAAGTCCTGTAGATAATTATACACAGTTTCTTGAAACATTTATTAAAAGGGTATTTTGCAAGTTACATTTTTTCTGTTTAAAGAATTCCAGTAGTTCATCATCTCAGATAACTCAGAGCTACTCATTATTTTAGGCAAAATGAGTGCCTTCTGGTGACATGTGTCCAGTGTGTTTGTGGGATGCACTGACACTGGAAATCACCACTTTGCACAGTGAAAGAGTACATGCATCTGTAGGAGTTGTCTCATCTTATTTCTCTCACTCGGGCGTTACTGTTGTGAGCCTGCTATGATTTCATTCTGATTCTTCTGTGTGGTTTATTTTAATAGTAACATGACTGCATGCAGATTGTTTTGCTCCAGAGAATAAGCTGGTTTGGATCTGGGCACCTTTAGATTTTGACCATTTTCTTAATCACTGATCCCTGCTCTGGGAAGAGTTAGGCAAGTATACTGACAAATGAATAAACAAGTTCCTGAACAATTACTTGAATTTTTAAGTGGAACTACCTCATGCCTGTTCCCTCATTAATTTCATTTTCTGCAATCCTCAAAGTGCTTTCCTGTGATAATGTTTGTGATACTAATTACAGGACAAGAAGAATGAATGTATGCATGGGGAAAAGAAATACTGACCTCTGACTTCATAGTCAATTCACAGTGAATTTAGATGGCAACAATATGTGTAGTAAAAACAGCACAGTAACATGCTAGGCAATTAATGCTACATTAAAAGTGGAAGCTGCATTAAAAGTGGAAGCTGCTTGATTACACCTGTTGAGCAGAAAGAGACAGTAAGCATATCATTCTTGATTAATACTTTAACTTTGCTTTTCTCTCTCTCTCTCTCTCTCTCTCTCTGAGATTCTGTGGCCACTGCTTGTGGACCTTGATTTACTTCTCTCCTGCCATTGGCTGTGTGGTCTGCAGTTATTGTAGCGAAGGTCTCCATCACAACTTCCTGATTTCACAACTTGCAATATGAGACCCTCGGTGTGATTCAGCTGCTTTTTGTGCAGTTGGACAAAAGACTTGAATAGACTGTGTCTGGGAAGTTGTTAAACACTCCCTAATGAAACATGCTCTTTCTGTCTCAAACTGCCACCATCTCCTGCAACAGCATTTCAAAGAACTCTAGTAGCTGCCTGTGACAATAAACTGTAGCTGGACCATGTGTGATTTTTCTGCCAAATGTAGCCTCCAGTTGTCTAAAACCAGTATACCACTGACCACATGAGCAGACATGCTATAGCTGCAGTGTGCAGGCATCCTGAATGCAGAAGGATATACCTTTGTCAATAAAAATCTGTTATTATTAAGAAGGACTGTGTGGTTTTGGATCTAGAATAGTTTCAATGAGGCGTGCAACTATTTGATCTAGTGCATACTCTCTGTTTGTCAAATATAATTTGCATGTAATTATACCACTTTTATGTTACATTATGGATTTCACAGAATTTCAAAATCTCTTTTGATTTGTATGTGGGGAACATCAAGCCCCTTCACACAACTTTGTAAACCTAAATTTGTGTCTGTTCTAAATCCATCCTCTTGCCTTTAGATATCTGTATAAACAGGAAGGAGTTGCTCTTTGGAGACTCATCGTTTTTGGCCAGACTATAGCAGTAATCTTGGTGAAAAGCTCAAATGAGCTTCTAAGTTTCACATGTCTAAGGCTCAGAGAACTGGACCAAGACACTGTGCTTGTGGGAAAGTGTAAACTATACCATCTACCAGCTGTTAAAATTTAAGCATTCAAGAAAATCCTGTGTGTAGCATGTGCATGAGACTGCAACACTTGTTTAGTTCTGTGAGATGCAGTATACCCTTCAGTGAGCTCATCTTTATGCAGGGCAGCCTTCAAAATCTTCCTTTGCAGAAATTCAAAACCTCTACCACTAGCTTCAAGGCTCACCAGCTTTCTCCCCCACACTCAGAAAACCAACCAACCAATAACATTGCATAAAGAAATTATTCTAAAAACATCAAAATCACATGCTGTGCTTCTAGTAAGTTTCTATCCATACAAGGGTGTCAGCCAGAGGTGGAAGCCCACAGCCGTCCGTGCAGGACAAGGCTGGGTGTGATCACACAGCTTCCTCAGTACATGAGCAGATGCACAACAATGCGGAGAGGTGCAGTGTGTCAGTGGTGTTCCATTTCATCACCACATCCTGATGGTTGTTTCACAAAGATATCACACCATGTAGTTCATGGTGTAGAGAAACAAGGTCACTACCAGGCTGCTGGTCATGGGCTCCCTGTCTCCTCACTTTTCTCCTCCTTGCACAGAAGGCTTTTTCTGTTCCTATTCCATGGGCTTTCACACCTCCAGGCCTTTGGTTCAGGGATAAGTTCATTCACTGGTGTAGTTGCTTGGCTATGGGCCGAGCTCATCTAGCACCTCATGCTTGAGATGTAGCCATAGCTAGCAAAGGTCATGGAAAAGTATGGGTCTGCAGAGCCAGCTTTGTGTTGTCATGTTAAGTACTGAGCACAGTGCCCTAATTTTTGCCTTTGCTTGTCAAACTCATGGCTCGAGGTGAGGCAAATGCTTTTATCCTTGTAACACCAACATGATAATCATTGACTAATCCTAGGTAGCCTGCTTATGTTTCACTTGTTTCTTTTCTATCCATAGCTAGTTAATTGCTAACATGAAACAGCTACTTGAAGTTAAAATCTCTTGGGAAATTTCCTCTACCCATTACACTTGCCTTCTTTCACCCATCCACAGTTTCCATTATTAGAGTTAGTGTTCATTTTTACTTTTGAGTCATTTCTGTGTGGACCAGGGGAAACCACTTATCTACCCACTTGTTATAGACCTCTACTGTTAGCAAGAGTAGTTCTTATTCTCTCTCTGCAGTGCATATGATTATACACAAAGCCAAATGAATGGCTTATCTAGCAGTTGTCCTAGTCCTTTCATTTTGCTATTTTCACCAGTTTTCCCCTAGTTTCTACCCCCTCATAACAGAGAGTCTCCAATATTTCTCTCCATTCTTGTACAGAAAGAGGAGAGGAAGGGAGACTGAACACCTTTCTGAGTTTCACAGTTGTGTCATACTCTTATGAAAGTACCACCAAGACACTAAAGAAAAACAAAATCAATCAATCAAACAAACAAACAAACAAACAAAAAAAACAAAAGCAGTAAAAAACACAGTGGATTGTGAAAATATTTACGAGAAGTAGCCTACTCCCTTTAATTGCTGACAGAACAACCTATTGCTGTATCTGAATGGTGTAAAGAAAATTATAAATGGAAATATCCAAATCTTCTGAAAGGTTAATTAGTCCTGGAAGTGGTGAAGTGGTTGGCTCATTCTGTGCTTCTCCTAGGCTGGTTTGACCTCCTCTGCAAACAGATGTCTCCTGGAGTGAGTGCCCACTCACTGGAGCATGAGGGTGGCATGCAGGCAAATATCATACTTACACCATCAGTGGAGGAACCTCCCTGGAAGTTGGGGTATTTTATGGAGTTCCTCAGACAGCTGTCAAAAAGATGTAATAATTCATTTATCTGAGTCATGTCTGCATTGCACTCTGTTCCAATTCAGTGTTCACATCTGGAGGAACATGGTAGTCAGAGTGTGTCAATGCCTACTTGTGTAAAGGTCTTAAAAGAGCAACTAAGAAAAAAATCATGTCATTTTTATCTCTCCCATGTGGGCTTAAAATAGCAGAAGAAAAGGATATTTTCATTGTTCTTTTTGGGATAAGATATTTACCTGTTCAGAAAATGCAATTTAGGCATTAGTCTCTTGTCTATATGAAAACAGTAGCCAAAGAAAATGCAATTTAGGCATTAGTCTCTTGTCTATATGAAAACAGTAGCCAAGACTTGATTGTTTTTTCTTCGCCTTTTCAGTTGTCTTTGATATATTAGACATCTGCCAACGGTGCTATCTCTATCTCAAAATTTAATGTACTTCTAACACTATAAACAAATACATTAACAATAAAAGGGCACTGTCCTGAAGATGGTGCCTAAGCAGCAGCTTTAATCAGTAGCTCCTTCTTGTTAGTTTCAGCCTGGGACCATGACCTGCTCTGCCTTTTCAACAGTACACTGTGAGATGGTTATGTGCCATGCTGTTATGTATCCCCGCTATTGGTTGATTTAAAATCTTTCAGTGTTCCTCTTCCCCTCAACTGTCCTGCACCTAATTTCCCTAGTGCCCAGTTGTCTTCTGTGCCTTAGCTCTGTTTAACGGGGAGGGGGGGGCTTGTAGCTGCTGCTTGCTGCAGAAGGGGTCTCATAAGGGGTGGAAATGGAAATGGTTTTCAGTAAGGAGAATAGGGTTTTCCATTACCTCTCAGTCCTCACTCCTGGTACTGAGCCCCAGGTATTTGATTATGGAAGGGATCCTGTCCCCGTGGTGAAACTAGCACCCTGCTCCTTCCCACTTGCCTTAAGGTCCAATACCTCACATTACATTGCATTAATGTTTATGAGATCACATTCAGATTTTTCTCCTCAGCTTCTTGTCTGTCTTTGTGTAACATCAAATATGCTTTCAGTCTTATGGTGGCCCTTCAGCAAATGGGGGATACTGCTATACTTCCACCACCTGCTTGGATGAATCAAATCAGGGTTTCCACTCGAAGCTTGGATGAATCATAATTTAGTTTATGGGAGTAACAACAACACACTGAGAATGAACACTGAAGTAAAAACTAACCTCTGTAAACTGAGACTATATCAGGTTTTAATCTTATAATCAATATGTGTAATGTGGAAGAGAGTAGAATAAAGAACACTTTTTTATTTCTTTTCTTTCTTCTTTGTTTCTTTATACTCTATGTGTTATGCCACTGCTATGAGAGGACAACAGAGAAACTCTAATGACCTGCATATATCTGATGTGCTTTACATCCTTCATCTGTTTTCCTTGATGAAGATAAGTCAATAGACAAAAAATACTTTGCATAAAAATGCATAGGATTTGTGAAAAAGTGTAAAAGGGCTCTGTTTACAGACCAAAACTGAGAACGGAAGAAAAGAAGAAAACTGCTACCTAGCATTCCTTAACTCAGCAAATACCTTGCTGAATACTTAGTTTCACTGTGGCCTATAATCTTTGTAGTGTGTGGAGCTAAGATGTTAAGTAGCAAACAGTCCAATGGTGCATGTGCTAATTGCACGTTCTGAAGTGACAATCCCCTAATTGAATATTTTAGGGTCCTCTCACTGCCCTGGGGTAAGTTTTAATTGATGTAATAATATTTATCTCTTTTCCTAGAAATCATGCAAGGAACGACAACTTGTTCTCTTTAATCCTGCCTTCTAAAAAAATCCCATGGTCTTTCTTTCTTTCTTTCCTTTTTTTTTTTTTTTTTTTTTTTTGTAAACTTTTCCTGGTGTTCATTAAAACAAATCAGGCCAACTCCCAGCCCAAACCAATCATGCTCTATAATCCCTTTTAAGCTTTGTGAAAGAAGAGGGCTATTTCAAATGCTATTGTTCTGTGAAATCTCCCAGGCAGCAGAGATTTTGTCACACAGTCTAAAGTCTCATCCTAAAGTCACAGCTACTAAAGTCTCATCCAAATCTCACTGAAGACTTTGGATGTCATTGAAACTTGGCTCATGGTTGCTTGTGTTTACAGTTCTTTTAGTAAGGTTTTAAGTATTACAACTGAGAAATATCCCGTCCCCCCCTACCTCCCCAAATCCTATTTTCAGTAGTTTTGCATTAGTAGGAATGTACCTAAATCTTTGGGATTAGTCTTTATTTACGTAACATTAGCTCCCCTCAGATTCAGGCTCAAGGATACCTGCCTTTATAACTTTAAATAAAGAAGGGCTGGAAACCTTTCCACCAGCTTGTTAATATTTACATTCTTTAATGTAAATTCCATTCATGCAGGAGTTGCAATGATAAATTTTGTTTGCAAAGATTATCTAAAAGACCAAACGTACTTGGACATGATTCTGGAGGTACAGAGCTGAGAGTTTCTATATGTACCTCCGGATGGGTTCTGCACAGATGTCTAGCTTTCCATAACTCATGGGTACTTTTAGAAACATACACAGTTCTCCAGATTCTGAAGACAGTTAACACTTGAGAAATTTACACTAGTTAATGCTAAATTGAGAAGTTTTTCGGAAATTTTGTGATAGCGATAGCTCTACAACAGTGTTTGAGTCCTTCCCTTCCCTTCCCTTCCCTTCCCTTCCCTTCCCTTCCCTTCCCTTCCCTTCCCTTCCCTTCCCTCTATAAAGTCAGTTGTATTTGGTGAGAACACTTATGCTTTTAATTAACCATTGCATAATTTTTCACATGTGCACCAGCTGCCTTGAGGGAAATCTAGTTCTTCTAGCATTTGGAGGAAATGTTTAAAAAACCATAACAGACATTCTCAGTCACTCTCCTCTAAACTGTACCCAATGTGCTCTGCTCCTCTCTTAGCTCATCAGAGTCACAGCAATGCCTCCTCAGAGGCTGCTTCTCCCTCTCCCTTCTTGCTCCCCTGGGATCATCTGCAGAGCAGGGCAGAGGTCTGCTGGCAGATAAGGAGCTCTTTCAAGTTCCCCTTGCTCAGTGTCCCTTTCACAGTGCCTTGTCCACATCCTTGGGGTGATGTTTTGCACCAAGAAGAGTGTCCTTTGTCCACATGGTCAGAGGTAGACTCCTTTTCCAGGTTCCCAGTTTATTCCAGGCAGTTTTTCTGTGGCAGGGTGTCTAATGGGAATTTCCCTTGTTGTGAATTTTGTTTGTTGCATCTTACTTCTTTGCTGTTCCCCTCCAGATTCACTGCACTCCTTTGTTAGATATCTGAAAGCAGATATAAGATTGTCCCATAGCCCTCATTTCTCCAGGCTAAACAAACCCAACTGTCTTGACCTCTCTTCATAAATCATGCTCCAGACCCCTGACTATTCGTAACCCTGCCAAGAGATAGCAACTAATATATGTCTGTTTTGCTTCTCAGACCTAAGCTAGGTCCTGTTTCTGTGAGCTTGGTAAGCACCCAACTCACCTGGAGCTCAGCTGTTTTACTCTATAGCCAAACCTTCAGAAAATCAATGAGGAAACAGCTTAGTCTAAAAACACTGCACTAATCTTCCTAATGCATTGTTAATGAGCTTCATTATTTCATTAAGCATTTAATTTTATATGAAATATTGCAGCATATTTGGAAGTAAAGCCTCAGTGTCCTTCATTCCAGAAAAAAAGGCGGCACAAGAAGGAATAGGAGGGATGAATCAGGCTTAGTGATGATATTAAGGGTAGAGCAGTAGGGAAGCTGTAAGCAACTTAGAAGAGCCACGAAAAAAAAAAAAAAAAAAAAAAAAAAAAAAGCAAAAAAGCATCACCAGCAGTGGTACATCTGCCATAGAGCAATAACACATGGACAATGTGCATCAGCATAAGTGCCTTGTAGGACATACATGACTTTGCTGAAGCAATGTCCTCCTTTATACAAAAGTGAGAATGCTAATATTGTGGCTCTCGCTTGGACATCTCTTTTTTTTTTTTTTTTTTTTTTTTTTTTTTGCCATTACATTCGGAAAGGATCCCGTCATTTCGTTTTGCTATCACTGGATTGAGGAAGTGAGGTTGCGCTTCTCAAGAACTTCACTTAGCCACACAAGGAGACAGCCCTGCAGCAGGCAAGTAGGGACCAATTTCAGGAACATATTGGGCAAACACGTGTACAGTGATACAGGAGCAATGCCTGCATGCAAAAGCAGTTAAAGAAAGTCTGTAAGACACAGTGAAAGCATGGGACCAATTCTGTGGCAGAGAATATCACAGAATCACAGAATTTCTAGGTTGGAAGAGACCTCAAGATCATCGAGTCCAACCTCTGACCTAACACTAACAGTCCCCACTAAACCATATCCCTAAGCTCTACATCTAAATGTCTTTTAAAGACCTCCAGGGATGGTGACTCCACCACCTCCCTGGGCAGCCCGTTCCAATGTTTAACAACCCTTTCGGTAAAGAAGTTCTTCCTAACATCCAACCTAAAACTCCCCTAAAACTCGCAACTTAAGCCCATTCCCCCTCGTCCTGTCACCAGGCACGTGGGAGAACAGGCCAACCCCCACCTCACTACAGCCTCCTTTGAGGTACCTGTAAAGAGCGATAAGGTCGCCCCTGAGCCTCCTTTTCTCCAGGCTGAACAAGCCCAGCTCCCTCAGCCGCTCCTCATAGGACTTGTTCTCCAGGCCCCTCACCAGCTTCGTCGCCCTTCTCTGGACCCGCTCAAGCACCTCGATGTCCTTCCTGTAGCGAGGGGCCCAAAACTGAACACAGTATTCGAGGTGCGGCCAATATAATATCTCATACATCCACCATGAAATTGGACAAAATGCTCCTGGCTCCATTGGAAGCCTTTCTGCTCTTAGAGTTTTTGATGCAGGGTAAGAAAAGGCAGCGAAGAAACCACTGCCCATGCCTGAAGTTTACACTTGCACTTAGTCTTGGGGTTTATGCGCCAGGCACCAGAATGTAGATTGACCTGAGCTTAACCACAGTGAGCTGTGGATGTATCTACATGAGCAATACTCTGACAGTGCTTGTTTGAGAGATACAGCTAGCTTTCTCTTTCGTAAGCACGTATGGAAAGTGTAAAGAGAACAATACATTTGCTGAACACTGTCACTGCTGAACTGGAGCTTAGGCTGTATCAAGGTACAAAGTGCTTTTGTGGTAGCCATCCAG
Organism: Heteronetta atricapilla; assembly: GCA_011075105.1. NCBI lineage: Eukaryota > Metazoa > Chordata > Aves > Anseriformes > Anatidae > Heteronetta > Heteronetta atricapilla. Next base: position 34,779,202 of record CM021763.1, on the reverse strand, counting down.
GTGGGAGTAAAGACTGTCCAGGCTATATATATATATATATTTATTTTTGTATTCCTCTTTCTTTTTTTTTTTATTTTTTTTTTATTTTTTTTCCCCCTCCTCCTCCTTCTCCTTTTGCTCCTCCTCCTTCTCCTCTTTCTCCTCTTCCTCCTCTATCTCTTCTTCCTCCTCTTCCTCCTCTTCCTCCACCTCTTTCTCCTCCTCCTTTTCTGACAATTTAAAATCCACTGCAGTCCCTCTGCCACGAGTTTCCTGCTGGCCAAGGATTCTGGCATGCTTGAAGCCTGAGGAGACATTAAGCACAGCATCTTCTTGAGCCATATGTGAAAGTAGGATGAGGGCAGGGCAAGTGAAACAGGTCTTCACTCAGAACATCTGTCCATGCTTTGCAACAGATATATTTAGGAAACATAGTGTATTTCTGAAAAATGCTAGCATTCTGTGCATTAGGTGATAAATACCAGTCAGATATTCAGGCTAAAAGGCCGCATGTGATGGAAACTGTACTTTTACACTTGGAAAAAGCCTGAGGTCTAATTTGTTTTCCACCCCCTCTTCCCATGCTGTCCTTTATGGAATTGCTGACTGTCTTTCAAAACTGTGAATTACAGGAAGAAGAGTGCTGTCTCAAATGTGCTCATTTTGATGATGTGTCATGCACACTCATCCTAATAGACAGAAACAAAAATTAGCATATATTTTGGGTGCATTTATATATGAGGATTTTAGTAAAATCTCTATGTGTAAGTAAATGCTTTTAAATAAGTTGAGCTTTTAATTTTAATTTTATTTATTTATTATTATTATTATTATTATGGTGCACATTAAAAACGTGATGAAATCATAAATTTTGTTCTCCTTTCTCTACCTAGGATTCTACATTTTCTCCTAGATTTTTTTCAGACTGAGAAAGCTTCATAATTTTAGACCAAAATAGAAAGATTTTTAGATAAAAAGCCAGAAAAGTTAAGATCTGGGGTCCATAGTCAACATACATCTAACTTTAAACATATGTTAATCCCAGTGTCTTCAGTTTTAAAGCTGGGCTGAAGTGAGTGGATCTGTCTTGTGTTACTTTAGGGATGGGATAATCTTTAACACATTCTAACTGATATTTTTTCACTGAACTGTAGAACTGTGCTGATGGCTATGTACAAGTGTAGACTGTTCACAAGGTCACTCTGTGGAAAACAGTAGGGTGAACACTTATCTGCGAAAAACAATGAAGGAAATATAGAGAGATACCTGGAATATATATATTTTTAAAATTGAAAGCTCACTGTTGGCAGGGTCATATTTACACTGTATGAACCATTAGTCAGAGCATTAAAATTTTACAAGAAACTGAAGGAATCCTGATGCTTTAGTAGCTTGTAATCGCTTAGGATCTGATTAGATTTAATTAAATGAATACTGTTGCCTATTCTTTGGGCCACAGATCCAGTTACTTTGGAGGGCTGTATAAGGGTCTTATAAGGTTTTCAGAACCGCTTGGTCAATGACAGAAGAACTATGCTTTTCTTATGAACTTATAAACATGAAAAAGGAGATTAGCTGTAACTAGGGGCATGAGACATCTCGTGTAATTTTATTTTTCTTGTTGTCTATTGTTCCTTATTACTACTGTTTTTTATTACTATTTTTAAAAATTCAGTTCAGACTGATTACTATACATTTTATTTTTTGAAAAAGAAAAAATTAAGCTTTGCATTGCAATATCATATATATCTCTGTTACCATTGTGGGATAGTCAGTCACTGTAGTAGGAAGAGTAGAGAGTACTAGGAACATGTTTTGATCTAAAGGTTGAGTTTTTTTGATCACATTCAATGGCACAGTAAGAATGTATTTAACAAAAAGCCACATTTCCCTTATTCTACTTTATTCTACTGCTTACATTGAATCTGGACAAAGGCCTACTTCTCTGCACTTTGAAATTACCTGGATACTCATATCCTTTGATTAATAAGCTACTCAGTAAAACTAACATGGTCCAGTGGTAAAAATGGTTGGTAGCAGAGGATCCTACATACCAAATATTTATTTGTGAAAATGCCTGGTGTGCACAGTGAGAGCCTATCTGTTGAGGGAGAAGTCTCATTGGTACATAGCTAATTTACTGAGCATATATATTCTTAATGGTGTTCAAAGGTAAAGTTCATTTGTTGATTGAAATTAAATTGCAATTATAATGAATTATAAGGAAATGTGTTTATTTGCTTGCTTGCTTGCTTGTTTTTAAGAGATGCTCAATGCCTTATACTTTTTTTTCCTCTTTTTTTTTTTTTTAAAGGATTAACAAACCTTAGAAGTACTCTGAGAACACATTCATCATTTAGTCTGGCTTGACCAATGAATTTTATAAAAACCCAAGGACATTTTGAAGGATCTCTGTCCAAATTTCAGTCAAGGGATGCATCTTAATGGAAAACGTGGTACATTTTATCCTGTGACTAACGTTTTGGTCCTTCATTATATGGTGTAAATCTGCTGGCGGAGGAAGAGAAGACTACTTTTGCCAAGAACATTTTCACTAGTGGAAAAGAGCTGGTGTACCCAAATAATATGAAGCCATTTGAGAAAACCTGGTTGTTGCCACTGCTGTCCATTCTCCTAAGAGTTGTCTGCTCCTCCTTTATTAGTGTCAACCTTGGCATGAAAGTGATGAAGGGACAGTCTGTCTTCCTGTCAGAAGATGACCTCAAGTTCTCCATCCCCAGAGAGAAGGATGTGTGCAAAGTTGAAGTTGTGATAAATGAGCCAATAACACAGAGGGTTGGGAAACTAACTCCACAGGTATTTGGGCCCTGCTGTGCTGCTCTGTGTGTCCGCCTGTGTGCAAGTATGGGAGAAAGTAGGAAGTGTTGCTTTCTGTATGATTTTTTTTTGTGGTAGTGGTTAAATTGCGTAGAACTGACTGTTTTGTTTGAATGAGATTCAAATTTTTGTTAGCCAGCTGACAGAGGATTGCACCCCTGAAATTGAAAAATTGAGCTCAGTAACATGCATACATGAAAGTGGGTCTGGTCAGAGTCTCCTTTCACAAATGGAGAATGGGTATTTCAAAACTTTTGGTTAGAAGACTTCTTCCAATCTCTCGGCTGCCTGTTTTTCTACCATAATGATATCCACTGTCCTTTGGGTAATGCAGAGCCAGCTAGAGCATTTTGCATTTTAGTCACGCAGCCACTACCTTGGGAGCAATGAAGAAAAAAAATCATCACATACAATAAGCACATTGTGTACAGTATTGTTTGCTGCACTCTGCAACAGCCAAATTGCTAACAGATGGCAAATACATTAAAAAAAAATGTTTTCTTTTAAAATCTCAAGCTTGTAGGAATGATGAAATATATTTCACATACCACCATTCACTCATTTGCCTCACAAATCTCCCCATTTAAGTCATAGCAGGAGGGAGTTGGAAGTAACTGGCATGAAAATATAATGGTAGAGTTGGATTAATGGCTTTAAAATGAACCATAACCAAACAGCTTTTGTCTGTTTCTGTAAAGTTTTGTTAATTGTACCATATAGTGTACTTTACTATATTTGTGTATGTGTCTAGATTTTTAAACACTCTCCTTGAGGTTTGTGGTGGTCTCTGCAGAAGCACCAGCCTCAGAAAGTTTTTTAGAGCTTCTGGCTTGGTCATCAACATTATTTTTTACACCATTTTGCACCACAATTACTTCTGCCAAACCGGCACATTCACACCAGGGAAAACAGCAGGTGATGAACAGGGCAACATAGCTTCTCCAGAGACTGGTCCCAGGAAGTTCAGTACCTCTGCTGGAAGGCTCTGCCGAGAACCCTCTTCTCTGAGCTCAGGGATTTGTACAGCATTTTTTTCTCTCTACTTCCCCAGCCTTGCCTGGCCCACTAGGAGAAAAAGAGAGTCTTATACAACACATTGCCAGTAGACTGCTTCTGTATGCAAGGCGGCTAACTGAGGAATTGACCTTACTCTTTGCTTTCATTTTTTTCTGAAATACCTAGGGTCCTTGCCTTTCTCTGCTCCCAACCCCACCTCTATTAAGTGAAGCGCCCATCCTTTCATGGTCCCAATTCTAGCCCAGGCGCACGAGCACCTCTTGGAGGCTGCAGGTGCACCTCACCTGGAAGAAGGAGCTCTCATGGGCAGGTGGATATGGGGTGCCAAGATGGAGAAGGGCTGTGGCTGCTAGTGGTGTGGGGATACCTCCCCTGGATGGGTGCTGGCCTGAGTGACATCCCAATAGGAAAGGGGTCTTCTCCTCTCCCCTGTAGCCACATGGAGGTGGGACCACTGCAAACATGCTTCCAAGTGGGTTTTGCCATGGACACTGCCAGAGAATTAGACAGTCTGCTTGTCTCAAGTCATATTCCCCAGCTGGGAAAGAACAAGATGCCATTTGTAGGATAAGACCTTCTCTTTTCCATGATACACTCAAATGTACTGTCTGATCTTTAACTATTCCTGTAACAACGTGCCAGAGTCTGGCCATCCTGGTGCCACTCATGCTCTTTCTACCAGGAAATTCCACTGCCTGAAAAACTGATCTGATCTATTTTACTGCCATTAAAGTGACTAATGTACTAGGAATGTGTGACAATTTAATTATAATTTGTAATTGAAAAGCAGTTGAAGTGGAAAAAAACAAAGCTCGACAGTAATTAGGAAAAGATTTAGATCTCCTTTGTTTTACCCAGTGAATTTATAGACAATTAGAGTTGCCTGCTCATATAAAAGAAAAACATATTAGGAAACATAAAACAGATGTTTCTTTTTGCAAAGCAGATTGAGCCTTATACACATATAAAATAATCAGTCAGTGGTAACAGACCTTTGTGGAAAGGTCCTTCATCTTCTATCCCCTTGTTATCAATTAAGAGGTAGAACTAATGATGTCTTATAAAGAAAGAAATCCATTCTTTGATATGAATAACCTCCTCTTCAGTTGTAGGCAGTCTCCTCTTGTATGAACAGGGATGCATCAGCTGAGGAGCTGATTGTTGGGTGCAGGTCAGGTCTACATGTCACCAAAAAGCCTACAGACCTTGAGGGCTCACTGGTTTATATCAGTGAAGAATCTCATCATCAGTGTATGTTATTAAACTACAGGAAGCTATAGCATGAATGACTTTCCTATATAAAACACATATTTTTGTTTAGCTTGACATACCACTAACAACTTTTTTTTTTTTTTTTTTTTTTTCTAGAATATCACTGAAGACTGTCTAATTCATTACTTAACTAGCACCTTCCTTTGTGTTAGCTTGCATAAAAAAGAGAAGATATTAAGCAAGAAAAGGGCATATTATTTGCTGAATACTGAAAAATAGCAAAATATATTTCTAAAACGTGAAAACAACACACAGCAGAACAAACACAGCATAGTTCAAACATTGATTATATATGAAGCATTTTTTCATGAACTCTTCTTGTCTTTTTTTTTTTCCTAAGCAGACTCAACAAAGAAAATCAGTCATACTCTCTGTAACACCACATATTGTGGATTGTTCCAAGATTATTTTAGCCAATTGGAATAGGGTGGTAAATCCATGTATATGTGTCTGATAGACAACTAATTCATTACTTACTGAAAAAATATGTTTTTGTACCATCTGCTTCTTGGTAAACGTTAAAAGCAGGTAACACATTTTAAAATCACTAGAAATATGGAACAATTACCACGTAGCCTGAGCCTCTGAGAGTAACTCTGAGAGTGAAAATGGACACTGCCACTAATAATGAAAGTGATGAAGGGACATTAGATGAACTCTAATTTCTAAATTTCCGATTGCTAATGTGCAATTAACAGAAGTGCATCCCGACTATTTAATTGATTTACATTGAAAGATGTAAGAACTACTGGCCTGTTTCCATGTCGCCATTCACAGCATTAGAACTTCCATCTTGCTGTACCAATAATAATAGTAAGAAGAAGAATGAGAGCATTACTTTATTTTTACATTGAAATTCAGAGCTTCTAAAGAATTTCTGTGTTTACAACACTTATAGTCTACATTTCAGAATTTCACCAAAAAGCCCTTTCCATTTTACCATCTTCCAGATTGGCTGGGAGATGTAGCTAATTAAGGCAACCCACTTTTTTTCATTACTCTTTTACTGTATTTTAAGAAATGTCTGGTTGTACAAAATAACTACTTACTGCAAAAAGCCCTTGCTTGCCAGTCAACTGCACGTGTGTTAATTCTGATTGGTTATGACCTCATCAGAACTATTGGTCAATGCTAAACAGATTTTATTTTAGTCCACAGAGGAACAAATCATGTGTGAATAGTGTCCATAGAAACTGAATCAAAACCACATTTAACTCTGCAGTGAAACACACAAGAAATGACTAGCTTCTGCCCTGTTGCTGACATTAATATGTTCTTTCTGTAGATATTAAACATTGATTATCCTCTGCCTATGCATGGGATGTGTAAGCGCTCCCTCTTATCACAAGGATAATTTGGAAATGGTCTTATCAATGTTAGAAACTTTCAGTCATTAAACACTGTTAAAAATTATAACTGCATGTAACTTACCAGACACTCAAACTGGCTTGTGTGAGGACATATCATATCAAACTGGTGTATGTGAGGTCATATCAATCATATGCCCCAAAATTTAAATTCCTCTTCTGAATAATGGGCATATCAGAACTCTCCAGAGCAATATATATACATATATTTATGTATATATTAAATAAATATATGTATATATACATATATTTATGTATATATATATACATAAATAAAGGATTTAATGTTTAAAATAGCTACAGCCATAAGCAACTTGTAAAGCTATTAAATGCAATGTTATACTTCAGAAACTGTTGGTAGTTCAGATCAGTTGTAGTCCTTCCTCTGAGTACAACTGTATCTATATACCCAGAGGCTGCAGTGGCGGGCAAGTGTTTGCTAAGCTGGCTGTTGAGCCGCAGGGGAGAGACGGGACTTGGTGGCATGAGAAAATCACCTTTATATGCTTTTCTAACTGCAGAGCATCCCCACATTGCTGTCGGTGCTCTGGATCTCTCTGGGAGACCAAAAAATGGATAAATACCTATTTACAGAAATAAACTGCAGATCAGATATTTCCTTAGGCTGATGCATTCCTGATAGTCAGAGAGAACAGCAACAGATGTTGTGAAGTTAGCTTCCTTGACAGTGTTGTACTTGTCTGTTCTTCCTCCATAGGTTTTTGATTGCCACTTCCTTCCTAATGAAGTCAAATATACCCACAATGGTTGTCCAATTTTAGATGAAGACACGGTCATGCTCAGGCTGTACAGGTAGGCAGCACTGGATCGTCACACTTCATTGTTACAAGGAATGTAGTTTGGTAAGGAAAAGCAAGCAGTCCATTTTTCAAGGTAAAAGCAGGTTCTGCTGTACACATGGTAACTACTTAGATTCAGCAGCAGCATAATTAATGAACAGCTGACCATCTGTTTACAGGAACATTTTTCACGATTTATTTCAGATACACTGTGCAAATGTGTTTGTTAGTATTGCTAAATATTATATACCGCTTGTTCATTACAGAAAACCAGTGATTAATCTTTTTGTTATTGAAAGTGGCATCAGTACTTTAAAAGCATGGCATGTCCTGTGCTTTATTGCTGACAGGGACACAGACCCCTGGGTATAAACAACAAATAGCCTATTCCTTCAATGACAACCTTTTCACAAGCATGAGGAGGTGGGCAGTTGTGCTGGGCACCTCATGTTCTCTGAAGATCTGGGATTTGAGAGCACATGAGTGAAAGGGGTTCAAGTAATTCAGTTTAGAAAGTGAAGCTAAAGCCAAATTCACAGAGAGTGCCAGATGGGATGAAGCATAATTAATTTCCTCTTATCACCTGCAGGTTTACAGAAACTGAAACGTTTGTAGAAACATTCACCCTCCGCGTGCAGTTACTTGAGCCAGACTGTAACATCATCAAAATGCGCTCCCGAGCCCTGGAGGTGCCCGAGTACTATGGTCTGTCTAGGGCAATTGACAAGAATGTCCTCACTTTTGACTACGACAGGAAGATAAATCTGGAATGTACCATTTCCATAGCCTCTTCGGAAACCCACCTGCCTGCTCATGGCCAGCTCATCATGGGGGAAGTGCAGCAAGAACAGCTTCGTGGGGATCAGCCACAGAGCTTCTTCCCTGGCCCTAGTACGATGTGCTTTAGCTGTTTGTGTTAGCAGGGTCAAAGGGACCTGGCAGAATACGTTTGCTCTTTGCTCCAGACATGCTGGGTAGGAGTGGGTCATGTGAAGTTTAACAAACAGCTGGAGCTATCTTGTAAACTGAAAGGGTCATGACGTTTGTGCGGGGTAAAATGCAGCTCACAAATGGTCAGTAATCCCCTAATAGGAATCTTGTTTTGGCTCCGAGACCTGTGAACCAATGTCCAATGGCTTTGAGAGTGCCAAAACCCAGCAGAAACAACAGAGGGAGTTGGATGAAGCATCTTGCCGAGGACCAAGGGAGTCTGCAGCTGGGAAAGTTCAGCTGAAAGCAAAATCCTGTAGGAGAAATTGTGTCAGGAAATTGGGGTTAGTTTAGCCTAGTGAACAGGTTTCCTGTATTGGTTTCTGCTCAGTTAACTGTTTCACTATGGCTTCTGTTTGGTTACAGAGCACAGCCCAGGCCAGCAGTGCAGAAATGGGAGCTGTAAGCTGGGAGTGGGAGTCATCCACAACTCAAAAATGAGCTGTGAAGAGTTTCTGAGGATGGGGATTCGGTATCAGCACCTAGACCCTCCCTCGCCGGACACTGATTATATTCCTGTGAGGTTGGATCTCACAGACAGCAGAAGCAAAACCCTGCACAAGGTAGACTTCTATGCAACTTACAATGTCTGATTGTCTTCCTCATTTCCAAAAATGTGAACTTTTTTTTTTTTAAAAAAAATTTAAAGTGTTGCCAGCTGGGCAAATTACATGCATTATCTTTATGTCTCTATGCTACAGAGAAACACCTCTGGCTGTTTACTGGCAGTCATCCGTAGCTTAGCCTGAAAGCAAAATTAATCCTGGCATAATTCCACCCCTTTACAGACCATGAATTGAACTGATTTCAACATATATAGTAATTAATAAGCTAAGAGCTGTGTGAGCATTTTCAGTTAATAATAATTAATGACTCATGTGCATGTTTCTGTCAGGTAAAATTATTCATGAAACTCACATCAAATTAGGCAAGTTGTTTCAGCCCAAAGTTAAAACCACAAAGAAGACAAGTGAACCTGGAAGACCTTTCCTGAGGTATAAATATTTTACTTTAGGCATTTTCTCATGAAAATGTTTAAATTCTTTTCAGAATAATTTATTGCTTTAACAAGTGCCCCAATTAGCTATGTGAAGGTAATGGAAATAGATTTTATGTTGTTTGCTTCACTTTGTCCTTTCAGTTCTTCTTTTTCTCCCTGTTGTAGACTGAATATGCATGGCTCCCTGTTCAGATTAAAGGCGCTGTTCCCAGTCAAATTCCCAAACCTGCTCTGGGGGCAAAGTTCTTCCTGGAAGTAGACCAATTTATTTTAACCTCCATTACAACCACAGTGCTTGATGCTGAAGACAATGAAACTCCAAAGTCCCTGCTTGTGTTCAACATTACCAAGCCACCTCTGCAGGGCTTCATCACTCATTTATCAGACCACACAAAACCTGTTGGCTCCTTCACATGGAAAGATCTCAGTGAAATGCTCATTGCTTATCAGCCTTCAAATAACAGCCACACAGAGAGGAGGAGTTATAAGGTAACAGTGTAAAACATGAACATTTTCTGTTTTTCATCTCCTTGCTATTTGTTAATCTATAAATAAATGCATTCATTTGTAATGGATATTTTTCAGAACAAAACATACTGTTTCTCTAACTATATGCAATACAGGAACTGAGATGATATATTTTACCACTTTCACCTATGACTCATCAGCTTACCAGTCTAACACAAACCATGTCTTTGTTGCTCACTACTCTAGTAATTTCTTTGAGCTCAAAGATTTTTATCCCTTCTCTCTGAAAATCTCTAAAAAGAGCTTTCTTCTTCTACTTCTCCTTCTCCTTCTTCTTCTTCCTTCTTTCTTCTTTCTTCTTTCTTCTTCTTCTGAAGATCTGGCACCTGCAGGTCTGTAGTATGTAAACAATGAAACTGTGAATCTATGAGACCAAGGCTGCAGGAATACATTTATGTATTATGGGGAGGAACTGAGCACCACTTCTACCTTTCCCATGTTTGCTACTAGCAATGTTTCACCCTCCAGGTCTGCCAGAGGGTGCTGAAGATGAAAGTCTCCCAGTTTGGGTACAGTGATTTTTTAGTAATCAGGGCATTTTGTGGAATTTGGTAGTGTGCCAGCATTCTGAGAAATAAGCAATAGCCATGGAATGGGAGGAAGATAAATTATTTAAAGAAAAATATTAAAGTTATGAAATTAAATCTGATTAAATAGTTAAGAAAAAACAAACAAACAAACAAAAACAAACAAACAAAAAAACAAGCGAACAAAATAAATACCAAAAAAAACCAAAACAGTTGGTGTTAAAGCAATGAAACTGTCTGAAGAAAAGCAAAATCAGAGAAGGGTAAACTGGAGAAAGGGTGGACTGGAAAGCAGAGCAGCAGTAGTACATGTCGGTGCCTGATGCTGACAGTTTGCCTCTTTTAACCTCAACTGCCAGATGAACCTCCTTTTTGCTGTTTCCTTAGTGTGAGTAGCAGTCATCCTACCAAAATCTCTGCTCTGTAAGAGCCTCTTCTCCATTCCACTTTTGGCATTGACTGCTGATTTAAGAATTTCTGGGCAATTGAAGAGTTTGACCTTCCCTTCCCTTCCCTTCCCTTCCCTTCCCTTCCCTTCCCTTCCCTTCCCT
>CM021763.1:34650229-34767933 GCA_011075105.1 Heteronetta atricapilla | reverse complement strand
ACCGATCACAGTGCATCTTTCTATCAGAACAGCAGACACAAATGCTCCCCGGGTTTCATGGAATACAGGTGAGATTTCTTTTACTCAGTTTATTCTACAGAATTGCTCAGAGTCTGGACACGGCATTTGACAGAGCTCTAAAATTCAGACCTACACCTGGAGTTTAAGGATCATGAAACTGAAGGAGTATAAATCTATTATTTTTTTAAAAAATATGTTTTGGGGAGGAAATGTTATAGAAAATTAAAATAAATGTTAAGCTGTAACTGGGATAAAAAATGAACTAAAAAGAGTTAAAGGAAAATCAGTATTTGTGTATACAGCATTTTCTTCAATAATGCACTGGACATAAAAGAATATAAGTAATAAAGATAAATATGTGCCAAGAGTAAGAGTTGTAGGAGAGAGAGGAGTGTGAGAAAAGCCAAGGCTGGTTGGTATTGCTTTAAGTAGAAGTCTGGAAGAATAAATAACTAGAAGAGGAGTCAGGAACTAGAATAATATTATTTTGCAAAACCCTATGGAAAATCAGATGGTAAAGCAGAAGAAAGGAGTCTGGAAAAGGAAGGCTGGGAACTGATGAAAAGTGGAATGAGAAAGTACCAGTGCTAAAATATGAGCACATGGAATATATATATCAAACTGGGCTTGAGAAGAGAAAAAAAAGCAACGGAAAAAAAAAAAAAAAAAAGTCCCCAGTACACTGCACAAGGAGTGACTTGTGCATGTCATCAGTGTTGGGTTTACAGTGTGGAAACACAGAGCAGAGCATGATACACCATCAGCAGTTTGCAGCCTGGAAACAGAATAGGGTTAAAGCTAATTCAAATAAGTTTATAATACATCCACTGGAGAAGGGACAGGCTTTTCTATCCACAGTGAAATTTGCATCAATATCTAGCCACAAAAGGCAATATCTTTTCAAATACAGACTCACTAAGAAAGCTGAGTCCCCAGTTTCAGCCATTGTTAGATCCCAGGTGCAATACTACAGTTTGTGCAAACATCCAGAAATCTGTCTAGCTAGTCTGTTGGGTAACTGGGAACCACTATATGTTATACATGTATATGCAGTATATGTATTATCCTTAAAGGCAATTGACTAAGGTAAAGATACCAGAAGAAAAGCTGATATAAATTTTTTAAGCTGTTCTTGAAATGTCTATATCAGGCAGATACACAGGTGGGACTAGATGTGTTTTTTTCCTGATTGTAGAAACATTCAGAAAGGGATACTGAGAGCCTTGAATGTTGCAGATGCTTTTGTAAAATAACACTGCTCTTTGTAGGCCTCAACCTCCTGGAAGGACAATCCCGACCGATCACATGGCAACACTTCCAAATTGTAGACAATGATGACATCCAAAATGTTCGCTTGGTCACAGTTGATGGCTTACAGCATGGGCGGCTCACAGTGAGAGGTAAATCATTGTTCAGACTTGGGGGCTGGGAAGCACATTCTCTAGAGACAACTGGCTATGGTAATGTGGTGGTAAAGAAGATGCTGACAGGGTCTGTTGTATGTCACTCCCTGCTGAGGGCAGCCAGCATGAGAGCCAGATTTATAAGGGAATGAAGGTGCAGAAGGGGACAGCAGGACGCACACAAAGAATTTCAAAAGTTCGTAATGAAAGTCAGTTGCACAGCTCACACACTTTTGCAAATAGTATATTTATGTTGTCTCCATCATTAAGTGAGAAAGACTTGTAAGTCTGGCATTTTGCCTACACGCCACTTTCACTTGAAAATGAAATTAGTTCTTATTTTCTTCACTGTAGGTGAATTCAGCTCAAGTGAGGTAATGGGAGTAACCATGGGCAGCAGCCCTGTTGCTGCCAGTTTTCACCAGGGATGGGTGAGCTGTGATCCCTCTATATAACCAGAGAAATGCCAGCATAGCCGGACATTTCCCCGTGCTGCTCAGAGATAGCAAGGGATAGCCAGGGATATGGGAGTGCTGCTTCTGCAGCATTCACCTTCGGAGAGAACAGCAAAAGCAGAGCCAAAGGGGAGCCGGCTCTGCAAGGCGCCGAGGAGCAGGAGTCGCAGCACAGCCCTGTGCTGGGCTGTCTCAGCCCCGCGGCTCTGGGTATCTCAGCGCCGCATCGCTGGGCAGGCTTGATGGCAGGCTTGATCTCCCTCTGCTGACTGGCATCCTCTATTGCAAGCATGCAATAAATACTACAGTAAAAAGAAATAAATAAATCCACAGTGTTTAACTTTTTTACTTTCTTAACATTAATTTCAATCTCAAAGCTGAAACTTTAAAGAAATCAGCTATGCTCTCGTGGCCTACATCAAATTCGGTTTCTATGTTTTCTTCTTAAGTACTGAGGGTGCTTTTAGGAATGCTGAATGGTCTTGATTTGTTGACAAATATAGACAACATTTGGATAGGGTTGTTGTTTACCAGCATCTTAAAAGGTTTACTTTAAAGAGTGGCAATTAGCTTACACTTCCAATTCATTAGCCTGCTGCATTTTCATATTACTAATTTTTCTTTGAATGCTCAGGAGTCATCTCAGTGCCACTCCCTTTGGGAAAGAGTATAGGTAAAAGGAATCACTCTGCTCTTGGCAGGGTGGAAAGATGTTGCCACTCATAATGCTGTCTTTTTGACAGTTAAATATTTTTCAGTAAAAAGCACAGCCTAGAAACGCAAAGCAAGCATTCAAAGAAAAGGGAAAGGTGGTACTTGGAATTTGCTGGGAAGAGAAGCTGTTGAGAAGTATGTTTCCCTTCAGGAAACCTTTGCCATGCAGCTGTGGGGCTCAAGGGATCGGCCTGCTGCCACCCTACAGGCATAGCCCCCAGGGCCAGCTGTGCCAGACAAGCTGTGGCAGGAGTTGGCCTGGGGTAGCCACGCAGACAGGCTGGCCAAGCAGCCAGGCTGGCCGAGCCTTTGCAGCAAGCAGGGCCTGAGCCCAGGCTCCTACAGTGGCCCTGTGGCCTGGGCCTGCTCTGCCTCCCCCAGGCCACCCTGTGACGGATGCTTCTTGTCCAGTGACCATGCCTGGTTCTTGTTTTTGTGTCTTTTATGCATAGGCACATGCAGAGGAAGCTGTAACTGCAATTTTTAGTGGTTGCTTTTCTGGTCTGGCAAATACCAGCTGGTGCTCACAAACTAAAGGAAGGCCCAGGTTTAGCCTTCCAGCTGCACTGTCACTCCTTTACTGCCGCTGGAAGATGGCCTGAGCCAGCGCCCACTGAACCTCACAGACTGCGGGAGCAATGAATCAACCCATTGTTTTGAGTGCTTCTGTGATAGGACTGAGCTAAAGGAAAGCCTTGAAAGGAGAATGAATATATGGTGTTGTTCCTTGCCTCCTGTCACCTTTAACAGGCTTTTGTTTGATGGGGATGTAGTTATGACTGCACCCTAAAGTCTGCCTATAATTCTCTTCAAGTAAAGCACAAAAGGAGTGTGAAAGCACCTGTACCTGCAGCTGTGGGTGTCTCTGCGGAGGTCACACAGGATGGAGGGCCAAAAATATTTTCCTTGGAGGCTCTGGGTGGATCATTTTGTCCTGCACCAGCCTGGAGTTCACAGAAATTTTAACCTGCCTGAAATATTTGTGTGTGTATAACACATCCAGTGAAACAGAGGTGCAAAATAGTGTCTTTATGGACAGTAACCTGAATATGCATAAAAAGCCTAAGAACCATATATGTTATTTTTATTTGCAATGAAATGCTGAGCTGTAATTACAAAGCATAGTCTCCTTGATTCATAAAATAGAAGCAAAATGTTCTGATAAGAAAGGATTGGTTGAAATTAAAATCCAAACTGTCACGGTTAAAAATCCCTGATGCCTCCAATGATCATAATGCAATGGACATTTGGAGGATTTTCCGTGATAGCATGGTTGTAAATTCTTAACTATTCCAGTAGGTGAAGGTTTTGTATTTTTATTTTATTTATTTATTTATTTATTTATTAAATAGAGAGTTTAGAAATGCATTCTCTGTGTCTTTACCTTAGTAACATTTATATTGGTGGAAGTATTCTCCTCTGGGCTGAATTACACATTTTTGAAAATTTTCTTCCACTGCTTTGACAGGAGGGAAAGGATTCATGTTCACAGTCTCTGACATTCAGGCTGGAGTTGTTTACTACCATCATGATGACAGTGATTCTACTAAGGATTTTGTGGTGTTTAGGATTTTTGATGGCTCCCACAGTATTCGCCATAAGTTTCCAATCAATATCCTTCCTAAAGATGACAGCCCTCCTTTTCTGATCAGCAATGTGATAATTGAGGTTCATGAGGGACAGATGATCCTGGTCCAGGGTTCCATGCTTCAAGCTTCTGACATGGATTCCAGTGATGACTACATAGTGTTCAACATTACCAAGCCACCACAGGCTGGAGAAATCATGAAGAAACCAGGGCCAAACTTAATAGGTAATTAAACACATCCACAATAGCACAGTTTTATTTTCCCTCTCCTTTTTAGACTGCTTTATGTGTAACAATTCGACTTACTTTGGCTCAGGAAAATTTGGGCTGTTATTATAGTGTAAATCCAAATAATTAATTAATGGTGGTCTCTGCACTTTTAAAGTGCAATTTTAAATATGAACACAATTTAGCCCTGAGTCTTCCATCTATTTCTCTACTCTGTTGTTCTCCTCCAGAGGTGTTGGGCTAGTCAAGAGTAACTTTATCTGCCAGGATACCTGAAAAGTTCAGAGCTATGAGACGAATTGAACTCAGAAACCCCTGCATTAGATGCAGAGGCTGCCAGCTGCTTAAATTCTGTTATCCTCTGCTTAGAGCTGCAGATCCATTTTCTACATTGCTTCATTATTTAAATGATTGCTTAGTGACAAAGAAAAGAAGTTGATAATCTTCAGGAAACATGGAAGATGATCAGAGAACATTTTAAAGATCTTGCCCTACCTAGGGTGAGAAAGGGGTCATTACGCTTCACTAGTTACTTGAATAGCTAATGGATAGTATTTATGAATGATTAAAATCTTACACTATTGAATAGAAGACATATTCTTTAATTCAACAGGATATCCTGTCAGCAGTTTTCTTCAGAGGGACCTGTTTAATGGAATAATTTATTATCGTCATTTGGGAGGAGAAGTATTTGAAGACTCCCTGGAGTTCGTGCTGTGTGATAGCCATGACCCTCCCAATCTCTCAGAGCCACAGGTACAATACTGTCACATCTTTGGCAGGGCCCTCCATTTCTCCTTCAAACAGCTGATGATTTTACAAGTTCTGCAAGACATTCAAGTCAAATTGGGATAGGTCTCTTCTGTTTGCTGTCACCATCACCACAAGTAATATCCTTCAGGGCTAGTTCCTGTTTTGCTTCCCATACGGTAATTCTCTCGGTCTGAAAAATACCATCCATTCTCAGTGACCTTTTTTCTATATCATAAAATTAAATGGTGAAAATACTGGATTTGGGGATGGTACAAAACCACCACCACCAACAAAAACAGTCCTCCTGAAATTGACAGAGAACAGACTATTTCACTCAGAGGTCAAACAGACTGAATGTAGCTTTGATTTTGATTTAAAGGGATGCTGCTGACATTTATGGGCTCTGCAACTAACTGTTATATATCCCACATTCCAGTGATCCAGTTATTTCTAGATGTGCTTGTGTGCAAACAATTGCTTGGACAGTCTCTCATCAAGAGGAGTGGCTGCTGATTTTACCAGCTTCTGATTCTAGGTGATGATGGTGCAAATTACCCCTGTGGATGATCAGCTACCCAGAGAAGCCCCAGGAGTGACCCGTCACCTGGTTGTTAAGGAGACTGAGATTGCTCACCTCACTAAGAAACATCTTCACTTCACAGACGTGGAAGAGCAAGACAGGGAACTCACATACACCATAACCACTTCCCCATTTTTCTCTTGCATGCATGGGTAGGTGTGGACTCGTATGTTCCAGGTGGGTCAGGGCAAAGCCTCATGTAATGAGAGCAAACTCAATAGCATGCTTGTATCTCAGATTATTCATCTGTTTGCTTAAAGTGCAGGTGACAATAGCTGGGTGCAGCTCTCCTGTTAATAATTAAGTCAGAGCTAGAGCTGAAAGTAACAGAATAATACACAGAATAATACAAGAAAGTTGCATAATTTAGCAAGAAAGTAGAAGAAATGCACTTGAAATCTTTTCTTTCCTTTGGCTGGGTTTGCACTTTACAGCCCTTGAGATACTGTATTACAAGTCACAGAAACTCTCCTAAAGATTTTTTGACCATCCTGAAAGATATTTCTTTTTGGTCAGTCTTCTATGATATTTCTTTTGGTCAGTCTTCTATGATAAAATTTGAATTAGTACTAGGGACTATTTTTTTAAAACCTGTTCTTTAATATCACTAACAAGGATGTAACATGCATATTTTTGTACAGCCATTCAGATGCTGGGAAACTGTTTATGGTGGACACCATCCCCAAACTGGTGAAGGATCCTGCTGCTCTTGCACTGAGGTCATTTACTCAGGTTCGTTATGTTAGCTAGTACTATATTCAGTACCAAGCATTTTTAAGAATAGTCAGAAGCATATAGCTTATTCCCAACAGGTAAACAAGCAGTGAAAAGTGAGGAGCAGTTTTATCATATGAACAATGCTTTAGAAGAGCTAATTCAATTGCTTGCTAATTCAACTCACTTTTATAAAACTTATTTCCATCATGCTTCATTTCTGGAGTATGCAAGCATAACTCTCTAAAACCAACAAGGGCTGCAGTTGCTGACAGGTAGGCTTTATTCAGTTCCAGCATAATGCTGATATGAAGAAAAAGTGCACAAAATGTAGAACCTTACAGTTCCCTGTTTATTCTCATGGTCTCCACTGATAGTTGTGTACCAGGCTGGAGCAAGCCTATGTATTCTTTTTCAGGATTTTGTTCTGTAGTTTGACAAATGTCTTTGTTAAGAATATTATTAAAGTGCCCTGTTTTGTACCCTGCTGCATGCTTAAGGCTGCACAGTGGTGACCATTGTAATACCACGATGAGAACCATGTGGTCCTTAATCCCAGGTCCAACATATATATGTGTTTGAATGAAAAATTTTGTTGATTGTTCCTAGGCTCTTTCACTGGTCTGCACTTACCTGTGGAAGCAGGATGTGCCATTTATTCATATGGGTGAGGGCAAATTCAGCTGCTCTGGAAGATATTGTAATAACAGTTATGTTTAGATAAATTTTTTAAAGTGACATTGTGGAAAAGGCTCTGGGACCAGCATTTTTAAAGAGCTCATTTTCCATCAGGAAGGTAAAGCCATTGCCACTGTAATCACTTACTTTGTATGACTGTATTGTTTTCTACAATAGTTTTGAGTGTTTGAACTTGTATTCACCTGACAGCGCACTGGAACAAGTTCCTCAGAGAGGTTGTGGAGTCTCCTTCTCTGAAAATATTCAAAACCAGTCTGGATGCCACCCTGTGCAATGTGTTCTAGGTGATCCTGCTTGGCAGGAGGGTTGGACGGGGTGATCTTCAGAGGTCCCTTCCAACCTCAGCCATTCTGATTCTGTAAAGATACACTTACTCACAGTATTGTCAGTAGCTAAAGACTGTGAGCAATGTTCCTGAAATTAGTTTTGCAAGTTCAGATAACATGTAATGAGGGGATGATTAGGGTCCCTGAAGTTCTGATTTTTACTACTCCTATATTATCTTCGTACATGCACCTCTCTTCACTTTTCACAGCATGCTGTCAACTACATGAAAATTGCTTATATGCCCCCACTTGAGGACATCGGTCCTGAACCTCAGCAAGTGCAGTTTGTTTTTTCTGTCACCAATCAGCATGGTGGCACTTTATATGGGATCTGCTTCAATATTACAATTCTTCCTGTGGACAACCAAGCTCCAGAGGTAGGGTGATGGTAGGGAGGTGGTGGTGGAAGGACTTGGAAATGACTTTGGGTAGAAAAAAGAAATGTAGGGAGATGTCTTGATCTGCCTGTTTTTATTATCATTATTTATTTATTTATTTATTTATTTATTTATTATGGTGGATAAATTGAGGGCTTCAGCCACAACTCCTAAATCCCTATTCTGCATTGTTGCCTATTTGCCTTTGAAGGTCAAGAGCCTCCCTGCATGGGATCAGGACTGGGCTTTACAAATTAAGGCATACTGTTAGTAAATTCTTTCAGTTATCTGGATGCAGTAGAAAAGATTAAAGCCTTTGGTGTTTTGATTTTTAAGGTGTCACATGTCTTAATACTAGAGCAAATTGAAATTGCTCTGTTCAGTGTATGTTTGGACATGAAGTAGGAAATATCAGTTAAGCATTTCTCCCCCATATAGGTTTTTACAAGCCACTTGAGAGTGGAAGAGGGTGGCCTGAGCCCTGTCACGGAGAGACACATTCTCATCTCTGACATGGACACAAAACAGGAGCATCTCTTCCTCCTCCTGCAACGACGGCCTCAGCATGGTGTGCTGGAGCTGGATAGTGTTCCCATGAGTGAAGGTGACAGGTTTTCCTGTGGGCACCTGCGTACCCTGGCAGTCAGGTTAGAAGAGTGGCTGCTTTTCCTCTTGTGGTTGACTGTCTTAGCTGGATGAGTGAGACCTTTGCAGTGAAGAAGTGTGAGGTGCAGAGGCTACAGCAAGAAGGTCTCACTGCAGCAGGATCTGGCAATATTGTTCCAGGCCAAAACTACCACCTGAGCCTCAGAGGACCACAGAGGTCACTGTGGACACTAAGCAGAAGTGTGGCCAGTAAACAGAGCTAGAGACCATGTCTGATGTAAATAGATTTTCCTAGAAAGCATTGCCTCATGCATGCGAGGAGGAAACCATGCAGCCATGTAGTTTCTGTGAAGAATGCAACAGTTATCAGCTTTTTTCTTTTAAAGATGTTGGGTATTTATGAAACTTACAAGAAAGGTTGTATTGAAACTGATTAATGTGAAGATGTAGATTTTGCTTCTGTATCTGAGGTGAGAACAGGATGCTGACTTTCTACATGCATGCAGAATTAGAGATCCCTGACTTTGTTATCGTCTGTTAGACAAAGAGGGCACCTACTGCAGAGAAAAAGCAAGTTTAATAGACACCTCAAAAGCAGAACACAAGTAACAACGATTCAGTGATACTTTTTTCCTAGTTGATATCTGCCTTATCTGAGGGGTGTTCACACAGAAGACCCCACAATCCTTCTGAACATACTGTGGTTTAGAACCGTAAATCTTTGGTAGGAACCCTTGCACAGGGATTGGCTTTCTGTGTGGGGAGGGATATACATTGTCTGGCATGACCAAAAAACTACAACTTCTTTTTCTGTGTGAAATTAGTGTGGTTCCTTTTTCTCACAGGTATCGGCATGATGGCTCTGAGACACTTACTGATGAAATCCTCTTTGCAGCCACAGACAGTGTCCACACTGTAGAGTTCTTCTTGCAGGTCAAGGTCAGTGCGTTACATACTTCTGAGAGCAAGAAGAAGACTGCAAAGCTTAACTTCTGAAAATCTGCATATTCCCTTGGAAACTATGAGATAACAGACTTGTTAGGTTTCCTTTTCACCCTAGCTTTTGGGTTAATCTGGCAAATATGACAGCAAATTTTGCTCATACTGGTTAAAAGGTACTTATGCTTACTTTAGCTTGGGCTCTTTTGTCTGTAATTGTTCTTTCTGTAGTTAAACATGGGGAGGTGAGTTTTCTTTCTCAAACTATAAATGTGACTGTCAGTGATGTGCAGTCAATCTGAAGCTATACAATGGACTCTTCTAAGCAAAGTTTTCATCCTTATCATCGAGCAATTAAAGACGGAAGCAATTTAAGTGTTCCATTTTCTCTGTGCGGTCTACTTAGTTTGGTTTATTTTCATCGCTGGATTTTAACAGGGGACCTAATTTAGCTGTTTCAATCTTGTTCACAGAAAGCTCGATGTACTCTGTGTCACTGTGCTGATGGTTTGGTCTGGAAAGCAATGCATTTAAAACAACAGGCTTTCATTGAAATGTAGAATAAAAGATCTTAAATTCTCTTTCTGATTAGGTGTTGCCTGTGAATGATGAGCGACCCATTTTGCGAACAGGCCTCGTCCCTGTGGTACACTGCCCAGAGGGCGAAGAAGTGGTCCTTTCCTCTGAGTACATTTACGCCACAGATGCAGACAGTGATGACATGAAACTGATATTTATGCTGGTTCGCCAGCCCTTCCATGGGGTGGTCAGGAAAGCTGGCATAGCTGTGGAGCATTTCTCCCAGGCTGATATCATCTCTGGTTTAGTCACATATACGCATACTGGTAAGTGAGACTGGAAGGTGGTCAGATAGTTTTGGCAGAAAATCTTTACCCTAAATTCATTAAATCTTCCCAGAAGCTCAGCAGGATCTGCTGAGAAACCACATGTGACTGGCAAGAATACTAAGCTTGCTTTGAAACAAGGCTGATGATGCATTACTATCAAATGCTTTAATTGTTCTCCAAATCACTGTTTGAAATTAAAATCATAGTAGAGCAAGTACATGAAAGCAACATAATCCAGGAGAATATCTTTCACTGCTGCAGATACAATATTGGTTTTTTTTTCTTTTTTTCTTTTTAAATTATTTTTAGCAATATTATCATCAAAATAGAAGCTAAATAGAATCTTTTTATTTGTTTTATGACACTAAAATATCTTTGACTTTTTTCCATAGTCATGTTAAGATAAAGTAATGTAGTGCTGTAAATGACGATGCAGAGTTTTAACAGAGAACTGCTTACAACCTGAGGTACTATCTACTTGCCTCTCCAGTTCAGATAGGTACCCACTTTTGGAAAGTTTACAATCTATCTGTACCACAAGGTAAAATGTGTTCAGATTTTCTTCAAGAGAATGCGATGAAAGATGTCATTTTGTGGTTTTATCTTTAAAATCCCCAAATACATTTTTTTAATTACGCATAGAAATCAATGGCTGGTTAGTTCCCTTTCCTACTTAATTTGATCCTTTTATTAGCATGAAGGAGGTTCTCTTTTCTGCATCTCTGATGGCAGCTTTATTTATTTTTTTATTATTTTTTTTCCAAAGGCTCCAGTTTTATGTGTAATTAGTCTGTAATTTTGTGCTAGCGTGGGGAATTTATGTGATATTTTCAGGCTTGGCACTGTCTAAAATGAACAGCTGGTATTTAAGAAGAGAAGGAAGTACTTGGTTATGGCCACCCATAACAAACTTTTGTGTGCTATCCTAAAGATATTGTGAATGCTATTTTAATAGTAGTGTTTTGCAGGGGCAATAAACAGCAGAAGCTGACTTGCAAGAGTGAAGTCACCTGTATTTGCCATTCCCAATTTGTACATGTTAGATGTGCTTCCAGTAGCTGTTGCAAGGGAGTCAGGGAGTGCCTTTCCTTCTCAGGCAGTGTATCAGCAGCAACTTGCAGCAGCACTGGATGCAGGCTGCCAGGGCTACTGAGAAAGGGCTGCACTCACCCTCAAATGCTTCTTGTGAGGGGTGGCAGTTGTGGCCTGTTGTGTGACATTCAACATCAGCCCACAGCTTGAAAATGATTGCATATAGGCATCGTATATAGCACAGTAACAAAGCACAGTCCTTGTTACAGTCCATTTTATAGGGTTAAGAGGCATATAGGAATACATGCATTTCTTCATATGCAAAAAATGTTTTCTTCCCGAAGAGCATGAATGTTGCCTCATGTCACAGAGTGACAGTATTTTATACAAGAAAGATCTTTGCCAACTTTCTTGGAAGAGGAATCCAGAAAAAAAATCCTTTCTGCACAAAAGAACATTTTGAACATGCTTCAGTACAAGCGGAACAGAATCATGAGAACTATTAGCAATTTTATTACAATTGAATACTATATTATTGCAAGAATATTACAATTATAAAATTAAATTATAATTATAATATTAAAATATTAAATTATAACTCTAAAGGAGTAATATTAACTTAGTTGTACACTTGTCTACAGCTTTTTATTCTAGAAGATAAGTAATCTGATTAAAATTATTTAAAAATACCAAACCAAACCTTGGACCAAACAGCCCAAATTAAGAATTCTAGTTATTTTACTGGCATTTTTTTGTTGTTCTTTTGGTCTGTCTTCATCTTTTGATTTCAAATACTGGAGTCTCTCCTTGCAGGATTCAAGCCTCTTTGTGAAGTTTTGGTTCCTTACAGTAAAACATTTCTTCTTATCTGCAATGTGTTTTTCAGGTGGGGAGATTGGCCTGACTCCTTCCTTTGAGATCTTAACCTTTATTATTTCTGATGGTGAAGCTGGCCCAGATTTGAAAGACTGCTGTTATGATAGACGTCTTCCTCCTCCAGTTCCACTCCATGATCCATTCCCAGTATATGACCTTAACATCACTATACTCCCAGTGGACAACCAGCCACCATCCATTGCAACTGGTGAAAGCTTCCTCTCACTATAGCATATTATTATAATGTGGACTATGCAGTAATGTAACAGCTAAAGACTAAAGACTCAGGCTTTTTTTTTTTAAGCACCAGAAAGAGTCAGCTGAAATCAACATGCAGAAGTTTTAGATTGAATTAATTTCTGTTCTTTTTGTTTGTTTGTTTTGTGGTGTTTTTTTTTTTTTTTTTTTTTTTCCCTTTCTTTTACTAGTACAGTGCAACCACCAAATTCAGTTGCAGGTGCAAGATGAGTAATCACTTGTGGCTCTTCAGCTGCATATTTAAACATGTGGCTAGAAATTAGGGTGCTCAGATCTGCTCATATCCATCTACACATGTATATTGTTGTACATGTAAACTATGTCTGGGTAAAATTGAGCAACATCTCATCCCAGAACTTAGGTTCAAACAATTGTCATGTTTATACAATGCAGAAACATACACATAAGTATCTATATACCTTTGTGTGTTAAGTATGCAACAGAAATTTAGTTTATATGAGTATATAGGTATCTAGGAAGGGAATATTTTATTACATATATTTAATTCTGGTAGTGAATAGAGACAAATGTAGTCCATATATGTAACTAATTAAATTAATAGATGAGAAGCCACTCTTTCACTAGTACTTTTCAGGATCAAAAATTCTCAGCTGAAAAGGAGATTGCAGGGCTATGGATGAGGCTTGTAGTATATGTATTAAAGGCGTGCTTTCCATATGCTTGTCTTTTTCTTTTTCAATGTCATTTGTTTGTAGGCATCATGTATATGTATGTATTCCAGAGAATATTTAAGCATATGTATGAGTAGTTTTGTAATTTACAGGCTATCACCCAAGCAATGTTCTGGAAATGAAGCATTGTCCCAGTAGGGAAATTAAGCAGTGATGCATGAAAAATTGTTCATTATGAGCAATTCGTAACAGCTATCGT
This sequence comes from Heteronetta atricapilla, assembly GCA_011075105.1. Taxonomy (NCBI): domain Eukaryota; kingdom Metazoa; phylum Chordata; class Aves; order Anseriformes; family Anatidae; genus Heteronetta; species Heteronetta atricapilla. Next base: position 34,754,625 of record CM021763.1, on the reverse strand, counting down.
GTAATTAATGCTCTGACAAACAGAGTTAACAAGTGATTTTGAGCAGCACATAAACCATACTTAATAACTTACCAGTCAAATGGTTTTTGATACCCTTCCCCTCTGCTTATGTGATGTGGAAAGCTGATGGTGTAAGCAAAAATCCCCAAAGCAAACCAATACCCTCAGTAACTCTGAATTTATTATAATTTCCTCCTTAGTTATTATTTCCATTCTTGTTTGCAAAAACAATAGTAAGCTGAACTAAATAAGCAGTAATGGTTATCATATTGTTTGTGTGCAGGTGCAAGGTTTGTGGTGGAGGAGGGCTCCTCAGCAGCCCTTACCACTAACCATTTGTTTGCCACTGACCCTGACACCACTGCTGATGACTTAGAGTTTGTCTTGGTTTCTCCTCCCCAGTTTGGTTACATTGAAAATATACTGCCTTCTCCTGGGTTTGAGAAGAGCAACATTGGTATAAGCATAGGTAAGTCTACAACATATGAAGTGATCAAGCAGGTGAAACACATAGAGGGCCATGTGGTGGGCTGTGGAGAAGTAGCTGCAGGTGTGTGCATTAGTATGGGCTTATTGGGGAAAGCAGTGGCTGGCAAATTAAGAGTGGTAGGGGGAATTCAAAGAGAGACTGCAGCTATGCAAATTTGAACAATTGGCACTTGGAGTACATAAGCCATCTCTTATGTTATGCATTCCAGCTGCAATCCAGTAAAGGTGGCAATAAGAAACATTAATCTGCTTTCTCTGCCCTCAGTCTCCCAAGAAAGCTTCCCCCAGCCTCTCTTCACTTCAGTCAATAAAATGCTGTAGCAAAGGATGTGAAAAGATCCTGTGTTATTCTCCAGGGCAAAGTTGCAAAAGTGATAGAGATGGTAGTTGACTTCAGTCTTTTCCCTTGTCTGCCTTTAAATATTACAAGACAGTTTCAACTTCTGCAGAAAAACTGTGCCATGCATGCGCTGTAATGCTACCAGCTCTTTCCAGTGTCTTCAGCTGGACACTCAGCATCACTGAGACTTCTGGTCCCTAGTTGCTTGGTCTGCCATTCAAAAGCAATCAATGTAATTACTTAGGCCCCAGATGTTTTTTGGGTCTTGTTATCTGGGGCTCCATTCTGCAGTCTGCAGTCTGCACTGAAAAGGACAGAGTAGCACAGTACTAACAGAAGGGCATACGTCCAGCAGACTCCTGTGGAAATGTGCACTGTGGCATTCTCATCCCAGTGACTGACTTCTTCCTGTGAATGATCAGTCAGCAAAGCTGACTAGTAGTGGAAGAGAAGGGTTAACAGCTACTCTTCTCTCATCAGTCCTCTCACTTGAACATCATGGGAACCAGGAAGTGCCTTCCCTCCTTGCCTTGAGGTCTGAAACTGGGATTTGCTCAGTGTAGGAGCAGAGGTCCTTTCTGTGCCTTTTCCTTCAGTACCCAGTAAGGCAGCCAAGAAAATGTTGGAGAACTTACAAAATCCAAGTGATTTGGTCTTTGAAGAAGGACGTAGTTTCAGATTTGTTTATGGTATATCAGACCAGTGGGCAGAAGAAAGATTGTACTAACTCATAATCTCTTTAACATTTCTAGCTTCATTTCAGCTGAAGCACCTGCAAGCCCTGAATATAAACTATGTACAAGCCAGGCACACGCAAATGGAACCAACAACAGACCACTTTGTACTTTATGTCACCGATGGGCTGCATCGCTCAGCAGAGACCCCATTTTTCGTGTTGATTAGCCCAACCAATGATGAAGTTCCAGAATTCATAGCAAGAAATATCACTGTAAGGAAAGAAGCAAAATGCCTGTCATAGAATTACTTTTTATAGAAAACACCCTTTAATATACATCAGAACATTGTTCTGACATACATTCCTCTTCCTCTTTCCCTTCCCTTGTGCAATTCAGCCTAGTTCAGGAAACACCTTAGTTAAATCCCATGTAAACGTGTAAGACACAGCTTCAGTGAGCCTGGAGCTGTGCACAGCTCTGTTTGGTAACTTGCAGTAAAGTAAATGAGGTCTCAAAGAAATAAGTCATTCAGACAGCAGAAGGATCTTTATGCTTCTTCTGGTTTCACATGAGTCTTTCAGATTTTTTTGCAGAGTAGTATTTGTTCTTGGCATAACGTCTCCCTTCTTTGAAGACCGTGTTTTTAATATAAATAATACCTCTGTGACCACCATGCCAAGGAAGCATGAGTTTATCTTACTGTAAAGAAAAATGTGTGTGCATGTTTATAGATTTATACATGCATATACTAAAACAAACAAACAAACAAACAAACAAACAAACAAAAAACACAGCTTCATATGAGCCTCTATGAAGAAAATTAACTCTGTCCCATCTAAAACCATGGCAACAGGATAGTGAGAGTAGGTGAGAACAGTTTACTCAACTGTATAGCTTGTTTTGCATATCAAGATAGGCATTTTCCATTGTGTAAGAACATCATTTCTACTTCTGTTATCTTTCAGGATCATATGTATACATGTGTATTCACATACACATTTTTATATTGTATATAGTTTTATATCATAAAAAAAACTACTCATATGTATGTCATATACACATAACGTTTATATGTTTAAAGGCTTTCTCCTCTTTGCATTCCATAAAGCTTAACATGATCTTTACTTACCTAAAAGCTTCTCTATTAATAGGGGCAGATATGAATTCCTTATCTCACCTTTTCATCACTGTAACCACTTACGACTCTATACCTCTTAAACCTGGTTGAAATCAGTAGCTTGTTCAAGAGCTACTGGGAAAGGGGTAGAGGAAACAAAGACTCTTAGATAAAAAAGACCTGCTTAGGAAAGTATGCTAAAATGTTACAGCTTCTTCTTATGTAAAAGAATTTGTCTTTTTTTTCCCCCCCCCCCTTTTATTTTAAGGTTCAAGAGGGTGAGATGAAAGAGCTGAATCTCTCTGTTATCAATGCAGTTGATCTGGATGTGCCTCAAGACCACTTGGTATTTGGGGTTGTGCAGAAGCCCTTGCATGGTTTCCTCGTTAATGGAGTTCATGGCCATGATACTCGACGTTACAAAGAGCTAATTCACCACCACAGCCATGGGTTGCTTGTTCATGACTTTTCTATGGATCTACTGAAGAATGGTAGGTGCAATGTTATTCTGACATTGGTCTTTCATTTCTTTAATAATTCCTGGCAGACAAAGTGGCACTTTAAGAAACCTTCATCACTTATTTATTCATTTGCCTTAGGTGTACTTTTAAGAGAATATTTAAGAATAGAAGTCAACCTGTTTAATGCTAATGTAACCTAATGATTTGAGGAACTGTCAATAAATTCACCCTGAGAGGCCTACCTGTCAGGAGGGGTAGTAATATGACTAGAGAGGCCATCTGCCCTTAAAAAAATAAAGGGAGTATTGAAACATAACAGTAAACACATTTCAAAATGTTTGACAGCATCTAGAAGAGAGAGAGACTGATTTAAAAACATGCTGTCTGATTATGAGAAGTCTTGGAGTTCAAGATAGCTGTAAATGATAAGGGTATGAAATCAGGCCCCATAGCCTACTGTTATCTGTTATCAGCCATCTCCAGTACAGATCTTCTGATTGCCCATGGCCATGGCCATAACCACAAGTCCAGCTTTTCTCTCTGAGGCTTTAAAGCTCCCTGAGGATTATTTCAGGTACAGAGAGTATTACCTGATGGTCTCACCCTTTCTGTGGTCCCTGTTAAAATGACTCAGAATAGGGAAAGAAGAAGAAATGTGTCTTCTTTCAGACTGACAGAGACCTTTTTGTGAAGTGAGTTGCTCCTTCAGGCTGGTCAGACTGGTGTCTTTGAGTCACTACTACATTGTTAAATTAATGAGCAGCAGCAGCTCACCAAGGTCACCTTGGATTTATTTGTTCTTTTCCTTTATCTCTCAATCTCTTTCCCCCCCCCCCTTTTTTTCTTCCCACTCTATAGGAATGAAGCTGATGTACATGCATGACAATTCTGAAAACCTCACTGACAGCTTTAAAATCCAGCTCTCAGATGGGAAACATAAAGTCCTAGGAACCATTTCAGTAAAGGTCATCCCAGTTAATGATGAGAAACCAGTGCTGAGCAAGTAAGCCACATGTTCCTGTCTCTGGCACAGGGCTGAGATCAGACAAAATGATCCAAAAGTGATCAAAAGAGCTAATATGTGACTGATAAGGAGAAGATTCCATAATTAGCCAGAGATTAATGTCAACACAGATGTTTCCATGTGGGTCACTATCAGAAGGTTTAAAAAAAGCATTTTTAGTGAAAGACATGTTGAATGTTACTCAATATTAAAAATATATAAAACAGGGTTGTTGCATATGGGGAGAATACTGGAAAAGAAAGAAGGAGAACATGCTTGTTTTGCTTTTCACAACCTACTTCAAGATGTTCACCAGGGAGCCCTGATATTTACACATCTCTGCTGGCCACTGGCCACCATGGTATCCACCCCAGATGCTGTGCCCTTCCCTGGCACAGCTGCCCGTCAAACACCCCTCTGATATCAGCTCTTTCATGAGAGTCCACAAGGTTGACACTCCTTGACTCACCACTGATAATCTTTCAATTTGATGATTCTCTTCTTTTCAATTAAAAATACTCTGTTGCTCAGCCCTAATTCAACTTTTTGCGAGGTATACACTAATCTCCTTTACTTTCCAAAACTAGAATTCATAAGTGAATTAGGCCCGGTCAGAAATTGCCTGGCAGACCATTTTCATCTGACTGTGAGCTGAACTTCCTGGACACTTTAGCAGGGAGCTTGTCCCTTGGGATCCCCATTTTTCAGCTGATGACCTGCCCCAGGATATTGTTATGGCCTGCATCCTTCTGGCTGTCTTCCAGCCCTAGGCAGGCAGATGGGGAGCTAGAGGCCTCAAGGCTTCGGTGATATGGCTCTAAACCTCCACAGTCTGTGTTTCGGGAATGACTTGCAGCCTGTCAAGCAGGCTGCCACTAAAGCAGGAATTTCTGATCCTTCAGGATATTTAGCTACAGAATAGTCTGGATTTGGCCTATCTTCAAACCAGACCTATATTTCCCATTGCAGAGAGTTTTGAGTTGCTTTGTTTACCATGTAGAGCCTCCTGCATTAACAAATGTTAGTTTTCTAGTGAGGATTATCAAGGGCCACCTAACACTAACAAAGGACAAAGTCCATTTCAAGTTAGAATAAAGGATATAGTTTATATATTTACATCAGGTATGGATAATCAAAGATTAAATGCCATGCCCTTTTTGTCCTTTGCTTATTGAATGTTGGTATGTCTAGTTGGATCTAGATGATCTTTAAGGTCCCTTCCAACCCAAGCCATTCTATGATTCTTTGTCATTTTCCATCTTTTGTCTCTGAAGGAAGGTGATGGAGAGCACTTTTGCTCAGCCGGATCCAGAAAAGGTTGCTTCTTTTGCTGGCAGTGCTACATCTTATCGTTTGCCATTCCTGTAGCAAATAGTAGCATATACTGAGCCATTTCCTTGCAAAACAGCTCTGTCCTTCTATGAACCTAATCCTTCTTACTTGTTACTCTTCCACTGAGATGCAGTTTGCTGCCAGCAGTTAAGCAGTAGTGCTCTAACATGTCCAATTTGGCACAAAGTGGTTTAGCCACCACATGCAGCTGCCATGTCTTTGCTGTGGGGTATGAGCTTCCTTATGCCACTGAGGTGTTTTACAAGTGAACATATGACAATACCTGTAAGCTTTTTCTCACCTTTTGATCTAAGAGCATCTTTTCACCCCAAGGAGTTTCAGTTCTCATCTCCATTAGCTATGGTCAACAGACTGAAGAACGGTTGGCAAACAGTGGCTCTTATCTATAGTGTTTGCCAAAAACTCAATCTGTCGCTACTTGGATGGCATCCTGTAGCAAGGAGTACCCTTGGGGAATATAAGGCCCCCACACATTCCACTTGAAAGCTTCTTCTCAGGATTAGATGCATGGGTGCTATAAAGACTTAACCAACTAACTGCTACACAGATAAATGTATTGGGATTAGAAAGCATTTGGGGAGCATACCTAAATGTGTTTATCTTCACACACTTTTTGTTTGAATTTTCTTTTCCCAGCTTGTACAGTTTTTAGGTCAAACACCTGGTCTTTCTGTTTGCATAGTCCCAGCACGATTAGTGATTTTAGTGAATTATCAAGGTTGCTTGACCTATCATTAACATGACTTGACATGTTTTGTTATATTATGCCATTTTGTTTACTTCTCATTTTGCCAAGCATGAAATCATACCCATATCAGTTTGAATAAGGAATCTTTAGGAAAAAAGCTCCTGTGGCTAATGACTGTCAAGGAACAGGTGGCTTTAACCTACTTACCTTGCTTCAAAAAATACAAAGAAATCTGCAATAGGGAGCTCAGAGAATAAGACACTTAGTTCTTTGTAGGTGGTGTCTCTTAAAGATGAGCAGTGATAACTAGTTAAATGAAAAAGAGTCTTTAATGAACAATAGAGCCAATATTGTTATGGTCTGTAGTGGCAGTAACATATAACACAGCCTATTTGTTTATGTTGTACTCTTCTTATAAACTGTATGAGGGTAAATGGAATAGGGCCGGGGGAAAAGACAGACTTGGTAAACCTGAAGTTGTTGTATAGAGCTGCTTTGTTGTTTTTCACCACTGTTAGAAGAAGCTGGCCTATCCTTCTCCTGTTTTGAGCTGAAATAGGCACCTTGTTCCATTCTGCAGCTCTTATTTCTATCTGCATCTGGGTAATCCATATTCCTAGAAGGGAATTTATGTATTGCATAAATATTTCTTGCATTAAATAAATGCATAACTTTTATTTTTTTCAGGAAGGATGATATAGAGGTGAACATGGGTGAAACTCGAATAATTTCTAGTGCTGTTCTGTCAGCTGAAGATAAAGATACCCCCAGGGATGGAATTTACTACTTATTTGAAAGACTACCAGAAAATGGCCAGCTTCAGCTCAAGGTTAGGCTTTATACTTTGACAAGAAGCAGGTATGAAACAACTGTCTCTTCCTAGGATAGAATAAAGCTCCTTTTCCTTTTCTCCCAAATCCCTTTCATGTTTTGAAGTAGACTGATGTGGCTAGTTCAGTTGTGGAGGGTATTTGAACAAAACAATGAAGCTGTCCCAGAGGCTTTGACACTAAAAGCCATATCCTCAACAGGATGGGAGGGGAGGTGAAAAGCAGGGCAGATCATCTGAGGTGACAATGGAGAGAAATGCTGGGACAATCAGTGCACAGGGGGGTGAAACTAAGTGAAAAAAGGAAAAAAGTTCTAGATCAGCAAAGGTGACTAGTAAGACATTACTTTAGTTACTTCAGGGTTTAGAAGGAATGGTGGGAGGTGTCTCTCAAAGAGTAATTAATGAATTAGAAGAAAAGTATGGGGAGAAGAAAGACAAAAAAAAAAAAAAAGGAGGGAGGATATAGCAAGAGAGGAGTTAGAAAGTAAGATTAGAACTGGAAGGAAAGATGATTATCTGCTGACTAAAGGTATGCTAATGGAACAAAAAGAGAAAAAAAAAGCCTCTTTTTTATTGCATGCACATATAACAGAAAGAAAAAAAAAATCAAGACTTGTGTGCCCCAAAGTATTTTATTGTGTCTCCCTGCAAGAATCTGGGACTGTGTGAGACTTGTGAATTCAAGGTGACCTACACACTGGGACAAGAGAGAACTACTGACTGGAGTCTGACAGTTTAGAATACGGAGGGCACCAGGGTGTACTTGAGCCCTCTGTGCTTGATATCTTTTGCTCTGAAGTCAGTGCTACTGTAACTACATGCTAAATCTCAAATACATAGACTATCTTAGGCTACGTAGTCTATGTTAGGCTACGTAGTCTATCTTAGGCTACCATATCATATTCTGAAAAGCAGGAAATTTTATTGGACACTGCATTTTTCCATCAGAGGGCTTGGACTTTCTAAGTTTCTGTGCTTCTCTAGAGTTCTCCATAGATTCATTTGTGTTATCCCTTCAGGTATGGTTTGGGACAGAACATCTTTGTCAAATTAAGAAACAGAAAATACAAGCTGGGTCAGGAACTCTAATTTTCATCTTATTGGCGTCTCACCGAGAAGTGTGCAGAAACATGTTTCTCAGAGTAAAATTGGTAAATTCCATTTACCTGCATTTATTTATGATAGCTCCATTTTTTCCATCCTTAAAGTTGCTCAGAAACAACTGCATCTATATATCACTCTTCAAAATATGCAAAACATATATGAAGAAAAAGTCTAAAGCTTAGAAGGGAAGCCAGGTAGCTGCCACTATCAGTTCTCACAACCACAGATAAACAGAATTAACTGTGGAGGATACATGGGAGATTGCGTCTGTTTACTGAGGGATGTTTCTTCTTTCTAGGTAGGCAGAGACTGGGTGACTCTCCAAACCAGAATGAAGTGTACTCAGGAAGAACTGGATATGAACCTTGTAAGATACGTCCATACAGGAACTATAGGGTCCAAGAATCAAGACTGGTTCACTTTTTATCTGTGGGATGGGTACAACAGATCCCCAGCTATAGACTTCTACATAAATATCAAGGACATGGAAAAGGGTAAAGATCTCCCTGATGGTGTTTTACAGTGCTTGTTCATGAAACAAAGATCATCTGAGTGCATGTCCTCCTGATCCTTTCCCAAGCACTAAGTAGGCCCTTGGCAAGTCTACCTGCAGCCCCCAAAGTCTCTCTGATCAAATTTCACTGCTGATCAGAGCCCTGATGCTCCTGGTGCTGGAGAAGGGATCCTGAGATTTGAAAAGCCTCTGCCTAAGGCAGTGCACTGCACCTTGCCTCCAAGGAATCCCAGCTACTTTTCAAACACAATTGACAGTATATTTCTGAATCTATCTTTATGTGAGTAAATCACAGCACAGAAAAAAAAATAAATGACAAGAATGTAATAAGAAAAGCAAAACACTGCCCAAAGCCAGCTGTTCCTCCTAGGCTTGTGCTGTTGTCTTACAGTCTCTTTCCTTCATTGGATAGCTATTAAAGCCTTAAATTAGATCAGGCTATCTAATGATCAGGCTATCGTTATGTTAGTTTAGGAATGGGAACTGGGACAAGTGTCAACAGAGGTTGTGCTGTTTCCACACTTCATGGTTTTCAGGCCCTGATGGAATCAAGTTCTGAGAACCCTGGATATTGCTAGTACCATGGCTGACCCTACTTTGAGCAGAAGGGTCCTAAAGTCCCTTCCCACATGAATTTCCCTATAATCCTATAGGATCCTATGATTTTCCAGCTGTTAGGGGCTTTCATATAGCTAAATGATGCATAAGAGATCAATTTTCACTTCAGTATGACTATTTTAGTGTTGTTTTGCCTATCCTGCAGGAGACATTGCTGTTTTCATAAAACCTCTCAAAGTCCCTAAAGGTGATTGGGGTTACATTACAGCTGATGTCCTGCTTGCACTGGATGGTACTGACAAGCCAGAGGAGCTGCTGTATGTGATAACTTCCCCACCCCAGTATGGACAAATAGAGTATGTCAGCCACCCTGGAATCCCCATAACAAGCTTCAGTCAAATGGACATAGCAAGACAAATAGTGTGCTATGTTCACAACACTAAAGCAGCTGTTTCAGAAGATACATTGAGGTAAGGCATGCAAAATCTCATCTGAACAAGTTTCCCCTTGTATTTCTTGCATATCTGCTAAGAAAAGAAAAAAAAAAAAAGAAAAAAAAAAAAAAAAGAAAAAGGAAGCTCTGCGGGAATACTCAATATTTGTATAGCTAGTTGTGACTGCCTTAGTAATAACTGCCTTTTCTAATTGATGCTTAAATAGTAGCCAGAGGCACATGCAATTAATGGTACTGGATTAAATATTATCATAGCACCCAAACACACACAGATGTTAAGATTTAAGTAGGGGAGATGGACCAAGAGTATCCTCTGTGTAAATTTCCTTTGGTTTCTTGCTGTGGTTGGGTGTGATAAAACTGCTCCATCCAGCTATTAGCCAACTGCTTGCTTGTCCATTTGTATTTATTACATCTGTTCTGTTGTAGGCTTTTTGAATGCATAAGTTGTTCTTCAACACACTGGAAACAAGACCACTTAATCAATTCTGACTAGCTTCAAATGGCTCATAAAATCATGTGGACAACTGGATTTTATTTTATTTATTTATTTATTTATTTATTTTGAGCAAACCTGGCTACTTACAGGTGCAATTCAGCAGTCTAGTGATATTTAAATTTGCTTCCCATTATTCTGAATCTTTCCCTCATACCAGCTTAGACTAGGCTCAATTCTAAAGTGAATATTTCCTTATTTTATTAAATAAACTTCCCTTGTTTAGTGAATGGAATGATGCAATGAGTTTTCCTCACATAAAAACAGGGGATATGTATCGTCTCGAGGGAAGTTTTGTAAAAGAGAGAAAATTCAGAAAGAACTAGTTCAGAAGGAAATAAAATGTTTCTAAGGAAAGAAAGATAACTTCTTGTTAGCATTGATTTTTTTTTTTTTCTAAAAAGAGACTTTGATGGAAAAAGAAGTTCCATTTGAATTTTAAATTCAAATTTAAATTTAAATTTGAATTTTCCATTTGAATTTTAAAATTCAAATTTTCCAAGGGAAAAGAAAAGTCAATTGTTTTTCATTTGTGACTATAAGAAATGGCGTGTTTCATTCCTAATGGCTGCAGTTCAGGGGTGTTCACACTCACAAGAATAGAATCCTTACTTAAACTGCATTTTCCATGATACATGATGAAGCTACAAGGACATGTTTCATCAACCATTTTAAGAGCTTTTTTGGAGGGAAGCCAAGGAAGTGGGGTGTTGAACATCAAATAAACCTCCCCATGACACTGGGGAAGCTCCAGTGACATTATCTATAATTAAGCCAAATGTAATTTTGGGACATTCCTCAGTAGAAACACTTAAAACTATCCCTTCCACTAAATTCAGTGTGATAGAAATTCTGATTTTCAGATGCCTATGGTTATGAGATTTGTCTGATCCACTTGTCATAATAAGAAAAGTGAATGAATATTCGTTGGCCATATGGAAGCTTAGTGATACAGTTGTAAAATACTATGATCAAAATTAAAATTATCTCAGGCAAGAAAACCTGCAGTTGTGCCAACTCTAAGATAGGTAGTGGGACTGGTAGTGTATGAGTTGCTTGCATCAGTATGACTTGTCCGAGACTAATGATAACAGATGAAATAATTCTAGGACAACTGTGCATGTAGGTAAGGTCATTGTCTTCTGTTTAGGTCAACAGCTAAAAAACAAATTAGAAAGTCAGTTTTAATAAAAGTAAGGTTATGATGTTTTAATAAATATTGATATTTGATAAATATTTTAATCACAATAATTGATGTTCCTTGATGTTAGCTTTTGGCAAAGAATTTTGCTTTTGTATAGGCATATGATTTTTGTGGCAGAATATTATTATTATTTAAACAAGGAATGGTTATGTTAATTATATGGGTAATTATGGAGGGTGGGTGGGTAGGGGGTTGGGAAATGAATGGATCAGATTTTTACCTTCCACTGAAATACTTTCTTTGGTCATAAATTTGCCTGTATTGTTTGGTGCTGCTGGCCTGGAAGAAAGATTTGGCAGTGCTTGTTTGGACAGATGACTTCAAGTGATTAGCAACCTGACATCAGATGCTGGCAGCAGGATGCTAAAAGAACATGCTAATGTCCTCCATTTTGACACGCTGGCTCAATTTTGTAATGAGCTGGCACTATTTATGATTCCATTTTTATCTTTTAAATGCCATGACAGATGGTAGGTCCTACAGCCAACTCTATTGCCATCGAACTGCAGAAAGCATGAAATGTTGGTAATGGTGAAATCAAACCATGCAACATGTCCTCCTAACTGTGCCTGGGAGTTGTCCCCTAAATTTCATCAGAGTGAGGAGAATATTGGCTTTCCTCCATTCCCCAGGGAAAAATGAAGCAGCCATAAACCAGAAATAAAAAACAAAGTCTCCCCAAGTACAAAAAAAAAAAAAAAAAAAGGACTTCTTGGACACAGACAGCTTCATCACCTGTAAAATCAATTGGCATACAACATTTGCATTGTAATGTTCAATCTGATGTATAATCAAGAGGTATGCTCATGTCTGGTATTCTGTAGAAGATTCTGGATGAATCTTCACTTTCACAAACTGAATTATCCTCTTTAAGTCTTTCACTTGCATATGGTTTGACATATTATCCAAATGATTGTACAGCCATCAAAGAAGCCAGACAAAACTCACTTCAGCTGCAATCTCCCAGAATTTTTGAGATATAGATAAGGTCTTGACTGAATATGTTTTGCCTTTTTTTTTTTTTTTTTTTTTTTCCTTAGCATATTATTAATCATCGTTATTCTAATTCTGTATTTGATTTTAGCTAGATTACTAATAGCACAACACTTTTACCATTGGCACAATAGCATTAGGTCAGTGCAGACAGATGTCTGTAGGTTCCCAGCTGGGAAAACCATCCTCAGTAAACATATTTCTAACTGTTATATTGTCCCTGCTCTGCCTATACTCATTCCCATCTGCTTCATGGCATTTTGCCTGCTTACAAGTTGATCAAGCCCTAATCATCCAGCATTGGTGAAGTCAGTGAGGAGTTTTAGATGGACAGCCTGTGTGACACAGTAAGCTACATCGTGACCTACTGAAGGTCACACATTCTAAATGCACAACAGCAGACCAGGTTCTGACCCTGTGATTCTTTCAATACTCCTCTGAAGTCTGTAGGCAAGAGAGCAAGAAAAGGGAAAAAAATCGAAACCTCAACCAGTCCTCATTCCACTTATATATAAGTGTGATAGATGGAAAGCAGGCAGCTAGATTGGTTGGCCCACATATTTTCTTTGACATGCAGTGATGTCCATCACAAGATCAACAGTCTAAGTGTTGCTGTATGTGCACTCAAAGGATTGTGAAAAAAAAAAAAAAAAAAAGAAAAGAAAAAAAAAAGAAAAAAACAGGAGGTAATGTGAATAGCATTTCTTTGCAAGGCAGCCTTGATCCAAACAAGGCCTTTGGTACTCTGTTCTCCCTCAGACAGAACAAACTTGCCTGAAAACCAATCTCCAAGATGCTTTAGTAAGTACTATGTGCCACAACCAGAGAAAGCTCTGTAGAGAGAAAGGTAAGTCTCATTTATTGTATGATGATGTGACATGAAGATTCTGAAATGTTTCCAAGACAATTTTTATTTTTCTATACTATCAAAGGGGTTTGTTACAGGGATGACAATGCGCAATGTTATTGCGTTCAGACAAAAATATTAAGTAGTAATATTGGCAGTGAAACCTAAGGTGAATATGGAAGGTTAAAAAACTGGTTTTATCTTTATTTTTATCTCCAAAAAAAATTGATAATAAATATCTGCAGAGCATGCTGTCACTTGTACTCAAAAGCCCATACCCAGCTGGTAGACTTCCAACAAATTTTCTCTCCATACATGGGTATCTTTATCTTTTTCAAATTTAGGAAATGAAAAATAACTGTAAAGCATAATCATGTCTTTAGCATATCTGAAGAGCTATTACAGCTTGGGAGAGAAGTATAAGAAACTATGCTGCTATTAATAGAAATTCCCAACATGGAGTAATAATTCTGCAGATGTCACTCTTTGATAAAAATCTGGTATGGACATCTATATGTTTTTAAATTACCCTAGCAACTTCTACAGTTCTGCCCAATATATTCATCAGATTCTTAAGATTTTGGTGAAATTTCACTTTTGTAAAGAAACTTAATTCAGTTCCTCAGAATATACAGAAATATATAGGTACAGCTAGTGCCCAAGCTAGTCTATAACGCAAGATGAGGAGGGATCTCTACATTTCTTTTCCCACTTTGCTTTCTTTGGTTAGTTTGGGGACTACTAGGTGTGTCAGGTTTGCAGCAGTGAACAGAACAAAACCATTGTCCAGGCAGACCATGTACTTTACACACCTCTTCCTGTAATTTGTAGGCAAAGCCAGAATTTTCACTTTACCACTGTCAGGTAACAGGTGAAGATACAGTTAAGGAAAACATCTGTGTCTGTCCCCAGCCAGCCCTTCATTTTAGTCATGCTCCATCTGTGTCTGAGCTAGAAGATCAGATCAACTCTGTTAGGACTGCTGAGACTGACAGGTGTATTCTCAAAGCCATTCCTTTGGCATTTTGTCATATTACTGCAGAGACAGTATACCTGGCTATATTCTTTCATGTTTTTGAGTTATACATTTACCCCACAGTCAGGGTTTGATCTCAAACCAGCTCTAGTCTTCATGTGTTTTGCAGTATCACCACAGGCAAGTCCTGTAGTAAAGGTGTGTATTATCATTTCATTTCAGTAGATGGTGAATCAAGACACATGTTGAAGACTACCTTGCCTCTTTTTGCCAGATTCATCATCAGCAATGGACTGAGGACTAAGCATGGGACATTCAGGATCTCCTTGGAGGCAGTTGACCAAGCTTTGCCAACACTAACTAGGAACACGGGGTTAAGATTAGTGGAAGGTGCTATGGTACTCCTTTCTCCTGATGTCCTGCAGCTTTCAGATCCAGACACCGCTAATGAAGACCTTACCTTCCTCTTGGCTCAGCTCCCCCAATATGGTCATCTCTATTATCAAGGGGCTGTGCTACTACAGTACAATTTCACTCAGAGAGATGTGGACAACATGGATGTTGCATACAAGCACCGAGGTGGGGATTCCCAGATTGACAGATTTACATTTGTTGCAACAGATAGGACTAATCAAGGCTTCATCGTGAATGGGAGGGTGCAGATCGAGCCAGTGGCATTCACCATTCAGGCAAGTGTGACCACAGGCCTACTTAAAAGAGATATCGCTTGATAATGTGGGAAATGCACTGATTTTGACTAAGCTTAGAACTGCTACTTGCTGCAGTCTATTATTTATCAGAGATATTTAGAAGCTAAAAGGCTTGCTTTCTGTGTTCTGTGAATAATCTGGAGAACTAAATAATTACCACAATACACTACTCAGACGAATACATATATATAAAAAAGAGAGAGATTAAGAGATACATAGAATTTGTGTTGCTCTCCCAAGCATGTGCTGTATTTCACTGCATGAAGCAAGCAGTTGTGCAAACTGAGCCTGGAAACCTCACATGGAAAACAGTACTTAACTGGAAGTCAGATTTCTTCTGGAGCAGACTGTTAGTCAAAATGGTAATTGCTCTCCTAAGCAGGTTATGGTGCTTTTAGCATAAGTGGAATGGATAGAGAATACCCTGATACTGTAAAACAAATATACATTTATCTAACTTTGGTTTAGGTGGATCATTTGGACAAAATGGCACCAAAAATTGTTCACCTCCACTGCTGTTCTGATGTGGAACTGCTGAAGAATGGTAATTATGGCATCTATATTACTGCCAGGTCACTGAAGGCATCTGATCCCGATACAGATGATGACAAAATAATTTTTAAGATTTTACGAGGTCCTCGTTATGGCTACTTGGAAAATATAAAAACAGGTACTGTATTCTAAAATCTCTATCTCTGCTTTTTGGGACATAACCAGATGAGATTTCAAAACCTATCCTGTTAATAGTTGCTTGGCAGAGGAAACCAAAATTTTTAGCAAACTTTGGGCAAGGTTTGATTGTAACAGGAAAGCTTTTGCACTAAGATCTGAGTGTCATTTTTATCATTAATCCTTACAAAGTTTGAGAAGATTATTAGTAGCTGCAGTTCACAAACTACTTTTTGGAAAGGAAGCTTGAAGTATTGGCATAGGAAGTAACAAACCAGAATACAGCATATGTACTCTGAACTTCATGACAAGGAGAGTAACAATGAATATTGAACTAGGTCACTTGACCAACATGTCACATGGGAACTAATTGACTGGGGCTTATAATGAACTAGGATGTTGCTGTGTATTTATAAAAATATGTTTCTGGAATTTCAAAGTTTTCTTAGTGTTTAACAAAGAGCAAAGTTGCAAACAGTCTGTATGAGCTACATGGATCATATAGACTTAACAGACTTTTACTTACCTTGATTTTTCCTTTCTTTCCCAGGTGGATTTATCCATGAAGGGTTTAGCCAAAAGGATGTAAATAGCAAAATCATACTTTATGTCATCAGCTCTTTGTGGGAAATGAATTCAGACAACTTTGAGTTTCAGGTCACAGATCCCAGTGGAAATTCAGCGGTTCCCCAAATGTAAGTTTAATCTTCGGTTTTGAGCACTGCAATGTACTGTGCACATCATCTCTCAGGGCTCTGGGGTGGCTTCTGCCTAAGGTCAAATGAATCAGTGCTGGCCTTGAGGCTGAGCGGGACTGAGTGTAGCTATGGTTTCAAAGACCACCATTTCTTTTTCTAAATAACAGAGGATTTTTCTTCCCCTCAGGGTAGTGAAATACAAAGGGCTAGTTTCAAGTCAGTCTGGGGCACATTTTGGGCCACAGGCCTAAGATCACAATGCTGGGGATGCTCTTCAGCAGTAAAAGCTAAGGGAATCATAATTTTTCAAAAGAGTAATGAAGGAAGGTGGAGGGCACACATCATTCTCTTTGTCATGTACTTCCACAGTTTCAACTAGGTATATTATCCAAACTTCCTTTTGACATATGATAAACCTTTTGTACAAAAATTGCAAACTGGGTTATCATCTGAACTGTCCTTTGAAGATAAAGACCAAAAGTGGGAGTAACTCTTCCAAAGGGGACAATGTTTTCCTTATTTCTGCAAATAGGACTGAATGTTAACCAATTTATTTAATCTGAAGTAACTGAGAAAAATAACTGACACTATTTCCCTGTGCTGAACTGGCTACCTGCAAACCAGGAATCACAGGGAGGGCAACTTCCCCAGAGGGGGAAAAGGGGAAGGAGCAGACAACTGGCTTCAGGCTCCAGGCCCCTCTGCAAAGCACTTGAACGACAGAGAGGATTGAGGCTGAGCAGAGCTGGAGCCAGTGTTTCCGCAGTTACGCACTAAGCCAAAAGATGTCCCTATATCCAAACACATCTGAATGAAGCTAACCTGAGCGCTTCCCAGCTGCCCTGTGCTTGCTCACAGATTCTGTGATATTAAACACATTATTAATACGCAGTCACTCTTCAAGGGAAAGTATGGGTTCTTGCATATAAATAGCAATGCATAACATAACTTTTAGGAAAAGAGAAAAGAGAAAACTCTATTCCTATGAGAAACAGGTATTTCAGAGAGGTAGAACATATCTGTTAGCTGCACTGGACCCCAGAACAAAGAGGAATTTGTCTTTTAAGGGAAAATATATATATATATGTTTTCATTATGTTATTTGTACGCTTGTGATTTTTTTAAATTTCATCACTTAATTGTTGATGGGTCAAAAGAAAAAATTGATGTCCATGTTGATACTATTGAAATCGAATCCCACCTTTTGTCTGACTGCTGCACCACATCAGGATCATTAATACTCTTTAGAAAAAAGATAGCAAATCTGCTTCTACGTAGGTTGTCTACATATTGGGTATCAGCAGATATTAGGACAGGAAGAAACTTCCACTAGAGTTAGAGCTATTCAACCCCAAAAGTTCTAGAAGTCTGTTTTGGAAAAGTTCAGGTTGATTTGTAAGTAGTGCGGTTCATTTTCCTTCATTCTGCTCTGTCTCACTCATCTCTGACTCTCACTAATTTTTATTACAGCTTTTCAAAAGGTGAGATCTTTATTGGTTACCCAGTGCAGCATGAGATTCTCTAAGGTTCAGTCACATTCCCTATAGGCCATTCTAAAATTGATTATATGAGAAGTCTGCATTCAGCCACTTCTATGGCTGAGGAGAAAAGCCCACGGAGTATGAAATGAAGGGTTGTGGGGTGAACACACATATAGAAGCAGTGAAGTCCTGGAGTGTGCCCATACACTAGAGGAGGTGAGCTGGAGGAGAGATAAGTGGGAGGAAAGGAGGATATTGCAGAGAAAATACTGTGGAGTAACAGTAAAAACAAATTACAGGGATGGTGGGAACCACAATAGCCTGTGTTGCTTGGCCTGTCTGATGTTACATACAAACCATACTCTTTCCAAATCCACAGAAGAACCTCACTGGTTCTGAAAAAAACTGTTCAAGTTTGGCTTGAGTCAGACAAGGGCTCAACAGGAAGATTTATTAACTGCTTCTCACTTTGTAATCAGCCAAATCACACACAAATGTTTTGACTTGGAAGGAAAGACTGAATATGTGTATTGCCTAGACTAACAGTCGAGAGGGAAGTGCCACCTTACTGACCCTGAAGACAGCAGGGGGTGAGGGCAGCAGGGAAAGGTGGCTTTGTTCCACACAGGCTTTCCTTCCTCTGCCCACAGGCTGGAGTTGCAGTGGTCTCGGATTGAAATGCAGCAGACTGAGTATGAGGTGTGCGAGAATGTGGGGATGCTGTCCCTGAAAATCACCAGGGCAGGATACTCTGCCGACTCTGCCTTCATCACGGTGAAGGTAAAGCTAAAATCAAAGGTTTTAACTGGAAACTAATAATAAGCAGTGGAGTATGTTGATATCTTCCTTGGACTGGCACTGAATGACACTTGCATATCACATCGTTTATTCTTTAGGCCTTCATCTTGTTTTTCTGCCTATGCATATGTACAGCTAGGCCTGTCCTGTTGGGACCCCGTGGGGAAATGCTGTACCTTCAGCACACAGTACAGCACACTGGTTTGGTGAAACAGGTTGCAGCATGCCATGTACTGCTTGGTTTCTTTGCAGGTCAATGAAATATCTGCCATTCTGGGAAAGGACTTCACAGTGACTCCCTCCAAACTTGTTCAGTTTGATCCAGGTACAAACAAGTGCATTGACTAATTTTTAAAAAATTCATTGATTTTGAAAGTGTAAACTCTCATTTTGGAGAGTGCAGTGTGTTATGTTTTCATTGATAGAGGAGCTGCATGGGATTAGAGATACTTGTATTCATTTTCCAGAAGTGCTGTAGGCTTCATTATTGTCATGCTTTGGGTATCTCTGGGGAACAAATAATCAGGGAGAGAGTTTCACAATTTACCATTCAGAGATTCAGCTTCACCTGGAAAAACAAACAAACAAACAAACAAACAAAAAGATTTTGCCCATATAAATTGATTATCTAGGTATGAAAACCCATATACTATCATAATCAGTCCCTTTGTTTACCTTTGTGTATGCTAGCCTGAGATTTTTTGAATGCATTCTATAGGCATAGGCTAGGATTTATTAGGGCTTAGAAAATGGAGTCCAGACAGGCCTCCTTGGGTGTGCCCTGCAATGACAGTGGAGGTTATGCCACTGCTGACAGAAGTAAGATTTCAGTGGCAGAAAGTCACAGGCTACAGGGGAGAGGAAATATAGAATGTGTAAAAGGCTGAAATGAATAGCACGTATTTAATGGTAAAAATTAGTCCAAGTGTTTATCTTCATGTGGAAAACAGATACTGGGAATACAGCAAGTCAGTTCCAGCCTAGAAGTTTTTACTTTAGCACCTCAGCTTTTGCGTTAATTAAAAAAGAGCATCACATACTTTGGAGATTATGTAGCACTGTATCCCAGGATGAATTCATAAATGTACCTCAGCAGACAACAATAATAAAAATAATAAAAAATAATAATAATAAAAAAACACTGTGGGGAAAGGTGGATGTCTGCCCTAATTTTCAATATTCTGAAGCACACATGAAATCTTTGAAACCAGTGAGCCACTCCATGATGCCCTTTATTTAGTATTATTTATTATTATTATTATTATTATTTTAAATTAGAAGATGGAAGAAAGATTAGAGAGATCAGTGTGAAAAAATCTTTCACACTGTGTTTACACATCATTCCAGCTGTCTTTTCTGTAATGTATCATGCAGTCAAGCTTACCCAACTTTGGATGAAAATGGCTAGAAATCATTGAAAAGAGATTTTCCTCTTACTGAGGTTTCCTGTTCTGCTGGTAGCAGCAGATTCTCCAAGCATGGGCAGCTTGGAGCCTAGCCTACTATCTTTCTGATTATGATGGTGAGCCACATGAAAGTTAACTGTGAACATGGACAGGAGAGATGCACACTGTTCCCCCTTTCTGGCCAGCTTCTCTTTTCAAACAGATGAGCTCCCTCACACTGTCTTTTTGGGTGGCTGTCTCTGTGTGGTGGTGTAACCCAGCCGGTAGCTAAACACCACACAGCCGTTCGCTCACCCTCCCCCCTCCCTCTCTGGGATGGGGGAGAGAAACGGGAAAGTGAAGCCTGTGGGTTGAGATAAAGACAGTTTATTAAGATAGAAAATAATAATATTAATAATAATAATAATATGTACAAACAAGTGACGCGCAATGCAATTGCTCACCACTCGCTGACCGATGCCCAGCCCAACCCCGAACAGCCGGCCTCCCCACCCTGGCTAGCCACCCCTATATATTGTTCAGCATGACCCCAGATGGTATGGAATACCCCCTTGGCCAGTTTGGGTCAGCTGTCTTGGGTCTGTCCCCTCCCAGCTCTTGCTGCACCCCCAGCCTGCCCGCTGGCAGGACAGAGTGAGGAGCTGAAAAGTCCTTGGCTTAGTGTAAGCACTGCTTTGCAGCAATTAAAACATCAGCATGTTATCAGCACTCTTCTCATCCTAATCCAAAACATAGCACCCTACCAGCTACTAGGAGGAAAAAATAACTCTGTCCTAACTGAAACCACGACACTCTGGAAGTCCTTTGCTTATGTTTCCCTGGGAGGATTTTCCAGAATGGTACATCAAGGGCATCAATTTCTTAGTCCTCAGTTCAAGAGGTTTGATATTTTTTCATTAGTCCTATTTGTTAACCCTAAGTCTGACAGGTTTGTTTTAAAAACAAACTTCCTGCTAGTTGATGGAACTGATTAACACATTAGACTTATATCAATAAATTGTAAATGAAAGTTAGAACAAAGGCGGCCCTATTGAAGCTTATGGATCTGTAGGCACTAACTGAGCTAGCTGCTCTTGGCCAGAGGATTCAAACTGAAAAGAAGCAACCCAGAAGCAACAGAAGGTGTCACAAGGTTGTAGAGATTCTATTTTACAATGCTGCCCTTGTATCTTTGATACTAATTCTGGACCTTAACACTGAATTTGTAATGCAGAAACAGTTCCCAAAATATTTAGATGGCTACAATGTGTACACAGATTGGTTTCTGCTGTACTACCTCTGACTTTTCACAGACAAATTCTGAAGATTTTTGGCTAATAACCAGCCTAGTCCTTTATCTTGGAATATTTTTTTTTCTCATTTTCACTAATGCAAGCCTGAATTTACCCAGTAAAGAAAAGCAACTAAGTAAAAATTTTGTAACCAGATGTACAATGTGCCTTCTGAAAGGTTGTACTTCAAGTCAATGTACTCTTGGATCCATTTGTAGGTATTTTAAATAGCTGTTCCATCTCTAAAACTAAGCTTTCAGCATTAAAAGCACATGCAACATTTCCTCTTGAAAATCCCAATGGAAGCCCAAAATTTATGTATTGTATTGCCATTTGCGGTGTCTAAAGCAGCTTTTTGTTACAGTGTATGCACTTGAAATGAATCATCTTTGTTCAGGAGAAAATTCGAACCTAGATTTATCTGGGAGAGCAGCAGGAGTCCAGTTAGTCGGTGGGAGCACAATAAGCATACATGAGCCACTCCATTCTAGCTACAGACATGTTAATTAATATATTTCTTTGACACTCCAATTGATTGAAATAGCAATTAAAGAGTAATTAAAATGTTTATTTCTGTTAGGAATGTCAACCAAGATGTGGAATATTGCAATTACCCATGATGGATTAGAGGAAGATGATGAAGTCTTTGAAGTAGTTCTGAACTCCCCTGTGAATGCTGTTCTTGGCACCAGGACAAAAGCTGTAGTGAAAATTTTGGACTCAAAAGGAGGTATTCTCTTTTGATCTTCATCTTTAAACTGTGGGACAATCTTGGCTACGTAGCTACTTATTGCCTACCACAAGTTGTTCCTAACACGTACCTTCACATCAAAATGCTTACTTTCTTTTCAGAGAAAACAGGCTTGGCAGTTGCAGACCATTTATTCTCTCACACAATCATATTCATCCTCTTAGGAAACACAGCATGGAGAAAGCAACAAGTACAAAATGAGAAGAGTGGGGGAAACAAACCACTTTTCATAACAACATGAGTTCAGTTCTCATTTATTAAAGTGGAAAAAAAAAAAAAAAGATTGTTGAGTCCATTAGAATTGTTTTTCAGTGATTATACAACAGTGGTTACACACCTCTGAAAAAGATTGATTTTCTTCTCTAAAAAGAAACATAACAACAAGACACAGCTCTCAGAAATACATTTTCTAATGCATAGCAAACACAGTCCACAACATTATAGTGCACAGCAGTGATTATTACAGAGTTTAGGCCTTTATTTCTTTACTATTATTATGTTTTTCAGTAGCCAAATGTGGTGTGCCTGAAAGCACACCAAAAAGTAGCAACTGTAGAAAAATACAAATGATTAGCAAAGCAGCTGAGTCCTGTAAAAGGTGAATAATATTTTCCCTTCTGGTACTTAATGAAACAGTACTTTAAATACATGTGTTATAATGAATGAGGCTTCATTTTACCAAAATTCATTTTAAAATTTGAGATCTAGTTTCCCTTTAATATTCATAACAGAAGTCAAGAGTTAATTGACACAATTAATTTGAAGGAACAATAGTGTCCTGGGTTTCTGAAGAGAATATTGACTGGTCATGCTCTAAGTATCACTAATATTAGTTAAAGATACTTATCCCTGCCCAAAAACCCATCTCTCCAAACCCTAATCTATGCATGAAAACAGGTATCTCCAGCAGATATTTGGTAGGGATTCTGATCTATGTTTTTTTAGATGCATTATGTAAAAAAAAAAAAAAAAATTATATATACAGATAGTTGCAGTCATAGACGGTTATAATTAAGAAAACATAAACAAGGATGACTGAACAAACAGCAAATCAGCCACATCAAGTGAAATAATCATCTAACTTTTAACGACAAGCTGTTTATGTGGCCATGTCAACGTGACCAGTTATCTGATCGTGCAGCTAGAACTGACCATCTGCCATTTTTAATGCTTTCAGGTCAGTGCAGCTCATTCCATTCTTCTGGCCAAAACAAGCATGACTTCTGGAGAAGAGGCACTCTGTTTGCAGTTTCCTCAGGCTCCTCATCACCTTCCAGGCCTGGCAGCGTTCACTTGGAAGGGATCCCACCAGCTCCTTCCAAAGGGATGAGAGAGCATAGAGGGGAGCAGGAGCACAGCTTGGTGAATCAGTCAAGGACCAGGCTGAGAGTGATAGGAAATGGCAGAATAGTAAGACACTTCTCTTGTGTGGTGATGGACTGATTTATGTATTCATTGGGATTTCATATCTTCATTGAATTGTTCTATTTCTGAAGTGTTTCTACCTGACTGTGCAATAGGTGTAAATTACCTGTGTTTGTCCTGAGTCAGACCTAAGTGTTACAGGACTATTTAAAAATACTATGAAGGGGGCTGTGGAGTGAGGAGGCACAGGAATATATCCTGGTTTTTAAGATCCACGTATGAGAGAGAGGAATGAAAGCAGTTGGGCAAGGAAATGTGCAACAAGCAACAACAGTAATTACGTAGCTTTTAATCTTGTCTAAGTTATGGGTCAGCTAGTAGAAAGATGCAAGGTTTTATTGAAGTCACTGGAGTCATGCCAATGCATGGAAACTGTACATCTGGTCCTGAAGTTGTAAGGGTGAAAATACTGTTAGCTTAAACAGTGAACAGCACCTGCCCATTGAGTTTTCCTATTTAAGCTATGTTGGTTTAACTAGGTGGTTTTGTCATGTTCTGCTACTGTGATCTTAAAAGTTAATATAATCTGTTTATAAAAACATTTTTAACTTGTGATTTTTGACAGCTGTTTTCAGAAGCCATTAGTTTGCATTTTCAGAAAGAAAGAGCTAAAATCAAGATACGTTCTGCATGATTTGTTATTTAGACCATGTAGCACATCTTGCTAAAATTTTTTTCTTTAATGTGTGAATATGTCCATCTCATTCTGCTATTGTACTTTTTTTCAGGTTCATCCTTCATCTGTATTTAGAAATGGAACTGATATATTTTTCAAAGTAAGAGTCTTGTGATTATTGCTCAGACATTTCTGTGATTTCTTTCTGATTCTGTTCTTTCCAGACTTTATGCAGAACAACTTGCTAACCAAGTTAATCGGTTCATTGTGATGAATGCTTTATTTTTCTATGTATCTTTCTTGTTCTTTGGTGTAATTTCCCCTTAATTTCCAACAATTTGTACTATTGCTGGGGGCGGGGGTGAGGAGGTGGGGAGGGGAGGCAATATTTAAGAGTTGATTGTAAGAGCTAACTCACTGTTTTACCTCTCCTGTTTTGCTTTGTGGTACTGTAAATCCAAGTATCATGGGATGGTATCACTCAAAATGGAGGATGACACCTCATCAGTTAAAGCAAACAAGAAGGCTGAAGTGTCAGTAATTAACCAAGCACAAACACAGATAAATGTCGTCTCCTCTGGGAAGACAGAAATCCCACAAGCTGATAAAGCAGAACTGGCATCTGAACCAAGCTCAAGCCATGAAGTATGAAACCTTTTCTTTCATAGGAATTTTTACCATCTGCTTTCAGTCATGCTCTTTTCCAAAATGAGTTAATGCCTCTGAGATCAGAAGCCTAACTCCCCCTGTTCCAAAACTGAGTTTGAACAGTACACAGATAAATTAACAACTTAATCCTTGCAGTTTTCATGTCATGAAGTTTTAATATAAGAGCTTTTGCATCTGTTTCATGTAGCTTATTTGTTTGTTTGTTTGTTTGTTTTTGGTTTTGTTTTTAATTATTTTCCTTCAAATGTTCAACTGTCATTCCCTTTTCTAGGACTTCAACTCCTTTCCAAAGGCTTGTACACCAGATTTGAAGGGGCTCTTGCATTATGAGGATAGCACTCAGAAGTTATTTCAGTGTGATGGGATAACATGGAAATTCTGGAGTTCTCAAAGCAAGGTAAAAAGGTCACCGTCATTCATCTGAAGCAGAGCATTGGAGTCTGCAAAGCATAAGACTCTGAAGCAAAGGACCAGCCTGTAACAACTACTGGCTTGTGCTTTCAGGAGTTAAAAAAGTTGTCCAGGATCAGGTTTACTGTCAACAGAAGAGAAGATTCCCAGAGACAATATGAGGGCTTGATTGCTGTGGCTACCTTTTGTTTCTGTCACCCACAGGTCCTTCTAGACAAACTGCATGGGCACAGTTGTCTTGATGCTTGTGGGAATGTAGGCATTGGAGAGTCAGTGAATGAAGTCTGTGAGAGAATGGGTGGGATTTAGTAAAATCAACTCACTTTGGTATTCTGTAAGCAAACATTCCTCCCTTGCCACTCACGATCTCATACTGAATTTTTGTTACACTTCATTCCCTACGCAAACTGCAGGAGCCAGGAAATGTTATCCAAAGCAGTGTCCTCTCTTAAGAGGATTTCTGGATCTGAGACTTTGTGTCAGCTTTATGCTACTCATTATAAACCATAGAGTTCTCTGGCAGGCATGTAATTCTTTACATCTTGTAAGTGATGCTTTAGCTTTATTGACATACACCAATTTTCATGTTTGGTCGAATTCTGGAGAGGCTATCATCAGCACCTTCAGCATCAAGCCTGATTATTAGTGCAGAGCTAGACCACTGTGAACACAAGTCTGTTCTGCCTTTTCATCTTTTATTTCAGGAGGTGAGCACAAAAAAATGTCCCTCCGGGTGGAGTCATCATGATGGGAACTGCTATTTCCTGGTAGTGAATCACAAGGTCACCTGGAATACTGCTGCTCGGGCTTGCAGAGAACAGTAAGACACTTCTCCAAACAAATGTGTTTGCTGTGCACTGACTGTTGCCCTGAACTAAATGTTGATCCTGAGGATGAGCTCACTTGGATAAGCTCTGTTTTTGTTGTGCTGAACAGCTACAACATGATTGAACAAGCCCTGGGATTCTGACCCAGTGGAAAATTCAAATATTATTAGTGTCATACGATTTTGGGTGGTTATTGTAGTATATTCATTATATGAATGCCTTTCTTCAGCCTTTTTTGATCCACCACTTCCTTGACTCTGCCTTCAGTTAATATTAGCAACAGCTCAATGTTACCAGCTCCTCTGTGCTGCATGGTATTCTTCTGAAGATGCTAATTCAAATCCTGTAACTACTCAAAAACTGTGTCATCCAATTTTACAGTAAGCTTTTGACTTCTAAAGATAAATGAAAATTAGTAAATTATAATAATAATTGTAACAGAGTAGAAGGCAAATACAAAATCCACCATACATGCCAGCCTTGCACTTTGGAGGTCTGCTTTGTGATTTTTGTTTCAGGAGCAACGGTTTAGGAATGGAAGGAATGTTAACCTTGGTAACATTGAGCTTGCCTGGGATCATGCAGGTTCTGTACCTTGTGTTCTGAACACCAGTCTGAACAAAAGGACGGGCTTTAATAGCCCCTTGCTATTGCTCCATGAAGTGAAAACTGAAACACACAGATAGGTTGGAGGTGAAAGAAACAGAATACATTCAGGAAGTGGTTGAAGAACATATGGGCAACATGAAACATGTATAAGCATGCATGACAAACCTTGATTTAATCCAGTCAGTTATACCAGTTTATTTTGTCTTGGTAACAGGCGAAAGGAAAGTCTTAGTTCCAATACCTTCCAGATAATGGAAGATACTCTTTATGAAAATTCACCACAAATCTCACATTGTTGATAGTCTTACCTAAAGTGTTGGGTTATCCCAGCAAAGCTGTCAGTTGTGAATATTCTAATATTCTTCCCTTAAGGACTCAGCATTCAGTTGATTCCTGGGGAATTCTCACTGAATTAATCATGTCTGTATGCTGGGAGGTGTTCCATTTCCTAGAAGAGTGTGTTCCCAGGGACCCAGACTGTTTGTGGAAGATAACTTCCTGCTGAAGGCTATAGTGTGTAATACAGAAGTTAAACTGAGTAACAGTAAGTTAGTGACAGCATGAAACAGCTACACAAAGAGTCAAAGCATATCACAATCCACAAGCAAGTGAATCCTAGGACAGTGACAATTTAATTAATGTCAGATTACCACAGACTGATGAAGCTTTATCGTGGTAAGTGGAGTACTCCTGACCTCCACCTGGAATTGATTTACAAAAGTAAGACCCCAGGCACACACTTTACAGTGTTACTAGAAGATAACTTAATACATCTTATTTTGTGCTTTTATCCTCCTCCCCTTGTACCCCAATCATCCATCACTGCCAGTTCTGGTATTTCTGTAACAAATACTTCTAGTACTTCTACTGTTGGCATTTAATTGACTGAAGTTTTCCAATAAGCAAATGAAATCAACACGGATGCCACTCCTCAGTTTTTAGTAGATCATCAGATATTGAATAAAAGATTAGAATTGGCTATCATGGTATTAGCCAATTTCACTGAAAAAAGAAAAAAAAAAAAAGAATATTTTTTATTACTAAAAAAGAGGCATTATTTTCAATTTCTATTCAATTTCCTTGATTGACATTTTTTGGTATGTAGATAGGGACAAAAAGCAAAAACATCAATTTATCCTGGAAGCAACTGCTGTCTGGACATCACTGTATGTACGTGGGCTTATGCAAACCCATTTGGGTTCTATCACTGCAGGTTGCAGCAATGAACTTTGACATGTGTTACATCCATTTGTTACAGGATCCTGTAACCACTCTTTGGTTTCCATGTGCAGAGATAGAAGACAACATAAAGATGGGCTTGTCTTGACACAAGTTGCTGAATAGTGATAGGGTAGTTAAAAAAAAGTCTCAGCTAATTGCACATACAATCTTGTACCATTTTAAAATCTCCTCCAATACATTGGAGAGAAAGGTGGTCTAAAACTCATTTGTCTGTTTCTTATGCATGAGGAGACTCTTGGCAGCAGGAAAACAAGCATCTGAGGGATATTATGGCTCAGTGACCATACAGCAGCCTGATTTAGCAGCAATTCTGGTCATTTATGTTGCAGTTCTTGTTTATCCCATAGAAATGCATCTTCCCCTGGGGTCAGCGCAGCAGGGCTCACTCACATGTAAGATGATTTCACTGCTGCTCCTGCAAAGACAGAATCCACTGTTGCTTGAAGGCCCAAGGTGTCTGACTTTCAACAGCCACTCTGGAAATGTAGGGCTCCTGTAAACTTTGCATCATGTCTGTCAATCTCATCTGACTGTTTTGAATACCAGGAGGTGTCATAAGCAATGCTAGACAGCTATTTCAAGGTACCAGGATTACTCCCTAGGCAAGCAAACAATAGCCTGGGATAATTACAGCAGAGCCTCTCAGTCACTGCCCTTTCACTGTCAGTAAGGAACATGAATTTACTGCAGTAATTCATATCACATGTCCTTCTGTGCTACAGAGATCTTCACTGCCAGGCAAGTGTGCTTTCGCAGAAGTTCAGTTTATCAGAATGGTACAGACCTCCTTTAAATGTACTGGTTAATTTCATGTAAAATCAGAAAAGTCTTTGTGCTAAGTGTTTTGCATGTAATACTTCAAGGGTAATGGCTATCTGAAATATTTCCTTAGCTTGGGAAACTGCTCTTAGATGAATGCTCTTGACTTGAAAGCAAAAAAATTTAAAGCACAAAGAAATGATTTGCAAATAGACTTAACACAGGAATCAGTGTTGTGTTTCTGTTGTTTGTATTTAAGTAAGGCAGTATGACCTCTTGTATGGAGCAATTTAAATTAGGAAGTGGTATATTTACATAACTCCATAATGAACATTATTTCATCAATTCTTGTGTCAGCAGCTCTGCCTGGATGTACAGGTTAGTAATATTAACAGCAGTGGTATTTCAGGACTCTTCTCATTTCCCTACAATACCACAAAACCCTTGACCAGGTTTAACGATTAGAATGGTTGTTCTCTCTTCAGTCATGTTTTTTGGTCAGGCTGTATTTGGAAAACACTCTTATGGAGGGAAGATTAGATAACATAATTATT
Organism: Heteronetta atricapilla; assembly: GCA_011075105.1. Taxonomy (NCBI): domain Eukaryota; kingdom Metazoa; phylum Chordata; class Aves; order Anseriformes; family Anatidae; genus Heteronetta; species Heteronetta atricapilla. Next base: position 34,725,623 of record CM021763.1, on the reverse strand, counting down.
GCACTGCTTTCCTTTCACAATTCTGAAGGCTCTCTCTGATACTTGGGTTGAAGAAAGTCTGAATCTGTTACTGCTCAGACCACCCTTGTATGTAAATGATACAGCAGTTACTGAAACAAATTGGTACTTTTGTTTATTTTTAATTTTCCTAAACAATTACAGCTCTCTAAAGTAACTGACTAAGTTCCGGTGCTTTGATTGTCTTTAAGCAGCAGCCAGATAAAATGCCTATTTTTATTCTTGCTCACTAATGGTGACACCACAGAGACTGCTACCCAAATCTCTTCTCAGCCCCAGCTTTGGTGACCGGCCAGCCACAGTCACTGTGAGGGGGAATGGCATCCTGCTGCTGAGTCAGTTACCTGGGGAGGACACCCTGAGTGAGCTGCCTTGCTTTCCTGGACCTTTTGTTTGAGGAAGAAGAATCCAAAACTTTCCAAGAGCATTAGCCAGTGTAAATGCTTTGTTCACTGGAGACTTGGTAGATGGGCCTGGTGGCTGGGCACAGAGAAGAAGCATGTCACCCTCGTGACACTAGGGGACAAAGACTACATATAGAAGAGCTGGTACCACAGCTTTGCAATCAGTGGCTGAAATCTGGGGATTCTGTACCCTGAGGAGGTTTGCAATCCCTGAGCCCTGTCTGGATGTTTCTAACCACTTTCTGCTGGGTCAGTCTCCCATTTGTAAAGCCATGATCAGTGTTTCTGAGGCCATGCTGCCACATCTCTACCTGTGGAGTGTACATGGAAGATGTCAGTAAGATCCTTTATACTTTGTCCTTTGGTGGTCCCAGATCTAAGGAGGCCCTTGATGGGGCTTGTGTTACTATATGGTCCTCGGTCTAGGCCAGCCTTGATTACACACAGCATCAGGGTTAACACACAGCTGTCCTGCAGGCATTGGGGGATCTGCTGTGCAAAGAGGAGTAGGGGGGTGAAACCTGTGTTGTTTCAGTTGACTGCAGTAGTAATGGAATTGCAGCAGAAGCATACCATCAACATTGCTCCATACCATGCTCCTGTGTGCCCAGAACAAGGAATGACCCAGGTTTTGTGTGAACAGGACTGTGCAGAACTCTGCAGATTGCTAAGAATTCCCCCTGATGTAAAATTTACCTGCTGTCCTATCTTCCATGTGATTGTGACATAGCATCCACAGGATCATTAATTACTTTTAGAAAAGATGTACGTCAGCAAACAGGAATGGAGCTCCAGGCACGGGTCTCTAACTGGGTGGCAGACTTGGTGGTGGAATTCCACATCAGGATCTTTTCTGTCTCAGTAGTGTCTGCTATGCCACCCTTGAGGTCTGGTTGTTGTCCCACCTCTTAAGAACAACCTTTTTCTCTTCAGAGCAATACTGGTTTCCTGTCTCCAGTGTATCTGGCAACAGTTACAAAATTAAATAACTTCTAATGATGCCATTGACTTCTGCTAGAAAAGTTTTTTGCAGTCTTACAACATGTTTTGATGAGCAGTGTTGTTTCTTTGGGCCCTATCAAGCATCACCTAGGATGTTCAAAGGGGTTAGCATCACTGTTACACTAAACAGTCATAAATAAGTATGGGAAAACAGAAATGGGAGATACTCTATAGGAGAGGAAGGGTGAGAGTAGGCATGACAGCTAAAAAATGTGTCATTAAATCAGGGCAGGCAAAAAGATGGATAAACATGTAAGTGGAACTGCTGACAGCTGACAATTCCTGGCAAACTTGAAAGATGCCAGCTGGCTCTCAATGCTTCAGAATCTGGCCTGACCTCAAATGGCTTAAGAGCAGCCTACTGATGTTTGCATGCTTGGTACTAGTTTGTGGACTTTGCAGTGGCAAGGCCACTTAGTGTTTTAAGTTTTGCAAGCCCTCTGTTGGGATTTAAGTGCAAAGACAGATTTGAACTGGTGCATTGGTTGCATTCTAAATCTAATTAATACAAACCAAAACTCCTTTCAGATCTGAACTAAATGCACAATCTTTGCAAACAACCCAACATTACCTCTCAGAACCACACTGCCATTCTAAATCAACCCCCTGAATTACACAGGGACTTCATTCTATTTTGAACCACGCCCAGGTTTTAAACTGTGTTATTCAGAACTTTAGCTTTGTCAGAAAACAGTTTAAAAAGAATACAGCCTGCTGTACTACCAAATAATTGAAGCTGGATCTTTTGGTGACTTTGATTTTCAGTGTGGTGGATTTCTATTTTAGAGAAAAGAAAGGACTGATAAACAATTAAGCCCATGATTTAAAACATAGTTTTAGAGTATGAGGTACAAATGTCCTGTATACACTTATTTCAGTTGCACAGCCAATTTGATTTTTCCATTAGAAAATTAAATCAGTCTAGGACTTAAGTTCTACAAGTAATTGGTAAATATAAGACTAAGTTTTTATGTAGTTATTCTTTCATGCCAGTACTGATTTTCCTGTGAAATGTTAGGTATATGTTGTATGTTAGAATCCTTCATGCTTCTTGTTGATAAGTCCATGGGAGATGTCTGTCGCTCTGTGGAATTCTAATTACTCTCTCCTCTCTTGTTGAGCCTAGATACCAGGGAAGTCTAGCAAGTGTGGCTAATGAACAACACATGCAGTGGCTGTGGGACTTCAGTGGGAGGAAGCCTTTTTGGATAGGCAAGTATATCAGCTGACAATAGAGTAACTGATGATAAAGCCTTAAACTGCTGCAAGTTTCAGCCCAGTTTTCAAATGCTGCATCTCCCTCAACTTTCTGCTGCTTTTGGTATTTCAGAGCAATGCATAAACTGAAAGCCATTGTGCACCTGGATAATTTTATGAGTCTTTATCAAAAAGAAGAGTTTATCATGATCTGTGTTGCCTAGAAACCTTTCCCATTTTAAAGCTACCTGGTAAAATAAATCAACTAAATCAGTTCTAAAAACTACATTCAGTCTGTAATCATGTTCAATGGTGTTATGATTCTGTTAACCTGAGAGAAATAAAGTCCTCTGATAAGAATAAAGACTACAAGCCCATTGTGTGAATTTTCTCATTGTGATCTCTTTGAGCTAAGAAAGGTCACATCTGGCCCATTTTGGTCTTAGGAACTCAGAGGCTAAGTGAAAAGGCATGCTTTAAGTTGTGCTAACTACCATCCTTTTAACAAAGTAAACAAGATCTATGAAGATCTGCAGGATTTTATTTTCAGGAGAAATCCATGAAGTCTGAAGCTGCCCAGGATTGAATATAACACTCTATTTGGCATCCCAAGTATCAAAAGAGAAACTTGGGGTATGATAGACATGGAGAGAAAGAAAACATTGTAGTCCAGTAATGAGGAAAAAGATAAGTCTAGATGCCGTACAAAATATTAAAATGTATTTTACTTGTATTCCTCCGCATTTGTTCTTTTGTTTATTTATTTATTTATTTTTGTCTGCACAATCTTGCATATTATTTTAAGAGGGATAGGACAACATGCTTCTGTTGGCATCAGGCTCCAGGGATGAAAAATATCACTCATTTTTCTTAATGATTTCACACAGGCTTGAATGACCAAGTCAATCCTGGACATTGGGAGTGGAATGGAGGAGAACCTGTCACATATGTAAACTGGAGAAGAGGCTTCTATCACTTTCCAAAGAGAGGCAACAATTGCGTATTAGTACAGAAGAGAGGAAAATGGCAAGTAACTGACTGCAGGAAGGTCAAACGGAACAGCTATGTATGTTCAAGAAAGCTGTAAAGAATGGAGGATCCCTATGAAAGCACGCGAATATTCCTTTTGTTTCAGTCTGTTTATCTGCAGATGTGTGACGGTATGCAGACAGAAAACTATCTTAATTATCACTGAGGTTTTATTTTATGCTGCCAGAGATGCAGATGCATTGGACTCCGAACAAGAAATAGAGGTCAGTTGCAAACAGTAATTCTAGGTCAAGGATTTGAACTCTCCCCAGAGACTTTGATCTGTCACTTATTCATTTGTATTTTCACACCAAAGAGCCAGGTCTGATAGCTTTCATCAAATTTCTACATAAGCATACATATATATATATATATATATATATAATAAAAAACGAAAATAGCACATCAGTTGATTTGCTTCGCTCTTAAGGAGTGATTGTGGATTGGCTATTGGTTTAATTCATTTGCAATAAAAACAGCAGTTTTACCCTGCAGCCACAGAGAAAGAAATACTGTTTGGGGTGGAAATGAGGGCAGACTCTGCTGGCTGAAAGCATGTTATCTTGTGTGAGGAAGCGTGAGACATTTTGTCGAGATATTTTTGTACGTTGTACTTTTTGTGTGGACACCCTAGTACAATGTTTTACAAAAAGAATACCAGTGATACAGTTTAGTGACAGAGTATCAACATGAGCAAAAGCCTTGTATTTCTTTTTCTACCATCCAAGAACAGCTTCAGATCCTAATGGATCTGCTCACATAGAACTGCACATTATTGGTCATTTCTGACTAAAATTATTCACTGTTTTTTAGAATTGCAGGATGGTGCTATATTTTTTACAGTGTAATTAAATAATGGGACCTCTGTAAATCTAATGCTATCTCAAAGAATGATTTACACACACACACAAAAATTAATATTGAAGCTTAATTCCAGAATAGTATCATGGGATTCAGTGATACATGAACATCAATAGGATTTATATGTGTGTATAAGCCAATGTAATCGTGAGACATAAGCAGCTATGGCTTTTGAAGAGAATTAATCTAAGTCCTTATTAGGGATTTGAGGTTTTAAAAAAACAATTATAAAAAAAAAAAAATCCAGATTTAATTCTGAAAATAGCTTAAAAACAGCATAAAAACAGCATTTAATAGGAAAAAGAAAACAAACAAACAAACAAACAAACAAAAAAAAACCACCGAAAACCAATGAGCTGCCCACAACTTAATTTTAACTTTATATATATATACATGCCATTGTCATGTTACCACTTGGAAACATTATAGTAAAGTTATTCTTGATGTGACAAAAATCTTGTTTGAGGACCTTCTTACTGCCAGCCTTGAAATTAAAAAAAGGAAACAAGTTATAAGCTTGCTAAAAAAATAAAAGCTTTTTTCAAACCCTCCCTCTGCCTGCCATGAGTGTATGACAGGTGGTGTGGCACCAAGTATGGAGAATTTACCCTGTACCATATGAACTCTCAGCCCTCCCATCTGCCTGCCTGCTGCCAGCAGTTGATTCTGTCCATGCCCCTTACAAGCTCATCAATGTGGCCAGACTCTTGATCAATTACATTTGTGTACCATTTGCACCTCTGCTCTTTCTAGGGCTCCTCAAAGTAATTTCTCAGTCCTGTGAAGGAACAGATGCAGCAGAACCACCTCTCCTCTCTGTGCTGGAGGAACTGTTCCAGGGATTATTTGTGCCTCCCTCCTCGTTGCCTATGACGAGTTAGCACAGGCATGTGAGTAGCTGGGCAGTCCTTCCACATAGGAGAGGACCTTTCTGAAAGGACTCTTGCAGATAAGCATGAGTGCCTCACAAGATTAGAGGTAAAATACTGTGGACAGAACCGCTTCACTAATTGTTGGTATCAACAGATACAACCAAACATACTTCCATGATTTGTTTTTGTCTTTATAATCTTTATGCCAAGCTTCTAGACATTTTTATAGACACTAACACTTTTGCTTAAGAAGTTAAACCAATGTGATATATATGCTAACTGTTTCAAGAATACCCCAAAAACAAGTAGTTTCTGAGTACCTGTCCAGACCTGTTTTTATTTCTTTGTAAATTTATATATATATCTTTTCACTGAAAACAAACCAAACTAAACAAACAAAACCAACCAAACAAAAACCAAAACCCATGGTCCAACAAAACACTCTTGGTATCTGCTATTATTGTGTTCTGGAATTGCAGGGAAAAATGACTAAGAGAACTTGTTAAACATAAACATAACATTTTGTTTCATTAGGGACTTCTTGTTATAGAAACTGCTGAGCATATTGGTGCTATCTTTATAAAACCTATCAAGATCATTAAGTACCTCTCCTACTTATACAATGAATGACCTTAACAGAGAGGGAATTTTGGCCATGGAGTTTGTTACTGGACCAGTAACTAATAAATAACTAATGACTATACTGAGACAGCACTGGTCTCAGAAGTTTGCTTGTGTGTGAAGAGTGGAAAATATCCCTTTTCTGTACTTTACTTTAAGTACCTTGAAGCAACTGAGGTGTAAGAAGTTTTCTGTACACAACAGATGGTTAGTTGTGCAAACTGTATGTGTTTGCTGCTTTCATGAGATCTCATACAATACATTAATAAAGCTAAAATTCTTATATGATAGTGCAAGGATATTGCTAACCTGAAAAGGCTGATGAATTGTTTTGCAATTTTTTTTCAATTAAAAAAAAATGTTTTTCAATTTCATTTGTTCATAAATTATAATTTGTCTTTAAAAATGAAGTATTTTTTTCAGTGATTTTTAGTTGTTGTCTCTAAGAGTTTTAGTAAAGAAAAAGCCTAAAATCCTGAGAAGTTGCTGGGAACTTGTTCAGTCTTCAATACAATTTGATTTAGACTCTGAATAAACTTGGGAAACTGAGCATTCAAAGGATCAGTGTCAACAGGGAATTTTGAGATGCTGAAAGTCATGTGTGAACACCAGAATGTGAAAATGTGAACATCTGAAAGAGCACAAGCTTTATTTTACCAGAACTACCCGTGTGCCTTTTAACAGCAACAGAATCAACAGGTGACAGCTCAGTGAAAACAACAACATACATCTAAAAAAAAAAAAAAAAACACAACTGCTGTTATCCTGGCTTTCTAAAAAGGGAATGGTGAGCTGCTTGTGTGCCTGCTTCTTTTAACTACCTCCTCTCCCTGTCAGCGATCTTTTCAATTTGTTGACCAATTTCAAACAAGTTTGACAGAGAAGGAGATGACTCGCAGATGTCATGGGAGCACTCCTTCCAAAGGAGAATATTCTGACCTGAATTCTTGTGCTATTACACTGTTGAGATCTTGCCATGGGTGGAGACCTTTGAAATAAGCCAGTAAGCGTAGCTAGTAATATTACATCTTGTTGCCCCCCAAATTCAGCCACATACAGGGAAAACAAGCTTCAATAACTTAAGAACAAACTGTATTTGTGTGAGCAAGTGTGTTTTTACTAACGTCATAGAGATCAAGTTTTAATTTGGAAAAAATCACTGAAGTTTTCGAAATCACTTCTGTACACATGGAAATGTAATGAATGCATTCTTTTTTCACTCATTCTGAAACTATAAAAATAGGCTAGAGGAAATTATATGTATAGCTCAGCGAATACTGTGATTCTCCCTTATCTACATCACAAGACTGGTGCTAACCTAATTACTGTATTCAGAACACTATCTATATTGTTATGCATAATTTTGTGTCAATACAAAACTGAAACATATCATTTTGGTGAACCTGTGTTTCTTCAGTTTCCTTCCATAACCGAACCAAAGGTAGTTTTTTTGTTGTTGTTGTTTTCATGTTTTTTTTTTGGAGTGTGGTTTTTTTTTGGTGTTTTTAGTGTTTATTTTTTAATTTTTTTTTAGCTAGTGTTAAAAACATAAGTGTTGGGCAAAGCATAAATATACTTATAGTTGAGTGTAATATATCTCCTATTTATTCTTTGCAGTTTCTGAATTCTATTTCTTCTTCTGCATGAGCCTTCCTGAATTAGTACTATAAGGACATATGTATCATAAGCAAACTATATGTTTAATAGAAAATGCTGGAATGTTTAATTTGAGAAGTAAATTTAAAGAAAGTTACAAGTCTACAAGCAGATATATAAGAGAAAGAATGACTTCAAGAAAGATTGTCAGTCCATAAAATTGATTTTTAATAAGATTCATCATTTAAAGGATCATATTAAATTTAATAGAAAAAAAAAAAGCATTGTTTCTCAGTAATCTTCAGTCAGCTTCATGGAGGAGATTTCACTTCTCTTTTATTACAAGAAGCTAGGCTGCTTGTAATTTGGACAATGCTGCTACTCTATCTTCACTGCTTAACTACTATTCTGTGCATCAGTACATAACCAGTATAAAGGTAGAAGACAAGAACACAGATTCGTTAGTTTATTTTTACAGAGCTGAGATAATGTATTTTTTTCAGTAGTGGAAGTCCTAAAGAATAGGAGCATGATACCTAAATAATTGGGTAAGAGCACAGTATGCAAAAGGATATTCTTTTATGCACACAGACAAAATTTTCAGACAAGTCTTAATACGTTTTTACTCTAATGAAATAAAACTTATCTGCACCTTCTTTCTTGAATTATTCTATAAACATTTTCTTAGCATTGTTGAACTCCTTGGTGAATTACCACTGCTCTTAACAAATTATTCTAAGAAAGGTGTGCCTTCCTCAAGACTGAAATTTCCCATTGCCCAGAATCCTCCTCCACTGTCTCAAGGTGTAATAAGCTGTGGCAATCAAGGACATACCCAGCATGGCTCCTCAGCATGGCTTTGGAATTGAGTATGCTTGCAATTAGGTTGTACATATGTACCAGTATGATTGAGGAAATGCTTCAGAGGTGGCTACCAGTCCAAAATCTTCCATCCTGAGAACTGCAATAGAGAGAAAACAATCCATTGCATCAGGTTTCCTTAATGCCATGCAGATCATTCCAGCTTACTGTCAAGTGCTGTGAGAGCAATGAATCAATACACATTAAAAGAAGCTTATCCTAGCTCTGCTAGACACAAAAATGAACTTTTTCAAGTGCAAGAATCTACATTTTGGGCATAGTTTGAAACTAGATTCTAGCTCTGTTTCTACAGCACAGAGAAAAGAAAGAGAAAATGTGAATGGAAAGGTATATTAATGAAACAACGCAATAGAAGATTAGAAGCTGAACAAAGGGTGAAATTCATGCTGTACAGTACATAAGGTTGAAGATACAAAATTATTTATTGCCTATTCTTTCATATCATACTTCATAAAAGCCTTTTGGTTTCATAATTATAACTTCCCCATGAGGCCTGTATGTGATCTGTTTCCCCGAAACTCAGTAAAACAAAGACCACAGATGGCTTTCTTTGATAAGTACAATAATTGGAGAATAAACTGCATAGTGCTAATTCATTAGTTCTGAGGTCTTCATATGGGTTCTGTAAAAGATATATCTGGATACAAGTTTGTCTACATAGAATGTGTTTCTAAAATGATAGGATATTGAAGTGGACTGTAAAATATAAAATCCATTTTAATGATTTAATCATCAATCATGCTATGATGAAATTATTTATCTCAACAGAAGGCAAGTAATTCAAGCACTGCCTAAGAATTATTTTTAGGCATCAACTGGCAGTGTAACTAATTACTCAGTTTATGTCCATAATGACTGAATAAACTCCAGCTCTGAAACGAATGAATAATACCACTTTGCATTTGCATGTCACTTGTCATCTATAGACCTGATATTGTTTTAAAAAGATGGGCAAACATTCATGGTGACTATTTCTGAAAGCAGAATGTCCTGAAAAAATGCTACTATGAAGGCAAATCAAAGCCTGCCTGAAAGACGCTGCTGCATTTAGCCACAAAATTTAACAACCAAAATACAGTGAAAACATGTGCTATGCTTACATGAAAGGATAATCAGGCAGGAAAACAAGTTTTTGTAGAAGATACATCATTGCTTTTTGTAGAAATCTGAGATTAGCTGTATTTGGAACATAATGATGTGCTCAGTCCAATCCCTGTTGTCAATTAATAGTATATGTGGCTGATGTCACCACAAAGAGACGTACAAATACTTACTATTTTTATCTTTGTAGTGGTTCTCCAAATTCACCATCCAAGCTGGGATGCCTTCCCATAATGCAGGCTGGCTCCTGGCTGAAACGAGAGCCTGAGGACATATCCTGCTACCTGTGTGCAGTTATGCACGCAGCTGACTCCAAAGCAGATTTAGACTGTGTGTAAATATAGAATAAACTATGTTCCAGGATGTACCAGGTCCCATTTCTTACCAAATTTGTCTCTTGGAAAGCAGCCACAACTTACTATTGTAGGCACGAAGAAGCAGTATGAGATTGGCCTGGCAGAACCAGAGCTGGCATGCAGCTTTTGGCTCTCAGCAGATCTTTAGGTAAAACTATCCAAGAAAATCCAGGAACCAGAGCTGGCTTAGCCTAGAGGAGATAAGAGCTCAGTTTTCTGCCTTTAGGTTGTAGAGAGATTTGTTGGCATTGCTTTGCTTCAGCCTTCTTTCTTGCTCTATGGTACAGGATGCAACAGAAAATACCATCCTGGTCTTAAATATTTTTTTTTTTTCAGTGCCACTGCACAGCAAATGCAACACAAGCAGTTTAACATCTATATGTATATGCCAGAATAATTTTTTATGCATTCCTTGTTAACATTTGTACTGCACCAATAATCCACACCAATTTACTTTACATACAAGTGTCTTGATTAAAAAAATATTACATATTACAAACAGGAGTGTTGTGGTTTAACCCAGCTGGCAGCGAAACACCACACAGCCGTTCGCTCACCCTCCCCCCTCCCTCTCTGGGATGGGGGAGAGAAACGGGAAAGTGAAGCCTGTGGGTTGAGATAAAGACAGTTTATTAAGATAGAAAATAATAATATTAATAATAATAATAATATGTACAAACAAGTGACGCGCAATGCAATTGCTCACCACTCGCTGACCGATGCCCAGCCCAACCCCGAACAGCCGGCCTCCCCACCCTGGCTAGCCACCCCTATATATTGTTCAGCATGACCCCAGATGGTATGGAATACCCCCTTGGCCAGTTTGGGTCAGCTGTCTTGGGTCTGTCCCCTCCCGGCTCTTGCTGCACCCCCAGCCTGCCCGCTGGCAGGACAGAGCGAGGAGCTGAAAAGTCCTTGGCTTAGTGTAAGCACTGCTCTGCAGCAATTAAAACATCAGCATGTTATCAGCACTCTTTTCATCCTAATCCAAAACACAGCACCCTACCAGCTACTAGGAGGAAAAATAACTCTGTCCTAACTGAAACCAGGACAAGGAGAAGCTTCCAACAGAAATTAAGGCTGTCTGGGCACTAAACCATCCCTCAGCCACATTGGATAAGAAAGGCCTTGCATGTATGCTTCTTCTTTCATGACAGATTAGGGTAACACTTAACCAAGAGTAAGACTCTGTTCTTTTACCTTGAAGTTGGTGGGATTTTTAATTTTTTTTTTTTTTTTTTTTTTTAAAAAAGGCTTTGAAAAGAGGTAAATTGGTCCCTTCAGGCACTTAGATTTCATTTCTGTAAACATACATGTGAGTTAATTTATCCATATAATTTTGCTCATGTGGATAAAGTTGAAACAAGCATTAAAGGATCAAGACCATAGCTGTACCTTTTAAATAAAATGCACTGGTACATTGCTATGTTCAACTTGTTGAAAAGGTACTTCTGACAAAGGAAGTGAAAAACAGCTTAAAAGCAATCAGAAAGAATATTTCTGTGGTATTTCTATAATCCAGAAGAAATGGACTTTAAATTGTTTTAGTGAACTTCATATTTTTAAATTCTTAAGCCAGGAGCTGCAAAAATGTATATTGCTTCAATCAAATCTAGTATTTGAAAGTCATTACCAAACATGTCAGATCTTTCTGTGTCAATATAATACAACATTACAACACAATATAGTAATAAAATATTATAATACATTATTATAATACAAATTACAATACAATTATAATACAAAAATTATAAAAATATTATAATACAATAATGCAACACAAGTCTGAGTATCATCCCTGTCTTGTAACATTCCAAGCAACTACAATAATTAGGAAAAAAAGGAGAAAAAGTCATAGAATAATGGAATCACAGGTTGGATTCAGGTTGGAAAAGACCTCTAAGATCATCAAGTCCAACCGTTAACCTAGAACAACCATGCCCTAGTTTACCATGCCCCTAAGCACCACCTTTACACAAACAATGTACTTACTCTCCTTGAGTAATTCCGAACAACTACCACCAATATGCATCAGATATAAGGAATTTTAGATCCAAACCTCAATCACTTCAACTAAATATGGTGGCCAGTGAAGACAGGGTGTGAGGATTCAAACTGTACTTTTAGACTACTTAATTAGCTATTGACAATCCAATTAATCCTCTTGACTCTTTCCTGCTCCACCCTATTACTGCACATGCTTATGTAAACCTGATGAAAGGAGTTCTGGGGCACATGCATCATAGCTGATCTTGTTGCAGTTGCCAAGATTTCCTGTGATTTCACTCCTGACAACTGAGGGAGAATCTGCTGTCCCAGGGCACTCCTAAGATTTCAGGAAGACACCAAATCGGTGGCAGAATTAAATTTATCTGGATTGAAGATACAGAGCAATAAAGTTCGTGCCTGACAGTTTTGTCTCCCTTAACAAGATCCTCATCCCACTGAGGTCAAAGCACCACAAATGGTGGTGAATACCATTCTTGCTGGGGCTCCATGCACTTCTGTCTCAAGGTTCAAATTAAGACAAGAACAAATTTTAACTCAAATTGTGAAATGAGGACAAGCTCTAAATCTCCACTGGGTGTTATGTCAGTGCCTTGCAATGAACTTAGTTTACTTCGATTAGCAGGCAATAAACTAATTCCCCTGAAATGAAAGATGTATTATTCCATACATCTGGCACAGGCCTGCTTGTTTTTCAACAGTAATGAAGAAATTAGCTACAAATTTAAAAGTCTACTGATTGAATCTTCCCAGTAGAAACAGGTATGTGTAGAGAACATAGTACTGACAAGGCAAGTTATCTAAAGCAGAATTTCCTTTAAATATTTTTGGATTAGAATCAATGCTTGAGATATTTATATAAAATATTTTTTCTTTCTCTCAGTGCTTTCCTAAGTATGCTGAACTACCAGAAGTTTCTTCTCACATGCTGCATAGCATAACTTTGCAAAACTAAGCCTCCAGCTTAGCTCTGGTAGTCTTTAGATACTTCTATTGAGACATTCAAGTCTAGAATCACAAAATACTTCAGTTCTAACATATTTTACTTAAATCCACATTTTGTTTACCAGCTTTATTGGATATTTGGTGCCTGTACAGGAAGTTTCAGTATTGATCGAGGGTGCAGATTTTACTGACCTTGTGAACTTGCTCTGGACTAGTAATACTTCTGCACTCCCACATCTGCTAAACTCCTGTGAAAGAGGTGAAGCTAGATCTAGTGTTCTCTGCCAGGTTCCTCTGGGCGTGTGAGCGCAAGTCTGCCAGTTTGCAGCAGTGCTGATGCAGGCCTTGGATCATTTTCAAAATCTGAAAAACCAAAATTAGTAGCAACTTTTGAAAACACAGACTGATTTTACATCTCCAGATCCAGCTTCATGTTTTAGAAAACATTAATCAGCTTGCCTTTTCCTGTTGTGATGAAATAACATTCCCTGTTTTGACAGTCTCTAGCTTTGTGGAATGGAAAGTCAAAATAAACAATGAAGACCACATTGAACATGCTAATACACAACCTCAAATGTTTCCTTGATTCCTAGGCCTCAGCTAGACAGCTTATCCAAACATTTCCTCCTGTTGACTCCCCCTGTCTCCCATACCATCCTAGGTTACTAGTTTTTAGATAGGAGCTTGTAATACACATTATACAGATAGAAAGTGGAATTTCATTAGCACAAACTCCACTATCATAATTGTGATCTACAGCAAATGAATACAATTAAGCACACTAGGGTCTCTCTGAGCTCCCCCCTCCTCTTGGCACACAAACTGAAGCTGACAACAGGCTCCTGTATAAAGCTAGCACACTGCGTTCACTGCAATAGCAGCAGGTCTACAGGGTTACACTCAGCAGGACCATGTCACTGCTTCTCCTTCAGCTGCTAGTGGTCTCACATCTTGGAGCCACGGAGCCACAGGCTGATTCACAGCAAAGGAAAAGCAGAAGGCCATTTCAGCGGCTTTTCTACCTGGACAAAAAGCTGCTTGAGAGTCAAAGTTTTCGTGAGCTGGTGGGAGAAAACCCAGTAGATGTTGAGGAAACCCAGGGACAACCAAGTTTTTTTGTAGCAATTCCACAGACAGCAGGAGAGAGTCAGAAGCCAGGGGAGAAAAAAATGTCCAGATTCATCCTTCCTAATGCAGAACTCCATGCAGACCAAGACGTTAGAACCTGGACAGCACCCAGAGAGGTCTCTCCCATGGAAAACTTCTCTCCATCCCACTATCCCAGCAAGAGGAAGGTTGAACCTACGTATAGAAAAGATGCCAAGAAATTCTGGGACCACTTCATGTTAAGGAAAAATTCAGCTTCTGAAGAGGTTGTCCTGCCAATCAAGACTAACGAAATGCACCAAGAAACCTGCAGAACCCTGCCTTTTTCCCAGGTAAGAACAGGTGTCCAAGGTCAATAAATGTGCCCTTTTCCCTGCCTCTTGTAATCAGCAAGTAAAGACACATGGGTTAGTTCATTTGTGTGACACAGGGCCACACACTCCATAAGCTCTGAAAAAGACTCGAAGCTTTATTTTGATGAGGCAGACTGCTAAACTGCAGCACTGGAAATCCACACATTCCGTTCTCAGAGTTATTTATTCTCTTTTTGCAATGATGTTCTGACCTAGCCTGAGCAAGCAGGGAGGTGGTGAGCAATTGTCTATACAACATATACATCTATAATGTTTCTATACATTAATTGCTACACATCTCTCTATATATGGACATATGTATAAAGAATGCATCCCAGAACAACAATTTACAGGAGAAGCTGGTTGATTTCCTACAGCTAAGCAAATATTCCTGTCTATTGTATTATTTGATAGACTGATGCATGTATCTAATTCTGTGCAAAGAATGTTGGAGAATGGGTAAATTGTTCCACGTCCAGATGAGGCCATTTTGTCATACTGTAACATCAAGGTGAGTAAGTAGTACAGACAACAGTGCTGTTTTCTTCATAAGGCAGCATGTATTCTCAGCTTTCTATCAACACCATGACCATAAGTCAAGGACCACTTTTTTTTTTTTTTTTTTTTTTTTTCATTCCTAAATTTATTTCCTTGTCAGACATATGTGGCCTAGGCACTTGTACTGTTTTACTTTTTGTGTCAGTGTAATATAGCAAGCTTTCTCCATGATGGCTGCAGTTAAGCAACTAACCTCAGTCTAGCTTTTCCTGGCTTGGGAATGTGACAGTCTCTCCTGATAAAAGCAATTATTATTCTTCCAAATCAAGAAAATTACAGAACTTGAATTACACTTTAAAGATTTTATTTATTTTAAACTGCTAAGTACCATTACATTAATCTCCCACATTGAAATAAATCATCAAGATTACAGCTGAGTTTAGCTTGTGGTTTATCTGCAAGAATGTTGGTACAAAATGATGTTTAAGTCCTGCAAGTGGGAAAGGCTGCTTAACCATGTTGGAAATGCAGAACTCAGAGATCAATTAAAAGGTTAATCCACCTATTGGATTTCCCCCACCACCTCACGAAGGCTCTGACTTGAGCAGAATTTTTTCCTGTGTTCAATCTAACAACTGCCCATAGGAGTTCTAAAGTTTGGTCTTTGTTGTTTTTGTTTCGTAAAACACAAACCAGTCTTGTATTTTACTGCTTGCTTGCCATTGAAAATAAACATTTTTTAAGTAAATGTTCTGAGAAAAAAAATAAAAAATAGTTCTTATAGCATAGTAGTTTGGAGGGTTTTTTTTTGTTGTTGTTGTTGGTGGTGGTTGGTTGGTTGGTTGGTTGGTTTGTTATTTTTGCCTTCATGCTTCCTAGCAAATTCCACTGGTCACTCATGTACCAGAGATTTAAACTTAGTACTAACCTATATTCATGTATCATTCCTAATACTGTGATCTTCAAACTGTTTTCTGTTTCAGGGTATTGCTCACGAGAGTTGTGAGAAGGTGATGGTACAGAATAATCTGTGTTTTGGAAAGTGTAGTTCCTTTCATGTTCCTGGTCCAGAAGATCGTCTTTATACCTTTTGTTCTCAGTGCATGCCCACCAAATTTTCCATGAAGCGCTTGGATCTCAACTGCACCAGTTCTGTCCCAGTGGTCAAAGAAGTCATGATTGTGGAAGAGTGTAAATGCGAGATTCAGAAGATTAAAGATCCTGTGCTTGAATCTCAACAGTCAGATTTGCATGAAAATGTACATGAGCACAATTAACCTATTCAAGGTACGTCTGAAGTCTCTGATCATAATAATTTGCCAATGGAAAAAAAAAATCAAAGAACTTCAAAGGCTTTCATCACACAGTTACACTAAAATATTAAAGATGTACATTTCTATATAAACTGCTTCTCTGCTTCAACAATAACTTTACCTAAAATTTCACAAATGTCTCCTTGCAGTTGTTAAAGAAATGGAGATGAGATTATTGGGTTTCTGCATAATTTTTTTATTTTAACAAGGGGGACCTTCTAAAATTTTTCCACCCTTCTGATAACTAATATCCTAGGATGCTAGCAAACAACAGCTGAAGAACTAGCCTGATGATTTATCTCTCAAAAAACCTATTTTAATGGCTGTTTTACATTGCCTTTACTTGCAGAGACTACCAGTATTGTTCTACTGGCAACACAGAGGAGGCTTTAGTCTCTTCATTGCAAAAACAGGTCTGTTTTTACATCAAGATGGCAACTGGAGAGTGTAAAATATAAAGGGACATAAGGCAGAAAGAGAGCTGTGATGAGTTAGGGTCATTCTGATTGCTCCCAGCTGCAGTTCAGTTGCCAGTGAAAACTAAAATACCTCACAACTTAGACGCTTAGGTTGCAAATGGTATTGTGCCATAGAAACCACTTACCCTCTTTTTACACACCTGCAGTTCCTCTGCATGTATTTTTATTGAAACTTTCATATAGTAGAAGGAGGGAAAAAATGGAAAAGATAGACTTTCACAGAAAGCACCAGAAATTAATGGATTGCAATTGTTGTTATTATTTAAGATCACTGTGGCAAGACAATGCACATTTTCCAGTTTGATGAATTGCAGTGTTGGTGGTGACAGCCAGATAAAGTTTAGGTAGTGTTCTCAACAGCTAAACTAAAGCAGAAAACACAACTGTGTGATTGAAAATGTGCAAAAGGATCTCTTATCAGCACGCCGATACCCGTATAGGTTTATAGAAACACCAGAGAAGGCCTACTGTTAGAAAAGGTCTGATTCTAGTCCTAGCCAGTACAGCATCAGTGACTGTTAGCTGAATTGCTGATTTTGCTGCTCTCTCCAGTTGCTTCTCCCTGGACTTGTCTGCCAGCCTGTGATCAGTTTCCCCAAACTGGACCATCCTACTTCTAAGCAGCTCCCGTAATCATCTGCTGATCTGTTCTAGTGCTACTGCCATACTGTCAGACCTGAGCCCCTCTTATTAAACTATCCACAGCTCTTTCTTTGGGTATTGGAAATCAGTATCTGTATAGCTGGCCAATTCAAGGGTTTGGTAAATGATTCCTTTATGTATGAACTGTGCTGTGACCAGAAGTGTCTTAATATTTTGTCCAAGTTCACTGTGGATTTAGAGTGAAATGCCCATTTTTAATTTTACTGAAAATTGCATCTGAATGATATTCTGGTGGTACTGAGTCTGAACTGCTGCAGTAGCAGTTTGCATGTTACATGCAGTGACAGAACTGAAGACTAGTATGTAGTTATATTTCACTGTATATAAACCCGTTCCTAAATAATAAAAATTGCCCATTAAAACTAAGCAAAGCCTTCTGTCTGTCCTTTTGGACTAAGAACTAATGTGTAAACTGTATATAACTGTTTGTATGTTACAGTATGATATATAATGTCATTTCAAATAACAAGCTGTTAAGGTTTTACCACCCTTGTATTGAATGCATTACACACAATAAATAGTTATTTTTAACTTATTTTAATATATATTATAGCTTTATAATACTGATAAATATTCTTAGGATGCCAGCTGGTGAAAAGATTCAGAAATCTGCCATCACACGTTGGGCTGCACAGAGCATAAACGGGCTGAGATCCTGACCAACTTTACTATCTAACCTGAAAAAGCTAAATTTTCTGAGGCTTCTAATTACTGACGTTTTAAAGCTGCATGAATATACAGGAATCTTTGTCTGCATTTTCTCTTTTTCTTTTTTAATGCAAGTGTGTTTCAGACTTGATACTCACAGAGAACAACTTTGAAGGTAGGACCTATGCTTCCAATAAAAAGGTAATTAAAAAGAAAATCTTCCAGTCTTTTAATTTTGACATGACTGACTGCTAAACTGTGACTTTTGCATATATGAATGGCAGAACTGAAGTTATATTTTAGACTGTAAAGAATTCAGCCTAATTTTTAAAGCTCCTTCTGTGTGCTGAAGATTACTGTAGTCAAAGAAAGCTATTCATGTAGGGAGTCTGCAGGAGTAGATTCTTAGTGTGAATTTGCACAGCTTAAAAAGAGGTGAAAAGAGGTAATGACAGCTGTAGTAATTGCTAATTAGATTAGTGCTGTAGGTTTTTTGGATGAATGTTTAATTAACCCAGCAATGACTGGTTGCATGTAATTAGCACAGCATTCTGCAAAATCAAGAATGTGTTAATTGGATAAGACTTCTCAGCCTCTAAAAATTCATTATTAGGAGTAAGTTGTGCCTAGAGCTAACAAGATTTTGTTCTCTCTGGCACAACTACGATGGCCCCTACTAGCATAATGATGTGGGTCAGAAAGGTGAGGGGAATGACCCCTATCAGTATACAGATCCTTCCTGTGGTAATGCTATTATAGCAGCAAACCTGCATGACTTCACTTCAGTTGTGTGCACTCGCAGGTTACATGCTTCCTGTAATTAAAACTTTCCCACTGTAACTACGCTTGCAGTGGAGTACTGTAATGTGACCTCTACTGTTCAAACCTAATGTACAGAACAAGACTAAGCTATAGCTACAGACCTGTCTGAAAGCTCACCTCAATCTCAAGTGAAGTTTGTGCATTTCTGACGTTTTATTTGACTTCCTAGATATTTTTGAAATGGATGTGGAGTGTTTCTGTTCTTTACCTTGGAAATAATTGAGGAAAAGTGCTGTTTATTCTTATCGCTTAAGCAAATTACATCTTCAGTGTATGCTATTCTCTATAATAAGGGTTTTACAAGGTTAGCTTTAATGCCTGTAACTACATCAAACACCAGAGGGTAGCTCTTAGTGAATTCTACTGAACCATAATTTCCAGGAAAAAAATCTCTGAAGTTGCACTCAGTACTTTGTGGTTGGTACTTTGTCCACCACACTTATGAACTATTCACAGCAAACCTCATGGCTGTTAGCTAACAAGCTTTAGTGTGTTTTACTGACAGGGGGTGAAATCTCATGCAGTACTTTCTCCTAAATTTATGAGCTCCTCACTGAAATTTCAGGACAAGGAGATTCCTTAATCCCGGAGGAGCCCCCTGCCAGTCTGTACAGCTGCATAACCACGTTGTATGGGGCAGCTGGTAATGTGTGCTGTGCATGGGAAGAGGTGCGGGGTTGAGGCTACCTGGGGTCCCCCATCAGCAGGCCTGTGTTTTGGGACTTTGCCAGTGAAAACAGGAAACACATACTGATAGTGAATTATAAACATTTTACATTTTCTGTTTTGCTAATCCTAACTCTGTTTGTATTTGGTAGGCAGCTACCAATTTCAGCTCCCTTTAAAGCTCACCCTGGCAGCTGCCAGCATTCCCTTTCCTCAAATGAGAAAGGAGATAAGAAGATGATGTATTTGGCCCACTGCAAGAGTATTGCTAAAAACATTAAATCTCTGTATGGAGAACAAACTCATCCTGTTTACGGTGCCTCATGCTCCATGGCACCAGCAAAACGCACTTCAATTTAAACAATGAAGAACAGAATAAAAGCTAAATGGAATCCAAAACAAACACCCCTCCAACCAAAAACAAGCAAACAAACAAACAAAATAACCAAACAAAGCAATGCGCCCCCCAAAAAACAAAAACCGAAAAACCACAACATAACAAAACAAATACAAAAAGATGCCAGCCTTATCCTTCACTAAGGCCTTTTCTGGGGAGTTTTTGTTTTGCTGGTTTAGGATTTTGCTACTAACAGCCATTTATTCTCTGCTGAAGCTGGTTCAAATGCATCTCACAGTCTAACAGCTATGGAGACATTCAACACTCCTGTCACCCTGCCTGAACTCCTAGCAGTAAGCCCTGGAGGGAGAGAGGGCTTAGAAGAGCTACTGTTACAGCAGGGAAGTACCTGAGGGGACCTCCTCATGCCTTTGGAGGGCTGGGTGAAAATCAACCCCACAAATTAGCCTACTGCCTGGTTTAGTATAGACCTCATTTAACCTCTCTGCATTTGGGGATTCACCATGCCTACTGAGGCTGAGGTACAGGGATCAAAAAAATGAATCTGACCTTTGCTTTCCCTTGCAATTAGGTCGGAGAGGGAGAGAAAATGGAGTCCCTGAGATGCATGAGTAAAATATGCCAAGGGATGCTGAGTGACAATAGATTGAAAAGGTTTTTGTTTGTTTTTGAAAATGGCAAAAGGAAAAAAAAAATGCATTGCACAAGTTTATAAGATATATATTCCTTGAACTTTTAGTGCCTCGTCCTCAGTATGTGACATTGTGACCGACAAAAGCTTCTGGGCCAGGACCAGGGCAGGTTTCATTTCAATGTGGCATGTGACTAATAATACGGACCTCTGTCATGCACCAGAAATGTGGACCTTCACAACATAAAGAATTTGGCTCCTTCTAAAGTTTACAAGAGTCTCCAATTTATACTAGCAAGGTTTCCAAGGAAGTGAGCAACTAAAATGATGCCAAAGAAAAGAAGTGGCAATAACAAACTGCACAATTTAGAAGGATCCAGGAAGGTAGGCACTGTTGAGAAGGCTGATTTCTCAACGCAGAAGATATCTGAGTACAGACAGCCCCTACAGCACATCGATCATAGGGCACAATTGGACACAAAATGAATCCTGGAACACAGCCTCATGAAGCAAGGGACTTGTAAGCAGTAAGAATCCAGGGAGTCATAGTGCATACCTCTCTCTTGCATGTGCTCTCTGTAATGGAGCATCAGCTGTTCCTGCACATGGCTTGATTTTAGCATGCTGATTTAATATTTACATAGTGCCAATAAAATTTTTATGATGACAGCTGGTGGCTCCTGCAGTAATTTATAAACAGCAACAACAACACAACACAGACATCAGAAACTTCAAGAGGAATTCTACACTATTGTGCAATATTATTCACCAAAGAATATGGGCATTTTTCTTATTTTGCAGACTTTTAATAATCTTTGTGTAATATGTCCATGTTGGACTTTATGTAAAGTCTGTATTATGCAGTTTGTATTTCCCCTAAGTATTTTTTACTTCTTCTTCAGAATGGACTTGGCTATAAAGACTCATCTATCATAGCACCTGAAATAAAATGGATGTAGATTTGCTGTTGTAGTAACGGTGTTGGGTAATTTCTGTATCTGGGGCCTCTGCAAGTTAAACTGGCCAGTCAAGCACATGATTGCCTGCTTTTCTACCTGCACTGTGCTACCCCAAAAGAAGTATTAACAAATGGGAATTGTGCTAATGCCTGAGCTTTAACAAGCTACTGTTTCACTACCCATTTGCTATGAAAATGCACAGGTAGAAAAAATACAAGCTGCCTGACGAGACTACAGATCCAGTGACTGGCCATTATCAGTGTGCCACGACAGATCCGCAAGTAACTGGTACTCAACTGGAAGATATTATTGACTTATTTATTTTTTTTATTCTACAGAAAACTTGCAAGTCTTCAACTTTTCCTCTGTTAATCTTTCCATTTGATTTCCCAAGTTGTTTTCCTTTCCTCTCCGTGTTTTTTCCCTCATCTACATTTATCCTTCAGAACACTGGAACGTTTCCATAAACCATTTATTATGTCTTTTACACATAAATCCCTAAGTGAAATTCGTAATGGAATTTATTAGGTCTTTTACATACACGCCAAATTTGTGATGGAATAGACACTGAAGCTGGTTTTGTCACAATAACCATCCCAGAGATAGTTGCTATCAATGTCTCATTTAACAGCCGAATGAATCAGTCAGTTTTCGGTGTGACCTGTTCCTATGGCTGGCTTTATTTCAGCTGTTATCAAGTTTTAGGGGAAACAAAAAAAAACCCCTACAAAACACAGCATTAGCAGCTGCCTCTTCACACAGCAACATCACCCCCCACGCACGCATGCGCGGCGGCGCTTGCGGCGGAAGCGGAAGGTGGCGCTCCCGGCTCGCGGCGGCGGCCCCCCGCGGTTGCCATGGCGAGCGGGAGAGCGGGGGGCGCGTGAGCCCCCCCTTCCCCGCGCGGCCTCGCCTGACGGTTGGTTCCGCCTCGCGCCCGGCGGGGAAGGGGGGCAGGGGGGTGGTGGCGGGGAATGGGGGGCGCCGCAGCCGTTACAGACCGTTACGGGCCGTTAGGGACCATTACGGACCGGCGGGTAGCCGCTGAGGGGTCCCGGTGGCCCGTCGGGGGGATGAGGGGCGGGCGAGGCTGGGCTGTAGGCGCTTTATGTAGGGTGCGCCCCGTGCTTGTACTGGGGTTAAAGTGTTTTTTGTTTGTTTCTTTTTTTTTTTGTTCTCCCCGTGGGGGGGGGGGGGGTTGGCGTGGGGGAAGCGGTAAGGGTGCCTCTTGCCCTTGAGGTGGTAATGGAAGAGGAGCTTGGGTTTTGCTAGCCAGCAGGCGCAGGTGCGTTGCCCTCCGATCTCTTCTGGTTTCACACTTTCGGTTTCCACCCGCGCTGATTTGTAAAATGAGATTGTAGGTCTTCAGACACAGGACCTGACCAGTGATGTGCTAAGTAATATGTATCATCGAAGAAATATATATAATCTGTCCGTAAGAGGCTGTTTGGTCAGCAGTAGGTGAAGATAATTTCCTTGTGTTTGTACTAAGTAAGGGTGTAGTGTGTATACACCAAAAGCCCAACCCCATGGGGTGCTTGGCGTTCGCTTAAGGAACACAATAGATGTTTACAGAAACACCTTGCAAGGTTTTATCAGTAGTAAAGAACTAGCTGGGAATGTTATGCCTACCTTAACCAACCTATCAACAGCCACCTAGTAACTGTATGGTGCAAAGGCCTTTCTTAACAGCCATTTATTGCATGAGTGTGCAACGCTAAGTACGTGGGGTTTTGTTGTGGCAAAAATATACTGCTGGTTTTGTTAACTGGTTACTCAGATACTAGTTCTGTTAAGCTGAAGAGCTGCAAAAACATAAATCTTGTCTTATGCAACTCTTCACAAATAGGTAGTTGCAAACTAGTTTAGTCATTTGGTCCATGTCCATGTTTTTGTTTGTTTGTTTGTTTTTCCTGGTGAAGTGTATTTTCAGTTTTATGGTAGTTATGTTAGACAGTAATTCTTGCAAACTACAGAAGATTTTTGGAAAAGTTGCAGATGTAAAACCGCAGGTGGATCCACATGTTGTGGGGAGCCTGTTGATTGGCACATCCTCGCTTTAGCTATCACCGATATTGTAGGAAGCTTCTTTCTCTGTTCCTTTTTCTATGTAAATTGCTTAGAATACACTCTCTGGCAAGCAGTGTTTTTCTTACTCTGAAAGGGTATTTTATAACGCATTGTATTGCTCGGTTTGTACGGGATCTTTAAATCGCATTCTGCAGTGAACAATGCTATGATATACTGACCTGTATGAGCATTTGTTTAAGCATTTGTGAAAAAGTTCTGGAAGTGAAATTTCACAAATCTTTTTTTTTCATGCTGAAGTAGAAGTCCAGGGCTGCTTGTTCAGCTGAAACGAGGCAGAATGTACAGGATCTTGGTGCATCAGTGCAACAGCCATAAAACTGCAAGAAGCAGGTTGTCACCAGAGTTGGGTGTCATGCTTCTTGAGATGTGAAATTGAGCAGTACTTGTTTCAGGTTTATTTATGAAACTTTTCTAAATAGGTGTTGGGACAGTCTTGGTGCAAAATTGAATAGTTTTGGGGGTTAGTCTGCATTCAGGTGAGCCTGTTAGAGTAATCTCCACTTCATGTTAATGTTTCTGGTTTGTGAAAAGCTTTCTTTTTTGGGGGATGACTTTCTACCTTCCTGATTCATTTTGTAGTCTATCATTGAGTGGACATCACAGCAGAAGTCATACTGAAGGTCATTACAGTGAGCAAATACTGAATTTATGATACTGTTAACTGGGAAGAAGGAAGAGGGTTAGGAAAAAATGCTTTCAAGGCATCATTTAGTAAAAGTATTTGGAAAAGCAAAAACAATTTTTGTCAGTGTAGAAAGAACTCAGTCATCTTTTGATAAATCTGAACCTTTTCATAGCCACAGGTACTGTTCCCTTTCAAATGCTTTGTGTTTGTGATGATTATTTAGAATAGATTGTTGCAAATTCTGGTAAGAGGAAAGAACACAAAGCCTCCAGTGAAAGTGCTATGTTTTATCCTAAATTATTTTGTTGGAAAAGTTTTATGCATGAATACTGGGTTTCTAGACATAAATCACTTTTTTTCAACAGAATTTTTGCAAACCAGGTCATAAACCTTTTTTCCTCTACGTACTCTAGTTGTTGTTATCAGAAATGGTGCATACTAAAGAACTGACAGAATTGTTTGTGATTGGTTTTCCTTCATTTGGATATATTTTTTAAGTGAAAGAGGGAATATAGATTTTTTTTAAAGTATGTTTTAGGAGTGAAGACTACAAATATACCTTGTCTCTGAACTGAATTCAAATCTTACATTTTCTACCTAGTGACTGGAATATGCATGTGTTTGTTTAATATTTTTCCCCATACAGATTAATGTATATATGGTACGTCAACAAATGGGTAGAGGGGAAAAAGCTCACTTTGCTAGAGGAAGTCATTATATTAACATCATTTATGCAATATTGCTGACAGAAGTATAAAGAAAAATAGGAAACTTAATTTGTCATTATAATAGGCAAGCAGGAAGCAAGTATATGACAATTTAATGTAACTGAGATATACTGACAGTAGTGCAGTTTTCTGTACAAATATATCTGAATTCTCCCATCTTAAAATCTGTGTTAAAATTGGGAAATAGCCTAGAACTGAAATTAAAAGAAAGCTATTTAGAATCAGCATGTCAGTTTAGACATGAGAGGCAAAGGACTTGCATATCTGTGTAAGTAGCTTGAAATGAAGCTCTGTTCATTGATAAGAGGTATGAAGAACCATATAGAAGGTAATCCATTATATACCACCTTTCAAAACAGTGATGAAAGTCATTTGAATATCACTCTCTTTTCTCTGTTTATTTCAGAAAAGGTAGAGAAGAGAAGGGGTCCAGAGTTCGATGATGAAAATTCTCTCTCCTTTTACTGAGAATGGGTCCTTCTTTTGCATAGTTCCAAATTCGTGAAACTTGCTGTCATCAAAGGTATGGCTTTGTCATTGGTTTGTTTTTATTTATTTATTACAAAATAACATAATGCGTGCAACAATTCAGTCATTGAGCAGTAAGAATCTGGAACAAATTTCCATTGTAGGCATTTCTATTGTTTTCTCTAGAGTATCTCTCATGTTATACTTAGTAGGCCACTCAGAGGCAAATATTTCTGTTGCTTTATCTCTTTATTTTGTTCCCTGAGATGTTATTTCCTCTTCTGAGGATATGCTGTGAAGTTCTGGAATATCTACTGTTCTGGTAAGATGGAAACTGAATGGGTTCCTTAGCAGTCAGCAATGTTTCAAGCTGCCTGTGGTTTTATTGGCCTCTGTTTTTCTGTCTACATGATTTCCCCTTTGCAAATCCATGGTGACTACTACCAATCACCTTCTTGTCCTTCATGTGTTTAGGAACAGTTTCCAGGACTATTAGCTCCACCTTCCAAAGGAACAGGGTGAGGCTAAAAAGCCTGTGGTTTCCTGGATCCTTCTCCTTGCATTTAAAAATAGGAATGTCACTTGCATTTTTGAGTCCTCAGGAACCACTCCCATCAGCTCAGCCTTTCACAAGTGATTGAGTGTGGTCTCACAATGACGTGGGGCTACCTCCCTCAGCACATGTAGTTGCTTCCCACCAGGTCCCATGAAGTTGGGTAAATCCAGTTTGTTTAAAGGTTTCTTAATCTGATCCTCCCTCACTAAGGGTGAGTCTTTCTGGATTTGTACTTTTCCCCTGCTCCTAAGGGCCTGGGATTCCAGAAAGCAGGTCTTACCCATAAAGACTGAGGTGAAGAAGAAGGCACTTGGACTTTTTCTGTGACCTTTCAGCAGGCACTCTGCCCCATTCAGCAGTAAGCCCACATTTACCCTGGCCTTTCTTATGCTGCTGATGTACTTGTAGAAGTCCTTGTTGACTTTCATATTCCTTACCATATTCAGCACCAAACTCAACTCCAGTTGGCTTTCCTAATCCCAGCCCTGTATACTCAAATGGTGTTTCTGTATTTGTCATGGGACACCTGTTCCTGCTGCCCCTTCATATGTGCTTCATTTTTTATCTGAGTTTTGTCAGGTACTCCTTGCTCATCTGTGGAAGTCTCCTGCTTCCTATGATTGGGCTCCTGCACACGGGATGGACCATTCTAGAACCTTGAGGTGATTCTTGGGCCTGGATTCCTCTTCTCTACAGGATGGTCTCCCAAGGGGTATAAGGTCCCTATTCAGTCCACAGTCTGTTTTGAAATCTGGGATTGTGATCTTGCTGTTTGCCATATTCCCTCCTTTAAAGTCATGAATGCCACCATCACATGGATGTTGTACCCAAGGCCACCCCTGACCTTCACATTCCCAACTACTTCTTTGTGAGTATGAGGTCCAGCAAAGCTTCTCCCAAAGTTGGGTCCTCAGTTGCCTGTGTCAGGAAGTTTTTACCAGGACACTCCTGAAACTCGTACATGTAAACTGCCATTTCACCCTTCCAGTATATACTAGGATGGTTAAAGTTGCCCACGTGGACAGGGACTTCTCAAGTTTTATAAGCTTGTCTCCATGATCTGAGTGAGATCACAGTACTAGAACTGCATGCTGAACAACTTGTTGGTCTTTGGGATTCATCTATTCCTCTATCCCTTCTCCATCACCTGCAGGATGAAGGAGATAGCACCTGGCCACCAGGCCTTGACTGTTGTCACCTGAGCCATGTTGTCGTGTCTGCTTGCTCCTGGTCTCTCCTGGCTGTACCTGTGGTGCCTATGTAGAAGAAGAGCAGCTGGGTGTAACAGTTTGAGGGGCAGGATACTGGCCTCAGTAACAGCTTCTGCAGATCTTGTCAGGTGACAGGTTGGGTCAGGAGAGGCACCTCAGCCCCTGCAGCAGGGAGTTTCTCACCACTCACTGTTCTTGACCCATCTTGCCTGCTCTGCCATGGTCCTTGGGCTGAGCCAACCCACAGGCTCATTTGGACAGAACTCACTGCTCGTTTGCTGCCAGGTCCCTGGGGAGCCAGCCACCTGGTGCCAGAGCTCACAAGCTCTCAGCCTTCTCCATCTTGGGTATCTCCATTCCCAGTCTGACAAGCACAGGTGCTGCCTGTGCCCCTTCTCAGGGGCACATCTGGGGGTTAAGGCTTGTTGTAACTGCAGTGTCTTGAAAGTGATTTGGTCCATATCCTTTTCAACTTTGCTGATACTGTGTAGTCTGCTTGCCTACTCCCACAGCTTCGCTGCTTGATGAGACAGATCCTCCAGCGCACACTTAAGAGTGATGTAAAATGTTACTTAGTTCTAAACCTGCTGGTTTCCAAAGCTAACTCACAATAGAGTCATACTAAGAAATACCAGATTCAGGAGTATAATGAATTCTATGTTACTTATATGTCTAGAGACTGTGCGTATGTGCTACTACTAATACTGTGTATATGACAGATTATTATGCATGCATGTTACATATAGTAAAATAAAAAAGATCAATAAGTACAGGACTAAAAGTCTTCAGGTTTTTTTCATAAACTTAAAAATGGTTTTATGGGTACAGTAAGATGTATTCAGCATACAATACATGTTTATAACAAACGTTAGCAAATTTTAGGGTAAAAGTGGCAAATGCACTGCTATACTTGAAAAGGAACACTGTTGCACTAGAAGACAGCAATCAACAGGTGCAGAAACAGTGAATGAAAGTGTGAAAACATCAGCTTATTTGGGTCTGTGTTTAGTTAGTTACCTAGAAAAAGACAAAAACAAGATATTAATGAAACTTGTGGATAGGTAGCATTAAGCAGAGAAGTTGTGAATGACAGTGAGAATGAAGAAACCCCCCTGGAAACAGGTAACATCTGACTGATAAAGTAGGTGAAATTCCAGTGTAGCAAAAATAAAGGAATGAGAGGAAATACATCTGAAATGAGCAAGTTCCCTGAAGCCCAGAGGTAAGGCAAACGGCTGTTCAAAGGGGAGCCTCTTGGATAGAGTGTAGCCAGGGTTTTATGTGTATGCTGTAACATTAAGATACTTAACATGAAGGCAGCCTGACAAAAAATGTAGTAATCCTTCCCTTGAAGGTCCTGGTGAGTAGTGCTTACAATATGTAGTGCTGGGAAAGAACAAAAAATCACCAAACCATCATGCTCTGAAGTTCATATTCATGGGTTTTCTTCAGTCTAAAATTAATTAAAAACAACTAACCAACCAAACGAAAAATCCAGCATGTTAAACTATCAGAATGGAAACCTTGATATTTTAAGTGTGATGTATAGTGAGAAAACATAAAAATCTATATGAAAGATGTTAGGGTATTGTGCTTCCTTTATATGTTGGTTTGCTTTAAATGGCACAAAGGAGAATATTTAGCAGTGAAAAACAACAAAATCATAGGCGAGCCTGTGAAAATTTTAGCATACAAGCTTTTAAAAAAATTGTCTTAATATGTAGCTGGGAGAATACAATAGGTAGGTGGGACAAATCCTTGTATAAGATAAATTATTCCATGTATTTCTTTGCAGCCTTTTTATTTTGATGGCAGACTTCTTTAAATGTTAATCGCATTTGCCACTGCCAGCTGTCTGACCTTAGTTGCTTGCTTTTTGTATTACTTGTTTTTTTCCAGTGCTTTTTTTACTTGGATCTTGATGATGAATGTTGCTTTTTAGTGAAATATAGCTAGTTAATGAAATCATAAGGTACTTCTCTTCCCTCTACATGAACAGTATATGTGAAATTTTTTTAAATTTTGATTTAATTCCTTAAATCATAAACTGACTTTTTTTCTCCATTTGAATGTATTTGGACCCCTGTAGCTTAAACAATGCTAGTTTCATGGACTTTTTTTGTTTTGTTTGTTTTTTATTATCTCTTTAGGATCATCTTTTCTTCTTGAGTGTGACAGATTGTTACGTGTTTGTGTTCAATGGGACTTCGAATTCACTTTGTGGTTGACCCTCAGGGTTGGTGCTGCATGGGCCTGATTATCTTTGTTTGGCTGTACAATACAATCTTCATTCCAAAAGTCATCCTTTTTCCTCGCTATGAAGAGGGACATATTTCAGCTGTGGCAATTTTGTGTAAGTCCTTAGTCCTTTTTTCTACTAGTAAAAATCGTATCTTTGGACAACACTTAACAGGGCAGAATATGAAGGATAAGAGCACAGGAACACATTCTATACTTCTGTGCTATCAGAAGTTGAGACACTCCTTTCAAAGGTGTTACGGTAAAACTCATTTGTGTGGAAAGTGGGGAGAAGCATTAGCACAGCTTTGAAGTCCTGTAGCTAGAACATTTTTACTAGATTAACTACTAGTGTAATTATGAGAATATGACAGAAGTTAAGACTCAGACCTTAGTGTTTGTCAGAAGTTAGGGTGGTAGTTCGGTTGGTCGAATAACTGAGTTTTGTTAGCTTTGTCACATACCCTTTGATAAGTCAGCTAATATGAATTATGCTAATAGGATCTGCTGAGGAAAAAGCTTATATTACAACAGGAGCCAGCTTTTTGGTGAAAATGGACCATTGGGAATGTCCACTCATATGGAGCCTTTGAGGTATAGAATGGCTGGCTTGTATTTGATAAGGCAGTGGAGAAACTTCGTGACGTAAATGAGTAAGTTCAAAGTGTCATCCTGCTGCTGTCAAAACAGTGTTAACCACTACCTTTTCTTTCCCTTTTCAATTTTAGGGAGTACTTAATATTGTAGACTATATAACACCAAAAATATATCTGTAACTGAATGAGAAGACTTCAGTAATTTCTAATTCAGTGCTGGAATATCTACATTTATGATGTAGTGTAAAGCAGTTATCTTATACACCTCTGAATAACTAGCGCTTCTCTACTGGAGACCAAAGCTGAGAAAATCAAGATACGTGTTTCAAGACTTGGATTGTCCCTACAGTATAATTAACATAGAGCTTCATAAATGTTAACATGTTGAATAGTAGTAAGATCTGTTCAGATGGTGATTTGTTTTTGTTGGTTTGGTGTTGTGTGTTTTTATTTATTTATTTTTTGATGTGTTACCAGTTCTGTCATGGTAAATGTCCTAATGACTACGTGACTGTGTCGTTGCTTTATTTGTAACGTTTCATAGGTGGGGATATTTTATTTTGTTGGGTGGAACAAAACCACATGTTAAAAAAAGTGTGAAAATGTGCTGTATATACCACAGAATCTAACTTTTCTTTTGAAATGGCTTTTTTTTTTTTTTTTGCAATATCTTGTATAAGGAAGATGAAGATTTTGGTAGATTAGAAAGCTACAGCAAAGCTTGGTATAATTTTGAACTAATCATTCTAACCTTTGAATGTAACTGTTTCTTTAATAGAAAGAGTAGTAGTGCTACGGCATGGTACAATTTGTTTTTTCTTTTAATATGTCATTAAGTGCTTCTTACAATCAAAACATAGGAAATTGAGGATGGAAAGTTCAGTAAGCTTTGAATCTTTGCCAGGATGAGGCTGAGCTGTCTTTACAATTGTGGAAAGTTTTTTTTTTTTTTTTTTTTTTAAAAAAAAAAAAGGGCAGTGACTTGTAAGTGCATGCTGTTTCTCGCATCAATGCTTGAAATAAAACTTCTGATCCCCAAGTCTTGCTATTCTTGTATGTCCAGCACTCATGGAGGATGAATTACAGGATAGGTCCACCATAATAATGGCAAATCTGTTGGGGTTTATGAAGGAAGCTGAGGAAATGTGCTGTTTCCTAATAGCTGGCAAGCAAGACAAAGAATTCCTTTATTCTGGCCAACTCTTTAATTTCTTTTCCTGGATATCTGTGGATAGCCAGTGAAAAGTCAGGTAGTGGACTACCAGGAGTTGTACACAGATGGTGCAAAATAGCAGCTCTTGTGTTTATAAAACCCACTGGTCAAGTATGTCTGACAGGATACAATTTCCTTTTGGGTTTCACACTGGTTCTGTGAAGCACTGATGAACAGCATGGAAAAAATTTATGATCTTAATGCATTTGTGAAGTGTTATGCTGCTGACTTGTTAAAAAGTTGAGGGTTTACAGCAGTCCCTAAATTTTGAGACCTGATATATTTGTAAACCCAATTGATGGGGATTCATTGAATGGATGTATAATTTGATGAAGCTTGTACATACTGGTAAAATCATAGAGTCATAAAGTCATTGACACTTCCCCCCAGCTTGGTGTCATCTGCAAAATTCCTGAGGGTGCACTCAATTCCCTCATCCAAGTCATCCATAAAGATATTAAAGAGGATGGGCCCCAACACCGACCCCTGGGGAACACCACTGGTGACTGGTCACCAGCTAGATTTCACTTCATTCACCACCACTCTCTGGGCCTGGCCATCCAGCCACTTTTTAACCCAGCAAAGAGTGTCCCTGTCCAAGCCATGGGCTGTCAGCCTCTCCAGGAGAGTACTGTGGGAGACCATGCCAAAGGCCTTGCTGAAGGCAGACTAGTCTAGGCAGACTACGTCAGCAGCCTTTCCCTCATCCACCAGGTGGGTCACCTGGTTATAGGAGATGAAGTTGGTCAGGCAGGACTTGGCTTTCATGAACCCATGCTGACTGGGCCTGACCTGACCCCTCTGGTGGTCCTGCATATGCTGTGTGACTGTATTCAACATGACCTGACCTTTCCTGGCACCGAGGTCAGGCTGACAGGCCTGTAGTTCCCTTGGTCCTCCTTATGACCCTTCTTATAGATGGGCATCACATTAGCAAGTCTCCAGTCATCTGGGACTTCTCTGGAAGACTGTGACCATGACCATAATGTCTTTTGATTTTTTTTGCATTTAAAAACTAAATAAATAACACCTATTTTTTAAATGAGCAACCTGGTCTAGTGGGAGGTGTTCCTGCCTGCAGTGTCTGTGTGTGTGTGTGAGGGGGTTGAAATTAGATGATCTTTAAGATCCTTCCCAACCCAGACCATTCTATGATTCTGTGGTTCATTTTGCCTTCTGGATAGTGGAAAAGCAATTATCTTTACTTTATATAATTAAAGACTGTTATGGATTACCTGCACAAAGGTACTGAAGTGGTTTTTATTTTTGGGGGGTGGATTTATACACTTAAGTGATTACTATTGTTTTAATGTATTTTTGCACAGAGGATATTGAATATTTATGCATAATAAGTACAAACGCTTGTTAGCATATGTAAAATACTGTTGACTGTAATGATAAAAAAATATTTTTTTACATTTACCCGCTCGTTTGAAATTTTAATATGCTTGAAGTAACTTAAGTCTGATGTGTTAACCTTCCTGATTTTGTTCCAAAAAGCCAGTAACAAATTATCACTTGTTTTTTCAGGTTATTACTTGTGTTCATTGTTTTGTATAGCTTCATTAGTAAGAGCGTCAGTAGCTGATCCAGGAAAGCTACCTGAAAACCCAAAGATTCCAATTACAGGTACATTAAGTTGTTTCTGTATAGCTGAATAAAACTTACTCTAATGTCCTCAGAGTAATCGGAAATCAGTTTGATTTTGTAAGATTTAATTGAAACCACAAGCAGTCTCTGTTGAAGACTATATTGTTTCTGAAATGAAAATCAGTATAAATCACTTTTCTAACCTTTAAATTTCTAGCACTTTCTGCTGTGTAGACTCAAAACTTCTTTTTAAAAATGAGTACTCCTTCAGATGTTTAGTTATGCAGGAACTTATGATAGGGAATCTTTTGATGGAGAGAATTTTGCATTCTGTGCTTTCAAACTTACTGTATATATTTCTAATGATAATATTTAGTATGATTTTTTTGAGATGCTCAGTCATTTTTACTCTACTGCTTTTTTCTCTAAGTGAATTTATGAGATGCGAGGTTGTAGAAGGTACAAGTATGCTGGATTTTACTTTTTTTCCCATTTTTTTGCAGTGAATTGTGTTTGTATGGACTGTCACACTGGTTACATTACATTGATATCCAGTGGTGACTTAAAATGTGAGAATTCCTTCTGCACTTATGAATGTATTACACAGTTGCTGTATGATGTCTGATGCACAAGAAATGGGAGGAAATTTGAAACCTTCATAGACCTGCCATGGAGAAAGCCAGTATTTTAATGAAGCATTTGATGCTGTTAAGGTGCTTGTATAATGCATAATGCTTTTACATAGCAGTTTATAATGGAGTAGGACTGTTAAACAACATGAGCTTTGTCACATGAACAGAAAATACTTTTTAAATGTAGAAAGTGTATCAAGTACAGTGATGGCTGAATATTTCAATCTTGTCTTGCAACCTGATGCATGCTAGGAGTAATGCTTCCCTTCCTCACGGTAGTGAGAATCTATCGTGATCTTTTTGGAAACATGGTCTGCTTAGTCCCAGAACTAATGTTACGATACACAGAAACTACCCAGGAGATAGTAGGAAGGGTAGTAGGAATCTTTGGAATAAAGGTGTAAAACAATGATCATGGAAAATCTCCTAGCAGTGTACTTTATGTTCCTGTTAACTAAGCCTTTGATCAAGTAAAAGGAGAGATGGCTCAGACTGGAGTCAGACAAGAGTCAGACCTCTTGTTGCAGGAATAGCAACGTGGAATCTGCAGTCTGAAGTGGAGAATGAAGGTGCTTAATACAGTTGCAGACATTTACATTTATGACTGAACATATTTATCCATTTCCCAGCAAAATACCAGGACCAGTACAAGCAACTTCTCTTTGTGCAGAAATGTTTCTTTATCTTTTAGGGCATGTTTGAATGACCTCCATCCTTTTATCCTCATTTTTCATTCATACACAGAAATGATACTTTGTAGGTACTTCTGAAGATGGTACACCCGGGCTTGACTGTGATAATGTTATTATGATTTGATGTGTGTCAAATCGTTTTTAATGCATATCAGGAGTTTGTCTTTTCTAAAGTAGCAATTTGGTTCCCTGGTAT
Organism: Heteronetta atricapilla; assembly: GCA_011075105.1. Lineage (NCBI taxonomy): Eukaryota > Metazoa > Chordata > Aves > Anseriformes > Anatidae > Heteronetta > Heteronetta atricapilla. Next base: position 34,691,399 of record CM021763.1, on the reverse strand, counting down.
TCTGTGGATTGACAACAAGATGTATTTTTGTATGGTATAAGTTGCATTCAAAAATGAGGTTGAGGTGTTTCTGAACTCTGCTGTTAGCTACCCTATTAAGGAGTGACACCTTTGTGACACTAGATTTATGGGAACAGATTGTAAAACAATTTCCATATGGCATTATTACTAGTTTAATGATCACAGATATTGGGCTTCTGTACTTCCAGTGTCCAAATGTTATTTATCAGCAAGAGAGACAAGATTAGAGCTGCCAGCAGGTGGCTCAGAAAATGCTAGATTTATTTTCTTTATGTTGTGAGAATGTATTATCATACAAAATTTCAGAATGCTCTACTATAAAAATTAAACTTATTTTTTTCCCTGGGACTTAAGAAATTTCTCTGCATCAAGAAAGGTTCTAGTTAGGTAGAAACAGGCAGTCTCAACTCTTTGCAACTCTTAATCTTGCAGCCCAATTATTACAGTGTTGGTGTTATTTGTTTCTCATATGAATATGAACTTTCTGAGTATATCACTAGAATTCTTTTTTTCACAGTCTTCCTATAATTTCAGTGACCCGAATTGAGATAAATAACAGCTACGCTAAGCAATAGTAGCTCCTGTTAGTTTCAGTTAGTCAAGTGAGCTTTAAGAATCTCATATTGGACATTCAAAACTAGTGTGTATTTTTAAATAAAATCCTATATTTTATCTGTTTTTTAGTTGTCTTTTGTATAAAATTTTATGTTGAGATGTATGTCTTAAAATGCTTTGGCGTGGAAGGTGCTTCAGTAGCCTTTGTTGTGGTTTTTTTTTTTTTTTTAGTTGGCTATATTTGACAAATATAAGTACTCATCTTCAAGATTTTGGAATGGTAGGGAGAATGTGTGATGTTTGTATTTAGCAGGTGTTTTTTTTTTCTTTCAGAATAGATCTGTAAGAAAATAGAGTAATGCTCTTCCTTGTTTGTGTGACAGCTTTTGTACTATAATAACTACTCATAAGAAATATGTAGGAGTAGAAAGATTTTGGAGAAGGAAATTGGCACAGAACTGTAAAATTGCTACAGTAACATCTCACTTTAATTAAGGTGATAGTGTGGGGGGAAATATGTTTCTTATAGGCTGCTCATCCTACTCATGTCATAGTAAAAAAATGTTTCTCTCTGAATCACAAAGATACCTGTTTGACATAAGCATGCTGAGTTTAAATCTTTCTAAGCTATCTTTACATTTTGCCACAGAACGAGAATTTTGGGAATTATGTAACAAATGCAATATGATGCGACCAAAGCGTTCACACCATTGTAGTCGTTGTGGACATTGCGTGAGGAGGATGGATCATCATTGCCCATGGTAAGACTAGGGCATTTATTTATTCTAGCAATCTACCCTTGGTTTATTATATCATTTCAAAGTTGATGGTCTTGACTATTTCTTTTTTATCTTTCTTTTCCAATAATGCTTTTTAATTTCTGCGTTTAGAGCAAGGTAAGAACAGCTTTGAGACTTTTTTATCTCTACAAACAAGTAAAATTGACAAAAAGAACTGTTGCAGTGTAGCATATAATCATTAACTAATTGTTATGTACCATACAGTTTTGCAAAGTTCACATATTTTGTTTAAAGAATTGCAATTTTTAGTCCTTAAAACTGGTATTTGTATAATTAATTTGTACATTGCATATGAATTTATATGTTGCATTTTAGTTTTTGGTGCTGGAAAAATATTTTTTGTAGGAAATAAAACTATATTTCTTGGATTGAAATAAAAGATTACAATTTCAACAAATGAGGGGATACTGTCTGTAATAATGAGAATAATTCATCATTTTTAGACAGTTTTTGGTTTTTAGTATAGTGAATGGCTGTGCTGGGTAGAAAATATTATTGCTGTATACCAAAGCCCATTTGTCGTGACTTCACTTCTGTGTGAAAGTGAAATTTCTTCTTGTAGTGTTCCTTAACTAGTTTCAGTCAAAATAACTAATCTGGCTATGATTCTCTGTTTAACTCTGTTTATTGCTTAAAATTAAAATTAACATTTCTCTCAGTGGTTTTGTGGTATAATTTCCAGCAAGGCAGGAAACTGCAGATGATAGGATTAAGATCAGGATCTTCCTTTGTTGATTTAGCCACTTTTCAAGCTACCTTTTTTGTCTAGTGCCAATTCAGAAAATAGTGCCAGTATAATGCTTTTGTCATTATCACTTAGTGTGATACTGGTGTCTGTGCCAGTGCTTGTGCTAGAGCTACCGCACTAGCATGCAATTGTACCTCTGAAAAAATTTCATGCATCGGTGTAACTTCTGTGAAGCAGACTTGACCTATGTTTAGTATTTTCAAGTTAGTTTTTCAAGATTTCTTGTTATTACTTTACTCCTTGATGTTGAAAGGACTGCAGAAAGACTTTCTGAATAGAGATGCTTGTTTTCTGTCTCCAGTGTCTTGCATTCCTTCCTAAGTCATTTTTATCATTGGAGTACCCTGTGATCACATTTATTTCAAACTATTCATTTACATTTCCAGTTCTTGGGCTACATAGCTCAAAATAAATGAAATGTAATGACTGGAAATGTCATATTATGGGTATATTATGATTAGATTAATGACTGATGACATTTATGTGAGATTATGCAGACTTTTAAGAGTCAAGTTTTAACTTGAGTATTATTATGTAGACATATCTCTGTTGTAGGAAGGTAAGGAGAAATACGTCTCCTGTTCTAAGCAGTATTTTCAGTAATACAACCTAGGCCTTAAGTGATTGTATAGGCATACCCTTCTTTACAGTAACTGCCATCTCTAACAGAGAGACCACCATTTTGATTAAGGAGTGGTTAGTCAGTACTTGGCCCATAAATAGTCATACATTCTCTTACATAGAAATGGTGGTTCTTTCCTCTGTTTATATCATAACTACAGTGTTAACAACCTTTATATTTCAGTCTTTATATTTACTTTGTTTCTTTGCAGGATTAATAATTGTGTTGGTGAAGACAATCATTGGCTTTTTTTACAGCTGTGCTTCTACACTCAAGTTCTTAGTTCATATACACTGATACTTGATTTCTGCCATTACTACTACTTTTTGCCTCTGAAAAAAGATAACTGGGTAAGAATCTGTTTTCTATGTGAAATGAATTAATAGCTAGTACTGCAATATAATTTACTGTGGTATCTAGTTACTAAACATTTCTGCTTGCCCACTTGTCAAGAAGAAAGAGTTCATGCACATGTATATTAAGTGAAGAAATTGATTTATGGTACGTAACAAAATATTCTAAAATGGAGTATGATTTCTAAGTGTTAAAAATACATTAGGGAAAGGAGAACAAAACCAGCTAAATTCATTTAGAAGTGATCAGTGAATAGTGGGAAGAAGCAAGCTAACTACTTTAGTTATATTAAATTTTCCTTTGTCTTTCTCCAAAGTAAATTTATTCAGAGTGTGTTTTTTCTCTCCTAAGTCCCTACCTGAAAATGATAAAATTGCCAGGAAAATATGAGAACATAAAACTGTTCTGGAAGGATAAAAATGTACATTGATTTTAAAGCTATGTTTTGTGTTCTTTTAAAAAGGTCATGTTGGTCAAGGAATAATTAAGTTTGGTTTATTTTATTTGGACTGTATGCCAGTATAGTATTTCAAGGTCTCATCTTCAGCAAATGCAAGGAGGTGAATTTATGCATTGGAATAGAGTAAAAAGGTGTTCTTCGTGTTCCTCAGTTGTGGAATTGAAGTTGTAAAATCTCTGTATCTGGTGTTTATTTATGTCTGTTATCTGTATTCTGTAAGATTCAGAATACAACATGCTGGAGAGGAGCTCTGCAGAGAAGGACCTGGGGGTCCTGGTGGACGACAGGTTGACCATGAGCCAGCAGTGTGCCCTGGTTAGCCAAGAGGGCTAATGGGATCCTGGTGTGCATTAAAAGGAACGTGGCCAGCAGGACAAGGGAGGTGATCTTCCCTCTCTACTCTGCCCTGGTCAGGCCTCACCTGGAGTACTGTGTCCAGTTCTGGGCTCCCCGGTACAAAAAAGCAGGGATCTCCTGGAAACAGTACAGCAGAGGGCCACAAAGATGATACGGGGCTTGGAGCATCTTCCCTGTGAGGACAGGCTGAGAGACCTGGTTCTGTTCAGCCTGGAGGAGACTGAGGGGGGATCTTATCAATGTCTATAAATATCTGAGGGGTGGGAGACATAAGGATGTAGCTAACCTCTTCTCAGTGGCTTGTGGGGATAGGACAAGGGGCAACGGACGCAAAATAGAACACAGAAGTTCTGTGCCGACATGAGAAAGAACTTCATCATGGTGAGGAGCACTGGAACAGGCTGCCTACAGAGGTTGTGGAGTCTCCTTCTCTGGAGATATTCAAGGCCTGTCTGGACACCTACCTGGGCAGCCTGCTCTGAGGATCCTGCTTTGCAGGGGGTTGGACCCGATGATCTTTCGAGGTCCCTTCCAACCCCTACAGTTCTGTGATTCTGTGGTATTCAAGAATATTCAAGAAGTTGCTGAGTCATTGAAAGTACCAGAATATCAAAGCTGATACTCTTTTGGGGGAAAAAAAGTTAGGAGATCTTGCTCATAAGGAAACATAAAAACTTCTGAAATTTGAAATGAACTTTATATTTGTCCCACACTGTGCAAATACAATCACACTAAATAGGAAAACGTAAAATACAATTTTAAACCATTCAAAAAACTGTAACTTTCTAGGTGTGAAAAGACGACAACCATTCCAGAAATTTGTAATGTATACTAAATGTTACTGAGATTTTTTTAAAGTACTAGAATATTGACTTTTTTTTTTTATCATCCCCTGTTGAGGTGACACCCCAGCACACTTTCTGCTGGTAAGATCACACCCATTTTCAAGTGTGCTGGAGGCTAGTTCCAGAATATGAGTAAGGCAGGTACCGTATTCCATTTTGTTGAACAACTTAAGTTTCTTATCTTATTTTGTATCCCAAATGATGTAAAATAAGAGTGCTTAGTGTCCTGAAATTTTCTACCTCTGTAAGGAGTGGAACATTGCCATCCAAGCCACCTATTTGCTCCCTTGTCAGTCTGCAGTAATGTGATGTTCCCAAAGAAGCATATGTGAAGGCGGTGTATTGAAGTAGAGCTGAAAAATGTACGAAGAATGTACTTGTTGGATCGTTTAGAACTGCAACAAGTGTTAATCTGAAATTCATAGATACCAACTTTGTATTGCAATGAGTTTACCAAAATAGGTTTTGTTTGTAATTCTCTGAAAAGAGAACATCTTCATTCTGATGGAATTTCCTATTTTAATTTTTTCATCTATATGAAATTTCCATTATGTGGTTTAAAGGACTCTAGAAACATGAGAAATAGAAGAATTTGCTGGATTCTTGGATCATCTTTCCATAGATACAGATATTTCCCAATCAACTGAGGCAAACTTATTGTTGTGGGTTAATTCATAGGCAGCTAAGCTCTGCACAGCTGCTCGCTCACTTCTGTCCAGCGCAAAGGGGAAGAGAATCAGAAGGTGAAAGTGTAAAAACTCATGGATTGAAATTAATACTGTTTAAAAGGTAAAGCAAAAGCTGCATGGGCAAGCAAAGCAAAATAAAAAATTCGTTCACTAGTTCCTATTGGCAGACAAATGTTTAGTCTTTTCCAAGAGAACTGGGCTCCAACACATGTAAAGGTGACTTGGGAGGACAAATATCATTGCTCCAAACATCCCTTTCTCTTCCACGTTTTCCACAGCTTTTATTGTTAAACACAATATGATATGGTATGGATTATTCCTTTGGTCAGTTGGTGTCAGCTGTTCCGGCTGTCTCCCCTCCCATCTTCTTGTGAACGTCTAGCCTATTTGTTGGCAGGGCAGCATAAGGCACAGAAAAAGGCCTTGACTCTGTGTAAGCACTGTTCAGCAACTGATAAAATATTGGTTATCAACACTGTTTTGGTCACAAATCCAAAACATAGCACTACATGAGCTGTCATGAAGAAAATTAGTTTTACCACAGACAAAAACAGTATACCTTTATGTGTTAAAATGAAGATGAATTCTCACTTCATTTCCAGTTTGTTGTCTGGAAATGGGCTTTTTATGTTGTTGTGGTTTAACCCGGCTGGCAGCTAAACACTACACAGCCGTTCACTCACCCTCCCCCCTCCCTCTCTGGGATGGGGGAGAGAAACGGGAAAGTGAAGCCTGTGGGTTGAGATAAAGACAGTTTATTAAGATAGAAAATAATAATATTAATAATAATAAAAATATGTACAAACAAGTGATGCACAATGTAATTGCCCACCACCCGCTGACCGATGCCCAGACCAACCCCGAACAGCCGGCCCCCCACCCCAGCTAGCCACCCCTATATATTGTTCAGCATGACGTCAGATGGTATGGAATACCCCTTTAGCCAGTTTGGGTCAGCTGTCCTGGGTCTGTCCCCTCCCAGCTCTTGCTGCACCCCCAGCCTGCCCGCTGGCAGGACAGAGCGAGGAGCTGAAAAGTCCTTGGCTTAGTGTAAGCATTGCTCTGCAGCAATTAAAACATCAGCATGTTATCAGCACTCTTTTCATCCTAATCCAAAACATAGCACCCTACCAGCTACTAGGAGGAAAAATAACTCTGTCCTAACTAAAACCAGGACAATCTGTTTACGTTGTTATACATGGGTTGAGAAATCTGAGGAAGCCAATTTGATTTATTTTAGCTGAAGGGAAGTTAGCAGGGATGTGAAATTGCACTCTTTCTATATTACTGATTCAAATGTGTCATCTGTGTAAAATTTTATGTCAATTTGTGTTGGGTTTTTGGAATCTTAGCATTTTTGAGAGGTGACTAAGAGTAAATACCTTTGCTTTTAGTTTCAGTAGCTTTGCAAAATGCTTTGCAGTTTGTATACTAGCTATTTGTTAACTAGTAAATTTGTTACCCTGGTACAGTTCTGGATAGGATCATCATAAACTGTCTGCTATCTTCCCATGTACACAGGTTGCAAGTTTCAAGTGTAAAGAACACTTCATGACTTTGTGAATACTGTATAGGGCATTCCAATGCTTACAGAAAACGTGTCATTTTCCAAAGATAAGGTTTTTGTATGGCATAGGCAGTGCTTCTCTAACAGAGTGATTTCATGATAAATATTTCATTTTTATTGAGTCCTGTGAATGGTATAACTTGCTTTAAGTAATTACACTGTCTTTAGATAGTGAACACAAGTTGTGTCTGTTAGCATTGTTATTTAAAGTACTATGTAAGGGAACCAAATTTTTTGCTTGGAGACTGTAGTGTATGTAGGAAAGGAAATGGGATGTCACACTTCAGCCAGTTTGCAAACTCTTTATGGTAATAATAAATAGGTTTGCAAATGAATGCATACTAAAGTTTGTTCTTGATAGCTTAAAATGGGTTTAATTTCAAGTCTTTAGGAGACAGGCCTACTGTTATTTTTTAATATCTACCTTTTAGGGGAAGTAGAGATTAGAAAAGCGAGTGCCTTGGGGTAGTTATTTTAACTCAGCTTACTGGAGTTACCTGAGTAATGGATCTGGTTGCAACATTTGCCTACCTAAATTTACACAGATTCATGGGAAAAAAAGTATTTCTGTTTTGTTTTAGTTATATTGGTTTTGTATTGATCAATTTGCATTTATGGACACTTCAAGTGACACTGGCTTTTGGAAAACTGGATCTGTGTTACAATATATGACATACTAACATAAAGAAAGCTCAGTAGACAAAGCAGGTCCGATCTTCTCAGTCCTTTGTTAATAGTGTTTGGCTTTCTCAGTTTGTAAGCTGCAGGACTGGGGGCACACACTGAAGTTTAAAAAAATAAAAATAATTTGGGGTGTAGCTAATACTTCTGCCTGGAAGATGACATCAGAGCCCCACTAGGATGATTTTTTTTTCAAGTTTAGCTAAGAATTTCTTCTCATATAGCTTAGGGCACATAATCATTTGTCAAAAGTGTCTCTTTTGATACCAAATGAACAATGAGACAATTTGGTTTCTACTGGTTAGGCTTTTAGGCAAGCATCCTGCAAGGTTCTTTCAATCTTTAAATACAAATTCAGCTTGAAGTACCACAGAATTCCAGAGACTATAGAAAGGTACATGTTACTTTTCACAGAAGTGCTTTTCATTGGAGAAATTTTGGCTTTAACAAAAAGTGGGTATTTTCTGAATTGACAGGGGCTAGTGTTTAGCACAGATTCAAAAAATGATAATTTTTTCTACACAGCCATCTGGAATTAGCTTACTTCCTGCTCATTAAAAACACTTGTGATTTTTTTGGCTGTGTGCCTTTATCTCTCAATTTTTATTCTTTTAATATAAAATAGTACACAATACAGAAGCTATAGAATTAAAACTGCTTTTAATGCTGTTGTGAAGTAATCATTTTATTGCACTACTGATTAACTCCTTACAAAAATCTTTCTGTATGCTTGTTAGCATTTCATCGCAAATGAAAAGTTGCATTTCGAACTTTAAAGCTTAAGTAAAAAAATAATTTAAAAAAATAAATATGTAAGGTAAACTTGTTAGCTTTAAAGCTAATGCAGGAAACCATTTCAACAGAGAGAAAGTATTTCATCTTTAGGTCTTATATACTATTCTTCGCTCTTTTAATTGATGTACTGTCAGAAAGATGGGTTGTGGTTATTGCTTCTGTTTGTCCAGCAGGAGGAGTACAATTACTACTAGAAAAGAAAATAATAATTATATTGTCTATGTGAGATAAAACAGCACATTAGTTCCTCTTTAGCTTTGTTTTTTCAGAAGTGCAGTCTGGAATGTTCATGATTTTGCATCTTCATTAAAGGCATGAAGATATGGAAGCATATATTATTTAGGAAGTATTCAATCTTGCAAATAGTGAGCTAAGACACATAGTAGTCTTCTCATTACTAAATACTTGCTGTCTACACAGCAGTGCTGGCACGGTTTCTAGACTTAGTTGGTCAATCCGAAGCAAAAAGAAATGCTTTGGCATTTTAACTTACCTGATTAATACAGGGCCTTTAATCTTTTCAGCAAATGAAGTTTTGCTGTTATATTCCATTTGTGTTCATAAAATGTGGCTGGAATGGTTGTTATAGTAAAAAACAATGAAATATAAAGACATGTAGCTCTTTGCTCTGGTTTAGTTTTATTTTGTTTCTGGTTCTGCAGCTCTGTATTGTATATTTGATATTGAAAATATTATATATTGAAAGTACTGTTACTGAACTAACTTTAAAGTCTTCCCAGATTTATTGGGGGGTGGGGGGGCAGAAACATTATGGAGGAACTATTGTGGCAGTATCCACCTGTTTAATATGGGATTTGGCTTTCCCATTTCCAAATGAAAGGTGCTGGGAAGTATTCATTCAACCTTGTGAGAATAGTATTTACCAAAAAAAGTTATTTGAATAATTATTTATTCATATTAATTGAAATCTGGAAATATGAATCATTCCAATGCATTCCAAACAACTTTCTTGTTGTAGAGAAGTTCTACAGGAAACATTTTCTCTTAAGGTTATGAAATGAGCTACAGGACGTGAGGGGGGCTTTGTTGTTGTTTATTAAAAACAAACCTAACCAATGTTCTGCAAAAACAAAACAAAATAACAATCTGTATAATTACAAAAACAGTGTATGAATCTTGATTGAAGTTTAGAAAGTAAATACCTGGTCCATAGAAAAAGATAGGAATGACCAAGAGCATCATTTTTAGAATTGGAGTGCTGTTCACAATTTCATTTTAAACCAAATCAGTTGTGGATCAGACTTTGGAAAATTTATTAATTTAATAAACCCAAATTAAGCCCGAATCAAAAAGTGCATTGCATAAATATCCACTGTATTCATAATAAAGATATCTACAAAAAGGTTTATTAAAATGAAGATCTATTAATTCATTATTTTAATTTTAATGCGAGTGAATTTTCTCCCTTCTACCTCTTCTTCCTTTTTGTTACTGCAAAACCTATTGTTGGCATGTTTTTTGCTTTTTTAAACCTGATAGCCCGGCTTTGTTCTGTATCCTGCACTGTTATTATGGTAGCTAAGTTGACTGACTTTGTAACCAGACTGAGACAGACATCACAGATATTTGTACCAGAGAATAGATAAACATGTTATCATGTCTTACATGAGGTTTGTTGTATATCCCTTTTCTAAGAGAAAGATGAAATATCTTACTCTATTTGTTAGAAATTATTACATGTATATCATATTTCACTAAAGAAGCTAGATTGAATGAATGAATCTCACTTTGTAAATGGAAAGTTGTGAGGGTTTTGTGTTGTTTTCACTTTCTCTTCTGGAGCAGATATCATAGTCCTGGATTCAAAGAATAACATAGACCCTTGAAAATAACCTAACACTATAAATGGCAGGGACATCTGAAATGTTTTCATGCCTTTTTTTTTTTTTTTTTTTTTTTTTTTTTTTTTTTTTAAAGCAGGGCAAAAAGTTGATTTTGGAAACAATGATAGCATTTGTTATGATCTTGAGCTGACACTCATTGTTTTTGACCTCTCTGTTGTATGGTAACATATACGTAAAGTAACAGTTTTACAGTCAACATTAGCATTAGTCATAGAGATCATCCATGCTTCCTGCTGCTTCCAAATGAATGTTTAGTGTATGTTACGCCATAAGGCTGAGGTCATTTTGCTCTCTGCTATGCAGTTTGTGTTTTCTGTGGAATGTTTTGGTATTACACTATTAATATACAGATGCTAGATCCCATGGTTTGTAATACAGCCCTCAGTGTAATCCTACACTTTAGTATTCTGTGCATAGTTTCTATTGCAGGCCTTTCTATACATGCGTTTTTACAAGAAGCTGAGGATCCTTGCAGTTTTTCTGTATGGGTAGAAGTAGTGGCTAATGGAAGCTAAAAAACCTGATGTAACAGGTGACAAACTGTGCAGGGCCAGAGGGAGGGGAACAGAGCTGCCTAAGAAGTTGAAAAACAGTGGCAACAACCTATTTCACTGGAGATTAGACAGAGCTGTTAGACTGGTGTAGGTGAAAAGGAGAGAAAGGGGCCACCGGAAGTGTTGCTTTTATTGCTAAACCCGTGCGTGTTACATCAGAGGCCTTGTCACTGATGTCAGCCTGACCTGGTGTGGAAGAAAGCTGCTGTGGGACAAAATTCTATTGTGCCGAGAGAGTGTTTCTGTATGATTATACTTGGTTGCTCAGTCTGTGTAGTTCTTTCTCTGAACAGAAATAGTGTGATTTTTGGAGAGCCAGGGGGGCAGGATGTCTGGGTACTCACAGTACACTGACATCTCAAAAATACATTGAAAGAGAGATTAGTTAATTATGGAGTAGTCTTGAGGGTTGATGTAGGATAGTTTTGACTGGTTTTCTTAGCAGCGGAAAATGCTTTTGTCAGTTCTGGGAAAGAACAATAAAAATAAATTGGGGTGATCTTCTATATAAAGTATCATCATCCTAAATACATAATTATTATCGTTGCTGTTTAAATCAATTTCTTTTAAATGTTCTCTTACCTACTTCCATGGAATTCTGTTTCAAGGTGGAATTGTGAAAGTTATTAAGTTCCGATTACAAAAAGGCTTCTGTAGGAAAAATCTGTCTGTACAGATTGCTAGGTGAGGGCTCATTATTGATTTCCAGGTCATTGTTTCCTCAGAGACTTTGATTCCACTAGGAACATGCAATGGCTGGGGAAAAAAAACATTGACAGTGTCACCTCTTCTCTTTAGATTTTCTGCAACCCCCCTTCTTCTGCTGTAGATGCATTTTTCTTTTAGGCAGGAAGGAAGGAAAGATAGTAGTATTCCTAGCTGTGTTGTTACAAATATTATTGTGATAATGGGGAAGTATGATACTAGATCCAGAATGTGACTTCACTGTTGGCTGTCTTCTCTTATATTCTAGTGTTTTCTGTCAAGATGAGTGTGAATGCATTGAAACATTTCAGATACAACAAAGCAACATACCTATGAGGATAAAATATTTTATACCTAGTAGAGTCTGGTGTCTTACCTTGTTTTTCTTTAAATGTTTGGTGGAGATGGTTAAAAAAGAAAAAAAAATAGCATGACTGGTTTTAAGATCATTTAACTTTGCATTAACTTGACAGAATGAAAAGGGAAAAAAAAAGAAATGATGAGTGTGTTCTCTACATCTGCAAGAAAGGACAATCCTAAAAAGAGCTGCCTTAACAGTTCAGAAAAAATGAGTGGGTTTTACATTTTGTTTTTGTTTTTAGCTGGTTAGTTGCTGGTATCTTCTTTTACAGTAATTGTTGACTTTAGTAGCCAGTATAAACTTTTTCCATGATTTGTGTTTTGAACATTCAGAGAAATAATTTAAACATAAAATCAATTTTTTAAAAAATGTAATTTTCTTCAACTGTTCCCTGTTTAATTAAAACCCCATATTCCTGAATGTAAGAGTTCCTCTTCCTTAGGTCCTAGTGGCTGAACATAAAGAAGAAAAGTTCAAAAGCAGTAGGATTTTTTTTTTTTTTTTTCATTCAGTTCATTTTTATGTTCTGGTTGTAATTTAAAGGTTTCAATACTTAAAAGGTTTCAATACTTAAAAGGTTTCAATAGTTTCCTGCTGTGATCTGGCTTTTTTAAGTGGATAAACAGATGTGTACATTCAAAAGACAGCCTTGAGAACATAACCGTAACTTACAAATAAGAGAATGGGTGTGTTAACTCATTATCAAAGGGTAAGATGGGGTGTGAACTTGCAGTAAGTACATCTACAGTAACTGCCAGGTACAAATGTTTTCCTGTGTTAAAAATATGGTGCTTTATCCTTTGAAAAAGAGCTTTAGAACTCTCTTATACTTTTCGTATTTTCTTCTGGGTAAGAGCAGGCCTTCCAAAGCAGGTGATACAGTAAATTCATAACCTCTTCTATACCCTGAAGCAACCTAGCTGTGCACCCATATCCAAAGTCATAAGCAGCCACTTGAAGCTAAGATTTAATAGATGAAGATAGGTTTGTTGGATAATAGGCAGTATTATAGTTAGACCAATTGAATACAGACAATTGGATTTTATAGGTACTGTCTTTAAGCTAGAAATGTAATTATTATAAAAGAGGTGGTATTAAAAAGAAACTTGTGTCTAGGAGCCAAGATACAGAAGCCTTACAAATTAGACAGTTTAACAGAATGGCTTTCTTATTTTTTGGAGCTTATGTGTAGCAATCTGACACGGTTTGAGGTGGTAAAATAAGGAATAAGCTGTCTGAGCTTAATGCATTCCCAAACCTTAAATACCTGAATGAGGTATTCTTAGCAGTATGACAAAAAACTGTTCACATGTATAAGTAAATAATTGTTTTATAATTGTAGCACATAAATATATCAATAATTTGCCACATAGCTCAAAATCCAATGTTTGTCTCTAGCTGTAAGTCTTCTGGTGCAGCTCTTACCTAGTATTTCCCCTCAGTTCAGACTTAAATAATTTTTTAAATGCTAAAGTTTCTCTCCTTTCTCTCTTGTTCTAGGATGTTTTTGTATTTAGACATGAACTTGCTCTTCTAAGAATATCTGCCTTCATGGGCCTAATAATGTTAGGTGGAATAAGTGGACTCTTTTACACTCAGCTAATGGGTATTTTCACTGTAAGTATCTAATCCCTTAATTTTAGAGTTATATATTAGTTTTATTTTCAATAAACTTAATAAAAGCAAAAAAGCAGATTGCATTTAAGGGACAATAGAGAAACATTTCTACTATGAAGCACCTATTTGGTATGTACTTTGTTAAGATTTCTTCTCCAAGGAAGTCTTAAGAAGCCTTGTAGGAAACAAGGCAATTTCCTGATTTGTATTAATAAAGTTAACCTTACATTGTCCTGGATTGATGAAGTGTACAAGGTATGTATTTCGTGAGTTTTGATTCTTGTTTTTATTTTAAAACCTTATGTGCCAAAATCTTATGTATCGTCTCTGGCTTTGTGACAGTGAGGCCTGCTGATAAATCATGGGTTCTGAGAACTCAGATTTTTTGTTAAGTATTTTAATAAATAAGTTTCCTTTCATATCTTTTCAATTACTAAGTTGTGGAATGGGATTATGTATTCTGACTGTAAATTGTTACAGTCTAAATGCATATTCTATATTTAAAGATACAGAAAAAAACTCAGTGTGGAAACATTTTTCAGTTAGATGAATTTGGCAGTTTAATAAATACAAGAAGGAAGCTTTTGTTGCTGTAACATCCTTTTCTGTACATTAAAATTGAATCACTACTAGTGAATCCTTTAGAATTCTATTGAGAATCCAAATAATTATTTAAAATACTCCAGTGTTCAACAAAGAGAGTACATTAGTCAGATGTGGACATACCTGAAAGAGAGTATGATCTAGCCTGCAAAACTATTTTTTAGAAATAGTGAAGTATAAGATAAAGACATCTTTGTGACTACAGCTGCCTGAGATTTGCCTGAGATTTCATTTTGGTATTATCATGGTTTACACAGTATTAACCTTTTAGGTGTATGATGGAAAACCTCCTAAGTGTATTATGTAATTCCTTTGTATGGAATAAAGGACAAACAAAAGAAAAAAGCTGCATAGTTTTTACTTCTGTTAGATAAAAACATATTTATTATTTTTGTTGCTTCCTGATTTTTTTGTGTCTATAGCTATACTGTTATGTTATTATTTTTGCCATCTTCTAGCTGCTCTAACAGACTGCTTCCTGCACTTCCTCTCAACCCCAGGTGTATTTACCTTTGTGCCCCTTTATTGTGTCTGATTTCTCTTTCACGGTCTAGCTGACAGGTTGTCACTTCCCTGTTTATATACTGGCACACAACCTTTGTGTCTGTGTACATTAGAATTTTTCTAATCCCACACTATGCCTTGCTAGGATCCACCTGAAGTGCTGCAGACGTCTGGATTCTGCTTCCTCTCCCTCTAGTGGAAGAGGCAGAAAATCAAGGAGCATTAATGTTCAAATGCTGAAATGTGGATGTCTTTTGAGTCTCTGTTAAGTGGATGTAGGAGAAGGAACAAAAAGCCATGTGTTTAGCACTATGCTAAAACACACAAATGATGCAGGAGAAAATGAATAAAACAGAAACGTCCCGTTCTGTTCTGTGTGGACTAAATTTTGGCTATGGCCATCAGCCATATCCAGATACTATAAGTATACATGAAACAGTACCTCTGAGTGAAACTGATTTTCACATACGCCTGAAACTTGGGACACTTCTGCCACAAGATAAAAATTCTGCTGCCTCTGCAGCACATACGCATTCCTAGAGTGTTCTTTCACCATTCTAAGCCTGAACACTGTTAGGCTGCCACCAACATTTCAAACTCTATAAAGTGCCTTTCTCTGTGTCAGTTCTACACTATACTGTAATATATGTCCCCTTGCACCTACTGAGCTGGCTACTACCCTGGAATGGATATGAGCAAAAAGTAGTATTTTCAAGTCCAATCTTCTTTTATGTGCTCAAACCATATTTCTGTGGATTGCAGAGCTGCACTATGCTTGAACTGTCTTATCCTCTTTGTCAACCTCCTTCAAACAAATACACCACAAAATAATTGCAGATGTGGAAAAACTATATGGGCTCTGAGAGGCAGATAAGCAGTAGGACTTCTCACTGCACCCTTCCTGTAGCAGAGGAACTACTGTGCTTTCTTTGTATGCCTGAGTTTTTAGGTATGGGATTGCTTGGAGAAGTAGAAATCTGTCATTGGGATCCCCATTCACACCATGTGACTCTGTTGCATTGACATCTAAAAGAACCTTCTGACCTGTACTATTCAATGAGTTGTCTAGTTCAACTGCTCAAAGTAAGCTGCGAGCTGCCTAGAAGGGGTTATTCAGTGCTATGCTCAGCTGTGTATCTCCAAACACAAATTGCACAGGCTCTGAACTTAACCTGCTTCCGTGTCTGGATCCTCTGTAAAGAATTCCTCTGCAACCACTTTCATCATGGTTAAGGGTGTGAAATTGGTGACCTCAGATGTGAGCGAGCTGCCCTATTGAGCTGCTGCTGTCTTCTGTGAGTTGTGGGTGGCTACACCTTTCTGTGGTGGCTAGAGAAATTGCAGGCACTCTGCACCCCAGCTTTAGTGTTGTTTTAGGGTTGTTAACTTCTGGACCACTGCTGAGGAATGGATATGTAAAAAAGCGAAGCTACCTGCCCACACTTACACAAAAAGTGTTTTCTTCTGGCTTCTCAAGATACACATTGGTGGTGTTTGTTTATATGGAAAACAGAAACTGTACAGCTGAAAGGAACCATGATCATAATTGAAAGTAGAAGCAATGGATGATGCTACTTAGAATTATGCTGCTGAAACCATCACTCAAGTTTTTGAACCTTCATCTTTTAATGTTTTCCAGATCTTTCCTTCTTAAGTAAAATTGTAGATTTTGGGTTATGTTTGGTTTTCTCTTGTTTTGGCAGTCACAACTCCCTTTTTTTTTTTGGCAGTTACTGGTCTACAGAAATTCTGCATTTGTTTTTCTAAGACATCAAAGTCAAATAGAAACCTTTAATATAGGATTTTAAAATAAGCAGGGTCTTAATCCCCTGCAAGTTACTTTCACCATCTACAACTGTAACATTAGTATTTAAGTCACTTTACTGTGTGCCTTCAGAGTGCTTTCAAAATTCTTAAAAGCTGCAGTTTGGTTAGGGTGTGTTACCTTCGGTAAATTTACTAGTGTTCACCCACCTCTACATCTGAATGGGAAAGTGGCTCGATGGAAGCAATGCTTTTCAAGTTCTGGTACACATCAATATTAAGTCACAATAGTTGCATTTTAATCAGTCTCCAAGAGCTTAGCAACCTGGAGCAGTCATAGAGGAAGGTGCAAATTTCCATAACATTTTTCTCAACTGATGGAATGGATTTTATGCTAAATGTCCAGATACTCTTCAACAAAATTACCCTTTATCTTCTGAAGCTACAGTGCCTTTTTCATACCGGTGCCTTTTTTCCATACCAGCAGCACAATCCTTTTCTTTCTTCTTGTTAATTCTTTGATGATTATGGAATTGGCAGGAATAAAAAATGCAGTCATTTTGAGGAAATCTGAGTCAGACTTAAACAAAACCAAATCTGGTGAGGTTGTGCTTAGCCTGCAAGTTGTGTCAGAAAATCTGTCTCTGCAGTGTTTGATTGTCAGTGTTGTGTGGAGATTTGCTTTCTCTGTAAGCACTTCCCAACAGTTTTGGCTAGTCATTGGAAAAGGCAGATGAGAAGGCAGCAGCTGCACTTTGCAAGGACAGTCCTCTGATGTGTAGAACTGGGGAACAAAATGGACATACCTGACCCCAGTTCTGAGTGCACAATGTGGAGAAGTTTGTGTCCTCTAGAATCAACAAGCTGTGGTCAACTGGAGATAGTAATGTGTCCATTGTGTACTGTGCTGAGTTGCTATTCAGGATCTAGGTTTCCTGTATAAACTAAGCAAATGTTAGTTTTAATGAGCTCTATTTAAAATAATGAATTAATGATGAAATTAGTCTTAATTTAGTATAAGGTACAGATCAAAATTCATTTAACAGAGGAGCACAGTCATTAGAGACTAGTAGTGCAGATTTGAGAGTAATTTAAAGAAAACTCAAACACGTGCAGGCATAGATATGCACAGTTAGAGCATTGATGTTACATTAATTGCTCCACAGCAGTTCTTGAGAGTAATTACTATAGAAATGGCTGAAGCTACGTAGATGTGTGCGAGAGAGTTTGATGAGAACGTGGGCCTTTTGAAAAAGGTGCAGCAGAGCAGCATCTCTTTTTTTCATACTTGTCCTTGTACAGAAAAGCAGATAAACATTTTCTTAGTTCCTGCATTTGCAGTTTAACATCAAACCACGATTAGTTCCATAGCTCCTGGATAAAAGTTGTTTATAAATAATAGGGACAATCAGCATTGCAGCTCTGTGATCTACTTTGAATGATATATATGATATTGCTAGATGAACCTAGTGAGTTCAAGTGTTTGGGGTTTTATTGTTGTTATTTATCTGTATTTCAAATTATTTCAAAATTGTATTTTTGGAAGGAAAAATAGACTCAGGATTTATCTAACTTTGAACCTTTTTTTGTAGGAAAACTTTTTCATTCTCCATAACTTAAACTTGCAGGACCATCGTTGTTTAATTTTCCAGAAACCAATCCAGTAGTTTCTGTTTTGTGTCACTGAACAAAGTAATACAAGCAGCTAAGGCTAACTTTTTCAGGAATGCTGGACATGCAGATTTTAAAAACACAGTTCTCAATTTTTCCGTATCTTGTTCATATGTAGAAATTTTTCTGTTTACCATCAGTCCCACAGAAGCAACTTGGGATTTGAAATTGTAATTTTGTTCCTTCCTTAGCATTATGGGTAATAAAACCTGGCACCTGAAATAACACCTTCTTACTTCAATATTTATGGATGGTTTCCACAGTATGATGGTTCTGCTCAAATATAAACGATTGAAATGTAGCTTAACTAAGAAGCAAGATATGTATACTATTTCAGAGCACCTGTACTGGTTGGTCATTTTACAGAAGTAGATTGCTATCAGTTAACCTTTATACCACTGCAGCGAGACAGATAAAATTTAATGTATGGAATGAATTTGCATGAAATGCCCTTTGTAGATGACATTTTTCTGAGCAGAGTTGGTCTTTCCCAACTTGAGCTATTTAACAAATTGAGCTGTCCAATCTTGACAACCCATATGAAGGATCAGGAGTTTTTGTAAGATTTTAAGGAGAAATACTGGCATTTTCTCCTCTTTGATTTATATATATATATATATATATATATTTTAGAAGTCAAAACCATTGTCTAACTCATGTAGTGGAAAGGATATGGCCAATATAGTTCCATATGTTTGAAACAGGGCAATACCTGAAAATAGGAACATATATTATGAAGTGCAGGTGATTTATTTTGCTTTGTGTGCTTGTGCTTGCCAAAATACAGTGTTGCTGGGCAGTTGACTGAACTTCTGTGACTGTCATTGCATAACTCTGGGTTGTAACAGTCGATCCATTATATAGTTATTAAACTAAGAAAAAATGCATGTAATCTTCTGTTATCCTCTTTCAAGTGTGTTGAACAGATTCTAAGACACTTGGAAAGAGTGTTCTCTCAGGCAAAAATAAAAACATTTTAACTTGTGTATTTATATTTGGCTCTTGCAGGAAGACTGTTCTTAATGCTGTACTACTTGCAAAGTGACTAGCAGACTGAGTTACCTAATATGCAGTAATCTCTCTGAGTATGTAAACCACCTTTCGTATTGTGGTACTTCTGCCGGGGTATCATGTGCTATTTATATCTCATCTGGAGGTCCAGGCAACCAAAGAACAGGGGAGGTGACTACCCATAATGCGAGGAGAGCAGCTGGTTGGCAAAAATTGTCCTTAGAGGAACTTTTGACGTGAATTATTGTCATGAAGAGAGGAGCAGCTGAGGTTGCCACTTTATACGAGATTAGTGCTTTCTCCCTAGAAACTAGCATATGTGAAACACCCTTTTAGCAGAACAGGCACATGTCTCTTTTCATCCTCCTGCAGTTGCTTTCCCAAAGCTCTAGTTGTCTTTACTCTCAGGATTATCCTGAATTTTAGCACTTCTTCGTCGTATACACCAGATCTCTCTTGAGTAACTTATTTGGATACTATGGAAGAAGAGGAGGCTAAGATCTTTCTCATTCAGAACTCTCTGAAATGGGGAGAAAGTCTAAGATCTTAATTTAGAAGATAGTCTTCTTATATTTTCATTATAAAAATTAGTGATCTTGTAATTTTCTGAACGTCTGGGTGGCATTTTCAGCCATGAAGAAAGCACAGTCTGATGTAATTTCCAAAACTGATGATGTATTTATATTGAAGGCCTACTTACCTTCCATGCCTGACACTTGCTTTTTCCAATCCTCTATTCCCTGTCATTACTTGTTCTGCAAATATAAATTTTATCTTCTGTAATAGGAAATAAGCCAGTATTCTTAGATTCCTGGGCAGCACAATATTTTTCAATGACTATTTTAGAAGTAAAGGCAAGCATAGCATAAAACAGTAGGTTAAAAATAAATAAACAAGACATTTTATATACATATATATACATACATATATATATTTCTGCTACTGAGAACATCTTTTTATTATTGGTACCCCTTACTTCAGACAACTAGCTGGGACGCTCCCCCTCCCATGAGAAATCAATCATTTCTCTTTCACCTCAAGCAATACAGGGAGAAGTTTTACATATTTGGTGGTTTGTCATATATAGTGAAAATAGTATTTATATATAAATTATTGCTTTCTTGAGACAGTTCCATTTCAGAAAAGTTTTAAAGTTTTCAGTAAAAAACATGCAAAGCATACACAGTCTTATGTAACTACTGCCTATGCCTGTTAATGACGTTGTACTGCAATGGCAAATGCTGAGTCTGTCTAGAAAGGAATATCTTGCATTTATATAAGAGCAAATCTTGAGGAGCAAAAGTTACTTCATTTTATTTCAATTTACTTTTTTTCTGTAGTTATTGTCACATCAAGTAATAAAATTTAATTATAAGCTAAATTAAATGGTATCCAGAAAGTTGCTTCTTTTCTCAATATGTTATTTGCTTTATTATTTTTTTTCAAAAAAAATCCTATGTCGTTTGATATTTTCAATATGCAACAAGTACTTATTTTTCTAAAAGTAAACAAATAACCTATTCATTCAGTCATAGAAAAAAGCATAAATTCACCTAGGGGGGAAAAAGCTTATAGATTCTTTCAAGTTTACTATTGCAAGAGGTAAAGAGCTGTTACCCAGGGTCACTTAAAAAGGAGGAACTGTCAGGTTCCTTGTGTGTATGTTAGTATAAAATTAGCACTGGCATTTGCAATTGTCTCTTTTGCTCACGTTCCATTTCTGCTTAAAGAAAGTATTTCTTTATATCTTTCACATCACTTCAACTGTTAAAGTGATGTTAAAAAAACATTTTTTGAAATTAATACAATAAGGTTCTGACATGTCAGTTATATTTTATCTATAAAGTAGTGCTGTAGTATAAGTAGTTAATAATATGGCGTGGCCTTTAAATAATGATTTCTCTGATTATTTTGATGTGTTGCAAAACAACACTTTTTCACACTTTTTCCATATCTAGTGAGGTTTTAAGTTGCACAAGACTAAGTAGTATTAAGTTGCACAATACTAAGCAGTATTCAATTTGTTGACCTGTTTTAAGGCTGGTACCTTTTGCATATGTGAGGGTTTCTTTTTTCTCAGGCTCTGTGCTGTTCTTTATTTTGTGGGCTGCCACCTGTCTGAAGCAATCAGCCACTTCTCTCTTTCTCTTCCTCTGTACAAAAGGAAAATCCCATCTTCCCATGGATGGTGGAAGGTAACAGGATAATCAGTTCAGTAGTGATCCTCTGATGTCATTGTGGAAGCCCTGTAAAAGCGGATTATTTGTGACCCAGATAAAATAATTAGAAATTACTTGGACACGTACAAATAACGGATCTACTAATCTCATTTCCAAAGTTAAAAAAGGTCTGTCTCTCAACATAACACTACCAGATGTTTCAGTTAAACAGCATCCTTTGCAGAGACTAATCTGAACCCTAATTTTAAAGGATTACGTTTGATTGTTTTTTATTTCAAAAACTAAACAGTTCGTTTTCATTTTTCCATATGTTCAAATAAACTATTTACATAGAATTAAATACATTTTCTTCATTTTTCCAGCATAGTCCATAAAATATGATTTTCTGTGATTTTAAGTGTCAGTACTGTAGAGAAATACCTTTCTTTAAAATTATTTAGTAATTAACTTGTTTCTTTGGGGCAAAACTATGTAATGGATGGGCTTTTATAAATTTAATAAATACCATGTGTTCTTTATGCAAGGTAGCATATGTATTATTGTAAACTAAGTGGACAGTGACTTTATTAATTTAATTAATGCTGCCGGGGTTTCCTGTTAATTAAGGGTTTGAATGGTGTACAGTGATATGCCAGTATCCTGGAGCCTCAATGCTGTGTGGATGTGGTAGAGAGAAATTTCCCTTCATTTGCCTTGGGGAGGATGGAAAAGAAAATAGTTTAACAGCTGGTGTTCAACAGTCTGTCTGGTGTACAATATGATGCCTATCCGCATAATTTTTTCCCTTCAGAAGTATTTTTAAATGTTGATATTTATTAAGGACTATTTCAGTAGTATTTTTGTTGTTGTAGTCAACAGATATATCTCAACATGAGCATCCTAAATTACTAATACATATATTTTAACTTTTACTTGCTGTGACTGATACTTAGAGTGAGTATGTAGTCAGGAACTTTTTTTCACTTTGATCAGTGTTTCATTCATTTTCAAAAGAAAATAAAATCATTTTAACAAAATGGGGAAAAGATGGAAGTTGTACAAACTAAAGTTTTCATGTTTTTATCTGAAAGGAATATTTTCAAGGAGTCAGTTTTCTTTAGAAGTATCATTTCATTTAATAACGTAATGCAAAACGAAGTGTAAATAATGAAAAGACAAGTGAAAAAAAATAAAATTCCCTGTGGAATCAGTAAGTCAGACAAAATTTTAAGAGAGATAAAATGCAAAATAATGAAAATGTATGTGGAGTTATTTTATGAATAAAACAAAATCTGTTAAATTATTTCCATATTTGGTAGTATTTGATCCATTGCTTTTTAATATACAGCAAGCACAAGTGATGTAGTTGTGCTAAAATGCTTTTTGTCTTGAAAAATAAGTATCTAATAATTAAAAATATTTGTAATCACATCTCTTTAATCAGATAATCTATTAAATACTGTTTGATTAGTGAAATAATAAGGGCTTTTCCTGATTTATTTTTTTTTCAAACACGGCAGAAATTTAATCAAAGGACTATTAATCCTCATAATCAAGTTAGCATAGAAGAAATTGAGATTGGAAGGGAAAATTAGGATTCCCAGGCCAAAGTATTCTTTACTTGGTTGTAATAAACTGTAAAATATAAAGTAATTGTAGAAAGAAAGCTGTATGTAAACTGTAAGCCCAAATAATAATTTGAAATTAGATATAAAATGGAAAATATATTCATGCAAATCTTGTCTGTCTGTATCTGCTTTGTTTTTATCCCTTCTCCTTTATTTTTCTCTCTACCTTTAATCCACCTATAGGTAAATCTTATTAGAAGACTGCATAAAGTCATATAAATTAATTACATCCTGGTCACAAATTAATCACGTCCTGGTCATTGAATAAGATTTTGTTAACTGTATAAAGTCTTTTGAACCTCTAACTTATTTTTCTCAAATAGACTAGGAGATGTTTTAACTTTTTAAATGAATATATCCTGCCAGTCTTAAAAGTCTATTTACATACCATGAAAATAAAATTCAAATTTCTTTTTAAAAACTCTCTTATAAGCTGTTTCAAATGTAAGAATAAATTCAAGTGTAAAACATCCCAAGTGGAAAAGAATCTCACCTGTTTTTAGATAACTGCTTGGCTTAAGGTTTTTAGGGAATGCTTTTATTGGAAATCATTATTTACATTAGTATTAAAGAGGTGTGTAACTTAAAAAAAATAGTCAAAGACATTTTATACTTTGCAGAGAAAGAAAAATATCATACAAAAAAAGGAACTTGTTCATCACTCAAGGAAGAAGTCCTGTTACAGCTCAATTATTTTTCTAGATAATAAAAGAAGTTCCTTTGAACAATTAAAAATAAGTATAATAATGATGCCTTCGAGTTCTCAGTGCTGAGTACATGTTGTTCAGTACATGTATTGTCAAATTCAGACACAAGACTATTAAAATGACTTCTGTGTGAGGAAGGTCAACATCTAGCCTTGCAAGGCATTTTTTTCTTTCTTATTTTTTTTTTCTTAAGATGGTAAGTATCAAGAAAAATAATACATGTGTTCTGTCATGTGTCTTGCATCAGCACCTAACACACCATAGATTTGAAATAGAATGAAGAAAAGAGATCTACTTGTATCATCTTCTGTGTAGATGTGCTCCTAATTTGTTGTTATGTATCTTCATTTCACTGAGTTATTTAGTAGTGACAGACTTAATGATGACAAATCTACTTAACAAAATTCATCATTTGGTATTCCTCAAATGCTCACCTGTCATTTCCTTACAAAGATGATATGCAGATAAGCAGATGATAAGCAGAAATAATAAAAAACTGATGGATTGTTCAAGATCCACATAAAAGCAATAGCTGCAAATCCTGGAAGGCTTCCTAAGTTTTGTTTGTTTTTCCTCTTTCTGCATTGCCATATTTTCTTTCTGACTCTTATATATTGAGTGTATGAAAATACTGTATTAAGAAAGCATGGCTTAATGTTTGCCTTCTTCAAATGTGAGTATTAAATAAAGCTGTATTTCTTACACATCACTTTAAGCAAGCATATAAGAAAAATTGAACCAGAGGTTGGGGCTGCGTGCTTTGGAGTTAGTCCTGTGAGTTAAAAATTACTGCTTCTCCTTTGGAAAATATGAATCAGAGGAAAATATTCTTTCCATGTGCTTGATCTATCATAAACTGGTTCATGATGAATTACATCCTGTAGCACAGTTTGTTAAAACACTTCCTTAAAAACCTCTTTTTTGAGGTAGTTGGTTATTGCTTATTAAAAGTATAAATGTGGAAGATTTCTTTCGCTTAGTAGGTAGCACAAGTGCATTCATTTGCAAAGTAATCTTAAGTCTACAAAATTCAGTCAGTGCTCTTATTGACTCTTCATAATGATCTTAGCTGTTGCAATAGCTTACTTAGAGCATGCAAGCTGCTCCTACAGACTAGCAGTAAGTCCTTAAGGCAAAAACAAAACAAACAAAAAGCCCCACAACATTCTGTATCCCGCCAGAATAATCTGAACACTTTTCCCTTTGTCTCTCTTTTAAAATTGTATGTTGTTAATGATTTCTGTGTTTACTTCCTCTAATTTATTTTGTCTTTCTCATTAAGGTATGATTTTTTGTCCCTAGTTGCTTTAAGGTGCTTGTCAATGTGTGTGTATCTCTGATAGCCAAGTGCAGGAACAATATTTGTTTCAAATCTGGATGATGACTTTTGGGGTCCAGATGACCCATAATGTGAAATTAATTAGATCTTGGTTAGTCGATCTTGTCTTGTATGAAATAGGAATTTTTATATTTTTCTTGAAGATAGATATTACTAGGACTCAATAGATGCACCAAGTTTGTTCATACCAAGTTATTTTCAAAGTCTGGATGAGTACCAACTCTCCGAAAGATTTTAACATCAGCGTTAGGTTTGAGTCTTAAACAAAACAAATAAATTTGTAGCAGTGTTCTATTTCTATTAATAGTAATCCAAGCTGATGGTAGATTCAGACAGCCAAAGCTTCTTAGGCTGAATTCAGTAATGCTGGTGTTGCAACAAAACCTTAATTTACATTAAATGCATAAGTTCATGCGATGTGTTAATAAACAGAACACTTTGTCATTCAGAAGAATAGGGGTTACTCTGATCCTCCTTCTGGTCCTCTTTTCTTCTCTGAAAGAATTCATCTCTCTCTCCTGTCTCCAGAGGGGCTGCTGAGTTTCCTGGGGTGCTGTGAAGTTTCACTTTCATGTGAAAAGGTAAATTGGTTCACTGTCAAATGAAAATATATTTCCAATAAGCCCAGCTGTTTGGCAGTGCTGTTGGGCCCCCCGGGGGGGCCCGGTGGGAAGCAGTGAGAGGAGTTGGGTTTCTCAAGTTAGTCACCAGCATTTGTTAACTAGCTAAACTTTGGAGAGAGGTGATTCCTCCCACTCCTTCAGCACAACTTTGCAACTTCTACAATGTGTAAAGCTTTGCTTGTTTGTTTTTTAGTTCTGAAAAGGTATCCCAGAGACAAAAGATTCACTGCTTAGTCCCAATTCCTTACTATAAAGCTGAAGTACGATAAAGTAGTTTCTGTCATTTTAATGCAAGAAGGAAGGAGGATTTTCTTTGACTTCCTAGCCAACCAAAATCCTTAGTATGTATTAAAGGTGTGGAAGTTGACAGGCATTTCTTACAGTCATTTCCTGCAGTTCCTATTTTGTTGCTTCCATTTATTTAATTAATGTAATGGGCTGCATTTTTGAGAGAAGCAAATCCTGAGGAGC
This sequence comes from Heteronetta atricapilla, assembly GCA_011075105.1. Classification (NCBI taxonomy): domain Eukaryota; kingdom Metazoa; phylum Chordata; class Aves; order Anseriformes; family Anatidae; genus Heteronetta; species Heteronetta atricapilla. The sequence continues at coordinate 34,665,323 of CM021763.1, read as the reverse complement.
ATCTTTCAGGTCTTACTGCCATGATAGCAACTAAAAAGAAATAGCATCCTGCCCCTTCACAATGCCCAAACTGCAAATTCCTCCAAAAATCTGAATTACAATGTTTTAGAGAGCAGATGTGGCAAAACAGAGCAAAAAGCTGTAGTTTAAGTATGATTTTGTTATGTTACGGCTGCACCCAAAGCTATTTAAGGTTCCTTTTGTGTAAATCTTGATAGTTAGAAATCAATTTTAGCATGGACTAGTACACTGCTATTCTTTGAAATTCATTAGCAATCATTGGTTTCAAGCATATTAGTATTATTTTATACTATCAGTTAGAGAGCTTTGAGTTTACAAGAGGCTAGTTCTTAAAGATGGGATATTTTTGAAGTTATGGAAGCAGCATGCCATGAAACCACTGTTAAAACCTCACTGAAATATTATGGAAGTAATGTCTGTGCCTATTTATTATTATTCAGAAAGCTGTGTGTGATTTTTTGTGGTCAGCAAAGTGTTCGTCCTGACAAGACTGGACAAAAAGCTTGCCCAAGGAAGCAGAATATTATTTGGCTGTTCAGCCATGTCCTGACATAGCAAGGAAAACGGCTTGTGTCTTCTAATGCTTTCTTGCTACCTGTGGAAGGTGATGGGCGGGAAAGCAAGCTAATATACTAGACAAGGTAGAGAGGAGAAGCAGTTTATCTATGGGAATTAGAACAACAGACATTATTTACAGCCTGTTGCCTCCAGTCCAGTCCTCTCTCACTCCTGAGTAGTTGTTCAAATCCACCTAATGATGGTGCCAGAATGGATTTATATAATCTGCTGTCAGCATGCCTTTTCTGCAGAAACAGGGAAGAACTTTGAGAATAGGGGACATCTCTTCTTTGTAGATAGGCCGTGGGGAAGAATTATATATTTTTGCAGTTTAGCAAGCTGTAAGGGATCTCTTCCAAAACTAATCATAGTTGGGAAGTGGATTTAGAAGATGAAAATTTAACAAGGGGAGTTGAGACCACCTACGTTTGGAGAAGTAGGAAAGTAACTCCCTTTACATTATATCCCACTAACATTTCACCATTCCTCTCCAAACATTTATGAAAGGGGGTAGCAGAATCCCAGCAGTGCCTGCACTGAATTGGATGCACTGATGGCAAGAACAATCAAGGAACACAGTATGGTTTTATTGCTAGGTAGTGTTTCCAGATGACTTAATGAAGTCGCAACCTAATTAGACATCCGTTGTGTCTGTGCATGGCTGGGACAATAGAGACAAGCTCTCAGTTTCGTTCAAATGCTAGTGTAATCTGACAGGTGCATTATGTACATGCCTAAATCAATGAACAGTGGAGGGAAATATCAACCTGCCATGAAAAGAAGGTGGAACCATGAAAAATATTTATTGTATTTTGGACCCAGTGAATAATTTTGGGACATAACGAATTGTGCCTGTGCTTGAAAACACTAATGCTACTGAGTTAAAATTGAAGAGATACACGTGTAAAAAGCAAGCTTTTTCATTAAATACATAGTGTGAAAATGAGAGAAAAGTACCATTATTTGTAGTTTTAAAAGTTTAATTTTGAGATAACTTAAGTTTAAATTGATTTATTATTTATAAAGCTTTGTGATTTTATTAAATCAGTCCTGTTCAAGAGTGTAATATATGAATTTAGTTTACTGCTAGCTGCAAGAGTGCCTTCAATCTGGCTATGACTTAATTTCTCCTTTAAAAAAAGTTTTAAAAAATCATTTTTATTTTTAGTGTTTACCTCTAGAGACTATGGAAATGGCTGGTTTCTTCTTAGTAGTGCTGTTTGTATTATGATACTTATGTAGGTGGTTGTTTCAAAACTTCTTGATAGGTCGTACTTTTCAAAATGCTACTTTCTGCTAATGGTTCCATTTTACTAAGTTAAGGCATAAATGTATTTAAATTCCTGTGGTTATCTCCGTGGACTACTCCAAGTCAGGAATGGGTGCTTGTGAAAAGTATGGCAAGAGTTTACTTTGCACACATTACTTTTAAATGTCACATAAATTAAGTGTAATATGTCTATTTATTTTAGCCATAATAATGCTGTAAATTTTTGTGGATATTCTGTGGTGTGTTCTACCACAGTAAAATTACACAGTATAGTGTTACATCATGTTTGTAAAAATCATTTAACAGATTGAATAAATTTGTTGTGCATATAATCTCACAGCTGTTTATAGCTAATATAGCATAATGAGTAATATGAGTAATATATATGAGTAATATGTAACCTACTGGACTGATGCCAAAGCAGTGTATGCTTACAATCAATTCCCTGCCTTATTTAGTTACTTTCATAATAACATTAACAGTGAGGAATATAATGAAATAGTATTTCATTCTGTTTTCTTTTCTTCAACAGGACACTACGAGCATAGAAAAAATGTCTAACTGTTGTGAAAATGTGTAAGTGCTGTAAAATGTCTGCATTTATTTGCTGAAGGAGTAGCTGCTTTTTTAACTGTGTGAGAGAAGAGGAACTGAAGGCACTGTTAAGATTATTTTGCATGTTACTGTGTCCTGTACTTCCTATCTCTAGCAGTAGCTCTCTAATCCTTTAATGTTAGTTTTATACAAAGCAGCCTCACATTATTCATTTTCCTTCTTTATCAACAGTAAGTGAAGCTGTATTTTCTTTCAAAAGTACAGGTTGAAAATCACTTGCTACTGTGTTCTTGACATACATTGCATTGATCCTGAGGTTCTCCTCTGCTTCAAAAGTTACCTTCAGTTGATTGATGACATAGATAATTTCTATTTTCCAAAGTTAAGTCTCAGCTGCAAGCCATAATGAAAGAAAAGCTGTATTTATGATGCTGGGACACAATTCATCAGAGTCCAGTAATGGATCCCCAGCCAACCTGTATTGTTTTAGCTGACTGAAGTGCACCATGGGAGTGCTGTCTTTCACTAATAATGCTGTCTTCTGTAGATCGAGGCCCCGAAAGCCATGGCAGCAGACCTTCTCAGAAGTTTTTGGCACTCGCTGGAAGATCCTGTGGTTTATTCCTTTCAGGCAGAGGCAACCACTGCGAGTTCCCTACCACTTTGCCAATCACGTCTAAACAGATGGATGGTGGGCACAGATGGGTCCTCCATGCTGGAAGTGTGTTACAGGTTTTATGATAATAGGACTATGACAGTCTTCAAGTCAATTAAAAGCCACCCACCAATCACAGACATCACAGAGTGCCCCAGGCTTTATTTTAATAGTGGTCTTGATTCTGTTCTGAAATTATTACAAGTTGTATGTTTAAGTTTAGGCATATTCACTTTCAAATTAGCTTTCCGAAGGGATTTCTGTTGTCTTTGAGGTTAATAGCAAAAACAAATGACTGGAATGCAGTCTTACACTGTTTGATAATACTGGCTCTTTTGTTTTTTTCCTTTGGTAGGAAACACTGAAGTTTATACTGATTGTTAGCTTTTCCCCTATGTGTCTTATTGATTTTTTTTAAATCAGTAGATCTTTTTAAATAGTATTGAGGTCTTTTTTTTCTGCTACATATGTTAAAAATTCACTTATGCTGCCATTTATTTGTGATGCAAAGTTTTAATCATGCAGAACTGCACTATAAAAGGTAACAATTAAAACAGACAGACTTCTTCCTAAACCTTTCTCAGAAGGGTTTTTATAAATTCATGTATATGTATCTGTTTATATATAGAGATCTGACAGTTATCTTTCTGCATAGATATGATTTTAATGGAAAATACTTGTGTCTTAATGTCAACAAAAGCTATGAAATATCCCAGGGTAAAGTATGCAGATGGAAAGCACACTGCTCAATATCCCAAGGATTTCTTTGCAATAATTCAAAATAAAATAATAATTAAAAAGTTGTATGGTGCACATGTGCGAATGATTACATTTTAAAAATGCAGATATAATTAGTCCGCATAATGTACCATAAGGAATTGTACATTGTCATTAGAATGATCCATATTTTATATTTTTTTATTCTTTAGTCATGATTAGCTGCAATTAGTTTAGGTGTTTGTAAATGGGGAGCATATATGAAAATATTTTAAAATATTTATATATATACATACAGATATTTGCTACTAATATGTCTGGTAAAGATTACTAGCTGATTTAATAGGGTATTATATTGATATACAATAGCTTGTTTGGGCCTTTTATGTACAGAAGTAATTAGCCAAAGAAAGCATTCTGAAGATTTACATGTGGTAAAATGACAATGGTTCCTAAGCACTGGCCTGACTTTGCTGTATCTGGAAAATATATGTAATTTATTATAGCCTTGTGTATCTGTACAAATACTAGCATGGGATATTTGTGATTTTTGAAGGTTGTGTGAATTTTCACAAAAAGCTCAAAGCTGCAATGTTTTAAGTTATGCTGCTTACAGTGTTTCTTGTCTGGTCTAACAGGGCTAGGATCCACCTTAAATGACAGCCAAGCAAAAGGATAATAAAAAGGCACAAAATCAGTGTGTACAATATGTAGGCTGGATTTGGAGAAAATTTATAAATGGTTCATTCAAAATGAATGGCTAGCTTTTGAGTGCTCTTCATAATGAATTTTTAGATCAGCTCTTTTAAAATCTTAATAGAGTCACTGCCTGTGCTGGGTGTTCATTTATTGAATTAACAGATTTTAACAATGCTTTGAAGTTGCCAAAATTGCTCATCTTAAAAATCACTTGATTTTTTTATAAACTTCTAACATTTGAACTAACTTTACTTCTCCTCTCCCTTTAAAAATGAACACAATGCATCATTTAAATTTTGAGCCTAATGTTCAGCTATTCTTTTTTTCACTGCATTTGTACATGTGAGTTTAGAATTTAAGATGGTAATAGCAGCAATATGTAAATGAAGGTAAGTTTCATGAAAAGTGGATGAAAAGGCTGGACTAGCACTTGAAATTAACAAGAATGTGTTTATACATTCTAAAGTAATGTCTGTATTCACTTTTCTTGGAAGGAGTTCAATTACTGTAGTGTCTACAAAGAACATAGAGGAATAATAGCAGTCAGTTTTGGTTTGTATGCCAATATTTAAATGTGTGTCATGAGCAAAATTTTTTTTTTTTTCTTAATCAAATTTCAGATTTCATAGCAGATCATAATGCTTTGATGCTTATTAAGACATAGGATCAAGAATGTAACTGTTCTTGATATATTCATTTTGGGAGCATATAATTATTCTTTCTGATTTCTAATATCATCATCTCAGGTAATTTAAGTATACTCGGAGAACCAAATCTGTAATCCAGAATCGGTGGAATAGTTGGAGCCTTGATTATAAACATTATTTTTTTTTTTATTTTTATTTTTTTTACATGTTATTCATTGAATGTTATCTGCTTTGTGGGGATAAAAATCTACACAAACTCCATATGTGTGCCTTGTTCTAGTATTAAGAAGCGTGAAACTAAAAACCAGTCATGATAAGGCACAGATGAGGGAATAAACATGCTCTGAATGGACTACAGAGTATACATACAAACATCCGTGCACTCATGTGCATGATTAATAGTTAATGATGAAGAATGTTTATGCTTGGATATTAGCAAGTATTTGGACTTCTATAAAAAGATTATTTTAGGACTGTAGTCTGTCAGGCTAGTGCTCGAATGCGGGTTAGAGCCTTTCCTCTCTTATTCTCGAAGTGCCCTCTTTTGGTCATATTATGCAACGACAGTTGAATCGTGTCCTGGAGCATGGACGGGCCGAGCTGTCATTCTTCATTATTGCACAGGGGTTATCTGGAGCAATAATTGCATGATTTGGGCGTGTGTCTGTGCTAGTGGTCGGATTAATGTATCAGGACTGGACTGCATCTTAAATAGGCAGACAATGTTTTGGGTCTGCCCCAAAGATAGTATAGCATGTGGGATTTTTTCTAGAAAATTTTCAGAATCAATAAATTTTCCATCTCAAACAATATATTATAAACTAAAATTCTAAGGTACTTACTCAAATGACCCAAAGAAGAACCTTGGAGTTTAAGAATATTTTCTTCATGTTTATGAAAATCTTGCCTGAATCTGAGATTCTGAGATGAAAATGATAAAGTCACAAATTCACAATTTCTCAAATGTTTTCATATTGTTAGTTTTTTTTTTTTTTTTTTTTTTTTGTAAATATATTTTTCGTAGACTTTGCTCTTAACATTAGGAACCAAAATAAATATTATTTAGGCAGCTACTTTATTTTTTATCCTAATCTTGAATGTGTAGAGGACAGAAGGGAGTGTTTGTATTCACAGTCATTTTCAGTCTTGAGAAGGATTCACGAGTAAGAACCTGAGAACTGAGTGGAAGGACAGATATTGAACTAGGCTTCCTTCTGCTTGTCTTGAATCTACAGTTGGTGGGTGTGAAGGGAAAATTAATGAATGTGCAGTGGAAATAAAGATGGGACCAAAACAAGTGCTTTGATTCTTTACCTAAATTTACCAAGTTAAGTGAAATTGCCAAGAGCAGGCGTTATGCCGTTTAAGTATCCATGTCATCATTACTCAAGTCTTTCAGTGTTCATCTACAGATGTCTGGTTTTATTAAGCAAACTGTTCTTCAAATAAATAATTTGCTTTGTTTTGTGCTATAGCAGGCCACTGTACCCCAATGTAAGCTATGTAGGCAATAAAGTCAGGATTTCAGTAGTACGGTGAAAGTGAGCTTTTTTCAAGTCCACATTGCATTCAGACAAAACATGATAATAAGATGAGTTTCTGGTAACCTGAAACTGTTAGTTAACATAAACCACCTTTTTATAACATGTCATGTACTGTATTTGGCCAGCCTTCCTTTCAGCAGTACATCACTTGTAGCAGAGAGCTGCTGTCATGCATTTGAGGTTGCTGTCACTTGGATGTATTTTTTAACTTGGTGATCTCCAACTTCTGTCTTCACCATGCAATTAATTTTGCTGCTGCTCACAAAAAAAAAAAAAAAAAAAAAAAAAAAAAAAAAAAAAAACCAGCATAACTTTATTAGGACAGCTGTATCTCAAAGAACAAAGATAAAGCTTAATACTGTTGATTGACTCTTCTCAATTTCCCAACTGGAAATATCATTGCATTCCTTAAAAGTGTTTCTTTGTATGGTGGAGTCTTAATCTTTCTGGACAAAAAATTATGCTTATTCTACATATATTCCAATCAATAATGCTGTACTAGTACTTCTAAACTCTTTCTAAGATAAAAACTATATGTATTTCCATAGAATCTGCTTCTGAAGGATGAGTTACATAAAATGATGTGGATATCTATTAGTAACACCTAGCATTTCTCATCCAATCCTGTAATTCTGCAGTTATGTTATGTATGCAAGAATAATAAATTGATTTTTACTAGCATTGTATATAAGAAATACATTTTCATTTACAATCTTGCAACTGATTGAGAGTTAACTGTCAGAATACGTAGGTACTATTCTGTTTTTCACTTTCAAGAAACTACCAGCTTTTCCCTGGCAGCAAAAGCTCTAATGTGGTGTTGAAGTCTGTAGACAAAGATTTGAACCTGATGAAGAGATCCAGCTAAACATTGTACTTGTCCGTCAGTGCTAATAGGAAGAATATTAGAGAGCTTTGTATATATGCATATAGCAGAAGCCCAGCATATGAGCTTCTAAGGTCCTGTCCCTTTTCAGTCAGACCATTCCCTACTGAAAGATTATTTTTTGTCCAGCCCTCAATACAAATTGCTGTTAGTTATACCAACTACCCGCTTCTGTGGCTCTGTTAGCTCTTAAATGATGTTGAATCAGTAGTGGGCATGTGGTACAGCTTTTCAAGTCCTAATAGGCTTCAGCTTAATATGTTCTCAGCTGCCAGAGGTAGAGGCTCATTTTACCATCCTTTGAGATCATATCATGTGGTGTGCTAACTAGTGTGAAGCCATGAAAGACCTTCTAGCAATAGGTCCCAGATCTCTAGAAGCTTATTTTGCACTTTGTTTTAAGCTTAAGTTTGTGTAAGTTAGTTTTTCTGTTGATTAACTGATTTTTAGTATTAATGACACTGAAATTGTTGTGTTTGAAAAACAGAAACTTAGACTTAAAAATAACCTCAGTGGGTGCCTTAGAGGTTGAACCTGTAGGTAATATCTTCTATAAAATCAGGACAGTAATAATTTCTCTTTATGTTCTGGGCGTTTTGTCTGATGCATTTGCTGTTTGACACTGTATTTCAGTAATGTGGAGATTGTTTTCGAGAAGTATTTGCTTAATCTAGGAAAAAACAATTCTCCTTGTGAGAAATTTTCCTTGTGATTTATGTAAGAAATCAGACCTTTCAAGGCTGTAGTCATCTACCTGGTCAAAATCACTTCTGTTGTAATTAAATTTGATGCTTTGTATGAGTTCTGTTAAAACTTCTCCCGTAGCTGGGAGTTTTCTGTATTCCTTAAACATTTTGTATTTAAATCAAATTGGTTTTTGTTTTGTTGGGGTTGGTTTCCGTTGCTTGAGCAACTGAAGGTCTTCTGACCTAAGCCAGTACATGCAATGTTCTGGAGCAGGCACATGTATATATTAGCAATCAGAGATTCATATCTCTTCTGTTAAAATATTGGACCAGTTATGAGACTTGAATTCTCACATATTTGAGCTTTTTAAGAATAACTATAACCTCCTGTGGATCAGTTTTTATTAACTGATATAACTGCTTTCAAATGTATTTTCTGAGCTGTTCTTCAGGTATTCATAATAATATTTTTTTTAACTCATCAATTAATATGCATGGTTCATATAAGACCAAGTGGAATGTCAGGAAAAATTTGATTGAATGTGTTTGGGATACAACAACTTATAATATTGATAAGGCCATCAAAATAAAGATGCAATCCTATGCTTCACAGTCATTAGCAAATTACATATAGAAAATACAATGTTATAAATACTTATCTACAAAAACAGTACAAATCTTTTATTGTGTAAATTAAATTATTTGAAAATACAAAATTAGAGTTCACAGGCATTTCAAAGAGTGATTTCATCACTGTTTAAAGTTATCTAAAATAGATGAAAAGTGACAAATTCCTGCTTGGTATGCAGTTTATATCAAAATAGAAATTCTATTTCTACTACCACACAATCTGTCAGGCACACCATTATTAGCTGTTTTATTTATTTATAAATATATATATATTTTAAGATTAATAGCTGTAATAGTTAAGAGTGCAGAAAATATACTGACAGTTGTTTCCTGTATTAATAAAGATAAAATTCATTATTTCTCTTACATGAATGAATTGAATGTAATTCTAAATTAGTCAAAATATCTAGACTTCAAAACTGTTAGAGTCATAGAGGTGCCTCTAGAGACTGCTTTTGGGAAGAATCAGTACTTCTAAATACAGTGTTTCTAATGCAACATAGTGCCTTACGGAATGTGCTGTTCTTCAAAAGGTTTTTGTACTACTGTCTTCAAGGTTCATTGACAAACTTGCATCTGTGAGCTATGTTAGGCTGAGGACTTCAGTCCTGCCGAAGTTGCTCAATGACATTTTGTGTCCTCCTTGCCCAACTACAGTGGAATGAATAAAGTCAGCTGTTGCAACAAGAACCATCTAAGTATTTATTGCCTGGAAAAATAATTCAAATTTACGTTAGAATGCATGCTTTCTGAGCTAGAAGGTACTAGACATATTCTGGCACATATATGCCAGGACAGTTCTCTGTATCCCCTGCTTAAGCAGGAACCTTTGTTGTAGATATAACATAACATTTTTATAAATTGTCATTTTACAAATTGAAAATAGAGAAATAGGGTTCCAAGGATGATTATGAAAGATATAAAACATCATACAAAAACATGCCAGTCAAAGATTCTAAAAATATATCTGAGCTAGTTAAATGGATCTGGATTGGCAGCCTTTTTGTTTTGTACAAATGCAAATTGGTGCCAGAGAAGTCAATGCAGAGAGGGTTCCCACATTCAGGTCTTGCTTAAATGAGACGCTAGATTTAGAGATCTAAAGAGAAGTGCAGAAGTATTAGTGACTAGAGAAAAATCCAGCAGAGAGGAAATAAAATAGAGGCTGCTGGTTCTGGCATGAGCAGTAGACTCAGCCATAGCAGAAATGAGAGCAGGGGAGATTTTAGAGGCCTGGGAAGATCCAGTGCAAGAACAGTGAGCAGAAGAAAAAGGCCAGTGGTTATGTCTGCAAGGAAAAGATTAAAATAGCTGAATTGTAACACTTTATGAATAAGGGAGTACAAACTACATGATGATGGTTTGTGGCACAGAACTTGCATCTTCTGTTTCAACCCATGAACTGGATTCTGGTAATAACAGTAATAAAAATCACTTTCATACTTATCCTCCCACAACAACATAAAACCAACCTGTAAAATTCTATGTTCTGTGTGTATTCCAGAAAAAAACTGTTCTTGCTTTCTGCCAACAATTTTTCTCTTGTTTGCAATTTCATTGGGCCTCTTTTCCCCACATAATAATTTCCAATCTGGTTGATCTCTACTATGACATTTATTTATTTTAGTATTTGCAAATTAGATACAACTAAATTGTGTGTCTGTGTGCCTCCTTTTTGGTGTGTGGAAGCAGAGATCTATTCCGACTTGCCCATAAAAATAATTTTAATGTGTATGCTGCAATATTTTTAATGGCTAAAGCTCCTGGAAGTATTTCTTGATGTGTTTTGTCCTTTTATAAACGGAATGAAACAAAGTATTCAATGGTACTTTCAGTCTATAAATTCATTTTAAGAGACTGCCAGGTAGTGCAGATGAACAAATGCATGCAAACACTGCTGTAGGCTGACCAATTACCCATATGAGCTGCAATTATATTAGCGTGCAAGGGCAATTGGAGGGAAAATTGGACCCTGTGGACATCCAGCTGAGTAAACAGGCTTGAGGAAGGATGGAGGATGTGTTAGGCTGAATAAAATAGAAACAAGTAAATTTGAAGAAAAAAAAAAAAAAAAAAAAAAAAAGGAAAAAAAAAAAAAAAGAAAAAAAAAAAGACCAGAATTTGTGTTAGTCACAGCACATTCTTCGCATGTCCTTGTTTCACAATATTTTTCTCATTAGACTTCCCCTCTCAAAAACATTCCCTTTGTTGAAGGCTTCGTTTAAGATCAGACACATACAGGAATAGACTTTGTATTCAGAAAGCCAAAAAGCTGTACTTCAGTCACATAGAACTGAACATAAAATGAATTGTACAGGTGCTGCTGAGGAATAATGACTCTTTCAAGCCCAAGTAATATTTTATCCCCAATAGAACATGAGCTTGCTGTTTAGGATATGATTCACAACCTCACTTTTTTTTATTCCATAAAGTGAGGATTTTCTCATAGCTGTGACAAAGCTGCTGATTCTGTAGCATGTTGGCTGCCGTTTGGATGATAGGTTCCTCTTTGCTTTTCCCAGTGGTGGTAAGTACAGACAATGCAGTGAATTGAGCCCTACAAATGTGAAATTTGATCATTTGTTTTGATAGCTAATGCATGGTAACCCACTGCATTAGATCACAAGTCTGAGACTCATAAGATCTGTCTTCAGTTGACCTCTGTTTTTTTTGGCCAAAACACCTGCATGCCAGAAGCAGGAGTCGGGTGAGCTGCAGTGCCAAAAGAGAAAACTGCAACTCCCTGCTCACGTGCTGCTGTGACAGCTGCCACATTCTGCCACACAGAAGCCATCCGGTATTGGATTACCAGGGCTCCCAGGACATCCAGCACAATGTGTCCCCAGTGCCCTGGTGGCTTCTACCTGGGCAGCTGCACACATGCTTCCCATCCACAGAACATGAGAGATGCTCCCCAAAGCCTTTGAATGAGGCAGCCCAAACACAGCAGCAATCACTGCTAAGTTACGGCATTGTAAGGTGATTCTGAGCAGAAAACTACAGCTAGTACAGTTCCCCACGGTGCTTCTGCCAGCTCTAAGTAGTTCCAGTACATCTTGGGGGCTTCCACTTGCTGTTCACAAAGTCCTGACTATCATGGTATTTTTACTGGCAGACTGAAGTCCAGATTTCAGTGCTGTAACATCCTTTTCTAGTGGGTATGTAGCAGTTTCTTTTTGCTTCCAGGGCTGGCGTGAGTAGGATTACAAGTGCTTTCAGACTAAGAGTTATGCTAAGGACACCATTGTTAAAGATGAGAAAAAAAACTGGTGCTGCAATTTTATTTATTTTTTTATTTCCACAAGACATTCTGACAAATGAGATGCAAACTTTTTTCATTGATGTTGAAGATCACAAGAGTTAAGAGAACTTCATTTGTGTAAGATTACAATCCTGCTAACTTTTGCAGTATCGTGTTAAATAAATAAGTACAAGGTCTGCAATTATACCATTAAAGTTAGAGAAGTATGTAGCTGTGTAAGAAAGACCTTCCAGCTTTAGAGTGACGGAAGTGACATGACGAAACGAGAAAAAAAAAAAAAAGAAAAAAAGAAAAAAAAAAAAAAAGATTTATTGTCCCATATGTTTATGTCTAATCAGGCTCTGAGGCTCTGCCATCCTTTGTCTTACAACAGTGCTTCTCCACTAAGGACAGAGAGGGAGAAGCAGAGAATTTAAGTTCATTTTAATTGACTTTCTTTTTATAACTCCGTATTTCCAGTCCAGACAGGTCACCAAATGTCTGCTAATGATAAAATAATTTTACTGTCTACCCTCGTAACGCCAAGAAGAAGTTAGAAAGATAAGAAAATAAATTTCTTCCTTTTTCCTACTTCGTTAAAAAGCAATAATTTGTTTGGCAAAGAGGAAGTGGTTTTGAGTGTATTTTAACAAGCTAATGGGTAATACGCTCTTCAGAAAACTTTACACTGCAACTTTCTGACAGCAGTGTCTGATTTAAATCAGCAAAGGAGAACCACTCAAAAAAAGTAGGTCTCTGTAACTCTCAGTGACTGTAAAAAAAAACTTAACCATTGTGTTTGTTGCCACTAGTTAAATACTAAATGCAAATAATATCTGCAAGTCTTACTGCACATGCATTAGTTTTGTACATACTGTGCATAATAAGTAAGTTCAACTCACTATGCTGACATTGATCATATTTCTAAATTACAGTGTTTTGCTACAAAATTCAGGGTTGAATTAGGGAGTATAGTACTCCTTTTGGCTGGAATTCCTAAAGACTAAGATTTCTTCAGTCTCTGAGTTGGTAGTTGACAATAGGTGAGGAAATGTCTCAGAGAATAATTTTGCACAAGGTCTGTGAAAACAGGGAGCCAGGTGTACAATTTTAGAACTATAACTGAAGGACAGGTTACTACTCAAATTTATGTTCTGTTGAGGTACAAAAGAAGTCATTTGTGAGAGATTTCATCATTTAAGCTAGTCCCAGTATTTCTGTCCTATGATTTTTTTTTTATTTTTTATTTTTTAATATATATATATAATTTTCACCTAATTTTGGGCCAAAACATTTATTCTATCTATACATAAGCAGAAAATTGAAAAATTGTATTCTGTGAAGATGGAATCACACTTTTCAAAGTCTCTGGAAGTGCTGTTAGTAAACAACAGCAACCCTATCCTAACAAAAAGATTGCATGTATTTTTTGAATAGCTTTATCTTCTGAGACCCAGTTCTTGAGAAGTGATTGCAGAAAGTGGTGGTGAGTGCACAGGTACATTTCTTAAAAATTCATGGAATTGTCTTTTAATGTAAAATATCTACCAAACATCCAGCCTTCTGAACTCCAGTCTCTCATTTCTGTCTTGTTTCCTTTTTAGAATTGTCAAATGCCCGAAGAATCACAAATATAATTTAAAAACTTGACAATATTAAGCAAGTTTTGCCAGCATATTCATGTCATATAGTTAGTGTTGACACTGTGGTTCTCAATAAAGCCAGAAATTATAGGAGTGATTTAAAAAGTAATTTTCTGTAAACTGTTTCTGATGGCTGTTCTGATGGTAACATAAAAGGGCGAGAGAGTTGTTAGGAGACAGGCATCACTTTGAATAGGTGGGCAGGGCTTTTATTTAAAGGAAGAGCAAGCACGCCTCTAAACAGAGGAACGATGGATACCTCATACACATAGCCTGGCTGGCAAATCTAATACCAATCGCAAGAAAAAGGCAGGGGGAGTTTTTGTGCAAGACAAAATGAAGAATAAGTCGTATATGTGCAAATGGGTTTGTCAGGGTCTGGCTGACAGACGTGCACGTTTCAAGAGCAGAGGTGAGCTCTCCGAAAGGATGCAGCTTTGGGAGCAGGGTGAGCAATGATGTGCTCCAAGGCACCAAGGAGTAAAACATACTGTCTGAAAGCACCTCTCAACTCTTCATTTGTAAACGCAAGGAGCGTTTAAAGAGGAGAAGGGAACTATCCTGTGTAAATAATTACGGAGGACTTAGTATTCTTAGCTTATCCATACACCAAAAATCATTGAAATAGCATGTAAATATGCTGTTTCACACACTCAGAGCACAGCATTGTGTTCACAGAAGGCAAAAAGAAGAGCTTGTTTAATGTATCATGGCAGTACTTACTGCTGAGATGTAATGTTTCTCAAAATACTTCATTTATACTCCTTTTCTGAGAGGAATGTATCTTCTTCCTTCCACACTAGTTAATTTCCTCATAGATCTTTAAGCTCTTGACATACTTTGGAGATTTGGGTAGAGAAGATAAAATGTGGAAATCAAGATTAGTACAGACAACTGGTGCCCAGGGATAATTGCAAAATTGCTAATCTCTCTGTTTTGTTGTTGTTGTTTGTTTTTGTTTGTTTGTTTGTTTTTCTTTGAAGAGCTCCAGCTGATGGAGCAATAAGCAACAGTGCATCTGTTCTGACATCAAAGCAGCATTTGCAGTGCCTTGCAGGCATTCTTTCTGGAAAGAACTTTTTATAGTCTTTGCTCACCTGTCACAATAGATGCACAAACACATTAAAAGTTCAAGATCTTAACCAGGCTTATCAAAAAAGACAATATAACTTCATTTAGCTCCCCTGTAGTCTCCTTCAAAGACACTGCAAATCTGTCACTTACCTTGGTTGTTTGATCCTTGACTTTATCTTTTTTTTTTTTTTTTTTTTTTTTCCACTTCCCATTTCTGACTGTTCGCTTTTCCAACTTGAAATTTAAGGGTGTTATTTGAATATATTGG
>CM021763.1:34625667-34644738 GCA_011075105.1 Heteronetta atricapilla | reverse complement strand
CCCTCCCCTCCCCTGCTCTTCTGCTCTTTTGAGAGATTTGTACTGAAGACTGGAGGGAAGGGCCCTGTTTTCCCTTGAGCCTTGTCCCACGGCTGCTGCCAGCACAAAGTGAGCAGCTGGCTTGCTCCTGGTGGCAAGGCTGTTTCGGCAGGCCCTGAACTGGAGGTGTGCTGTAAGCAAAGAGCAGGCTCCACATTCAGTTACAAAAGTGCAGTGTATTTGATGAAGCCTATCAGTATGCCAGTCTCTTCAAAGCAGAGGTGAAAAGAATCCGTCCTGGCTTCCAAGGAGATCATGAACAAGCAGCATAATGGCTTCCATTTATTAGCGGGCTTCTTAGCACTGAATCTCAGGGGACACAATTCAGATTTCTATGATTCTAGCATGGCTTATGGGGTTGAAATTCAACCCACAAATGAGATGGAGGGAGTATTATTCTGTTCTAAATGCTAATGATCACACTCCTTATGAAAAAAGGGACTTAGTGAATAAAGAACACTTGTGTAAGAAACATACTTCTTAAATATCAAGCAATTTTGGGTGAAAATGGCAAGTGGAACTCCACTTCTGTATTTGAATAATAGTTGTGCTTTAGGAAATTTTTTAGAAATGAATAAAGGTCATGGACTGTTTTCAAAAAGCTGAGTTTCTAAAATAAAGTTAACAGGCTGCTAGACTTTTATCACTTTATGTTATTTTGCATTGTCCCCATTATTCTGCGTGAATTGTTTCAATGCAAATAATGCAATTGAAGCATTTTCTGGGACTACTTTAGAACACAGAGTGAAACCCTCTGGTTCTGGATGTGTCCCCACCACTGTCTGTCTCCTGAAAGGCACTGCAGCACATAGGTGTATACATAAGCTGCAGCAGTTCTGTGGATATACTGAAATGACATCATTATTGATTTTGTAAGTTAAGTCATTATGTTTGTCTCGGAATTTGACTGATTCATACATTTTTACAAGTATGTGATTTCCACTTGACTGTTTGGCCACATCTGGTTAATTGACACTCAGCCTTTATGACTTCAAAACATTACTTGCAAAAAACAGCTTAGTGTCACTGTCTTTCCTGAATGTCATCAGCTTGGGGACAGGGTGTCCAGTCTTTTGGAAGCCTGCCCAGCTGCAGCTCCCAATGCATGTGCTCAGCAGGCAGGGGCTCCGAAGGGGGCACCACCACCCTCCATTCTATATCTGTTCCCAGAAGTGCTGTGCTGAGCCCGGAAGACATTTGTGATAGCAGCAAAAAGAAGGGTTCTGATTACTTTCAGGGATGTCGCCACTGTTGGTGGCTCCTATTAAGCAAGGCTTGGAGCTCTCCACAGTCCTGGACATACAATTGACACTTCTTCAGTATTTTGGAGTTCCAGAAAAGAAGTATGTCTGTCAACAGAAGAGAAAGTGCTAAGGTAGAAGTGTCTGGTTGTAAAGTTTCTGGCCATAAAGTACTTGAGGAAGTGCTTGGTAAGAATACTGGCTTTCTTCACATAGGCATTCAGCACAGCAAAGATGTTGTTTAGGCAAATTCTGCCATGGTTAGATGTTTGTTATTCTTGCTGTTGTTGTTTGAAAAGCAATATTTGTCTCTCAACTTACATCAAACATTAAAACAGAAAGGCTACATGCAAAAATAGCAACTGTTCACCCCACTTCCCTCTGCTGTGTTACTGAAGGAATCATCAAACCTGTATACTAGAAAACTGGTTGTTGTTGCTTTTTAGGCTTCTGGAGATAAGTGCTGCTCTCTCAGTAGATAAAAAAAAAAAAAAAAAAAAAAAAAGCCTGAAAGGCTGATGCCATAAAGAACCTCTCTCTGTGAGTTTATGTGAATGGGTTCTCTAGGTGCCTTTAACTATGGATGGAAAATATTTACCAGAAAACAGCAGGGGAATGAGAGGAAAAGTGCATGCTGAGGGGCAGCATGTGAAAGTCTCCTCAGAGCTGTAAGGCTGTTGAGACCAGCAGTCCTTTTGGAAGGCCAGGAACAGAGTAACTCTGGGCCATGAAGAGGAGAGGTTGCCAACCAGACAGGGCAGCACACACCACTGTGGAGTTTGCTGCGTGCAGACAAAGTCCAAGGGGATATACATATGTGTGTGTGTGTATATCTGCACCCAGTGGAGCATAGGAGCTCTCAAGGGAATTTCTGAGCACCTGTCTAAAATGCTCTGGTGCATCGGTACAACTTCTCACTTAAGAGTAAGCAGCTGAAGCTGGTGTCCCAGCTTCAACCCGGCACTGACACTTGCAAGTGTACACGTGTGTGTGAGAGAGATCTGCATATTAAAATGATTGAATGTGATGAGCAATTAGCTATCTGCTGTTAACACCAATGGTTGGGTTCACTGATGGCTGGCCTAGATGTTTTCCTATGAAATACTGCTTGTGATAACTGTCTGCCCACAGGTCTACTGGCTACCAGGGAAAGGGAATTGTCAATACTAGGAGAGTCTCCATATGTCATAGGTAGCCTCAGGACACTAGGTGAAAAATATATAAACTATATAGACTAGTGAAAATGTTGCTCTAGACTTACATTGCCAGTTTTTCATTTTATTTTTATTTTTTCCTTCCAAAGACAGCAAGGACTTTTACCAATAGTAAATAAACAAACAAAAAACACATCAAAATGTGAATGTTCATCTTGTTCTCTACAATTCCTTAAATCTGCAGTCCGAGTCTAGGTCTCTCTGCATCAGCAGTGCATATCCTCCAGAGCAGCAAACTGCAGCTTTCTTTGTCTGAGCCTCTCTGCTAGAAGGTGTTGGGACCTTACAGAAAGAAACTAATTGATTCCTGTGGGCTCATTAAGAGTTGTGGTGCTCATTAGTTCCCTCCTGGATGGGGAAGTTGCCTAGAGTAGAGTCAAGACCTGAGCCAGCTTGGATAAAACAAACTTTATGAAAACCCAAGCTGTTGGGGAAAAGTCAGGCTGGTAATTATTTTCTTAACGTATTAAGAAGACAGGTTCCTGCAATTGCATGAACTTGCTTGCATTTTATTTTGCTTAAGCACTTTAGGAATCAGGTTTCTGCTCCACAAACATTTATATTTCGATAGCTTCTTTCATTCCTTCAAATAAGTGGAAAAGATGCTTAGAAAATATTTTTTAAACATCATAATAAAAAATATAGATGAGTCAGGTCAAGTATTTCATAATAATTTTCAGTTGAAAATTTTATTTCAGCTTAAAAAACCCTTCTATCAAAATGGAAGTTTGAATAACCTTGGAGTGCATTTCTGTTACATAACAAGCAGTATTATACACTTCTGTCAAAGTCAAAGTTTTCCTCATAAATTTGTCTTTTCCTAAAGGCAAAAAAAAAAAAAAAAAATGTCCAGTTACGTATTTCTCCCAGTGGTGTATATGACTGTGTGTTCAAATATTACAGTATTACAGCATTTTTAAAATCCCATCTGCAAAACAGACACGCCTGGGGGAAGGCTGGCCTCCCAGCTGGCAGGAGAGGGCATGGCAGCAGCACATGTGTGGGAAGCATGCGCTGACCAACGCTGCAGGCACTTTTTTTGGGTGGAAGAAATGCCCATTCTGTCCACAGTCAACACAAGAAAGGCAACAGGCAGCAACAGAAGGGAGGCTTGTCATTAACTCTGCCTTTTCTGGCTGCAAGTAAAGCAAACATCTGTGTGCTGTTCATGCCTACAGGCGATGCAAAGACTTGCTGAAGCTTCAGGAGATGCGCTCATCTGAGATGGAGCAGTCACTGCTGTTTTAACGTGTCGGTCACAGAGGACTTGCTAGAAGAGGATGCTGCAAGATCAGATTTGCTGTGGGCTGGGCATCTGAGAGCAGCATGGGCTCCCTCAGCTCCCTGTGATGCGATAAAACTTTTATCCTCTTTTAAGCACAGGGAACTGTCTTGTGATTACCTAACGTGTGGGCTCCCACTCCCAGCCATCACAGTGCTGCTGGGGATTTGTCAGCTGCCCTGGTAAGGCTGATTAGTGGCTGAGACAGTTGGTCTCTTCATCTATGATCAGACTTCAGTGGATGTGAAACTGCAGAGTATTCACTCTGCATGTTATTCCTAGGTTTTCTTGCACTGGAGAGTACGTTTGTTGTTTGCACCTTGCACGCACAAGCCAGAGACTCATGCTGAGACCATTCAGGACACCTGACTGTGGTCTGCCTGCCAAAAACTGGGTAAAACTCTCCCTATGTTTTGCCCAGTGCTTGCTGATGTTATCTAGTCTGCTGTTACATTACATACATCTTCCAGGGAAGGCGTATAGCTGCCAGTGCTCACCATACCTGGTATCTGTTACCACAAAGCTGTTTGACTGGGATGTAGGGACTGAGCCAGGCAGATTCAACTCCTCCTGCGCACAGTAAGTGTGATCAGCCATCCCACCATGCCTGACATCAGGCAGGTCTTCCAACTACACAGTTTTTAATTCATTTCCTGTTTACCTAACTGGAATGAAAAATAAGGCAACATTCTCATCTGTTGTACTCAGATCTTCTATGCAAAGGACAATATAGGGGATTGGGATGTCCAGAGTCCCCACTAATTCTGTGTCTGGCTTTTTTGATTCTGTCCTCATCAGCGTTTTCAAAGTGGGAGACTAAGTCAGCAAGCTGACCACGACAACACACAAGGATAAAGAAAACAGTTTTCATCTTTTGATTCACCTGGTGTTGCTGCAAAGCATCTCTGTTGCCAGCGCTCCGGACTTGCACAGAGAATAATTTCTTGAGGTGCTGTGACTGCTTCAGGACCAAACTAAATGGGCCACAGTCGCCAGCTCCGATGGCTAGCTGAAGGTGGCGGGTCCATGTGCCAGACACCTGTCCAGCTCAACCCACAGCCAAAATTACTCTGTGGGTACGTGGGTATCCTGTCTGTCAGTGGGAGCATTGCACTGCTGTGGCATCATCTGCAAGAGTGCTTAACTCTGGAAGTGGTCTTCATGGAAGGGAAAAAGAATTAAGAGGGAGGAAAAGGAAGCAAACATGCATGGGAAAGATGAAATGCAATAGGAGAAGTCCTGGTGGTGGCTCCACATGTTGTAGTGTGGTATATCCATACATATGCCAGTAGTCCAGGAGTCTTATTTGTGGTTCAAGGCAAATGGGCCCTGTAGATTGCAAGGTCTTTTTGAGTAGAAAACATACAGAGCAAAATGTGGAAGATGATAATCTGGAAACACAATCTGTAGAGGAATGCTATGTGTGTTCAATACTTGCTCTTTTATTATTTTAATTTGATAATTTTAAGTAGGCAATATCCAAATGTGCATTTTTTTAATTTTTTTATTATTATTATTTTTTTTTTGCTAAAGAGGTGCTTGTAACTAAAGCACATAGGTAAAACTGATGTTGACCCCTTCAGGCAAGACTGGCAAATCCTGTTCTTTCTGTATATCCCCTTTAATGTGAGCCAGGGTTTATTGATTTCCTCTATGTGCTTATATACATATTTTCCCTTTCCGCTGCTTAAAATAAAGCCAGAATTATTTCTTCTCCTAATCCAGTCCTTCCTTCAGGGAATCTTGTATTTTCCACGAGGGAGAAAGCCTTGCCTGGAAAACCTCCCGGGAAGCATGCGACAGGCAGATGACCAGAAGCTGTGGGGCAGGAGGGAGCAGCTCCCGCACCCTCACCTCCCCCTCCCCAGCCAGATCACCCAGAGCAGAAGAGATCACGGACACCCATGGGAAGGGAGGGGGAAAAGTCTGTGGCACTGAAACCCTAGCCGCACACCCACCCCCCTCTCCTCATGCCGGCTCGCCAACCTTTCCTATTCCTCGCGAAAGGCTGATTGCAAAGAGTTAAACTGTTTCCATATGTCCAGTGCAAGAACAGAGTTTGTAGCCTTTGGCAACCTCCGGCATCCAGCTGCAGCTGCTACCTGTGTGTTCCTGGGCCGCCCGCCCGTGCATGCATGTGCCTGTGTGTGCAAGTGCGTGGGTGCCCGTGGCACCCCAGCCGTGCCCCTGCTGTCTGGCCAAAGCCCACCTGTCCGCCCACCTGTCCGCTGGGGCTGGCGTGGGTTCACAGCAGCCCCTTTCCCCTCCGTCCTCACCCTGGGAGCTGACCCTGAACCATGTCAAACAATATACAACTGAGAAGAATGAAAATAAACTTAGGTCTGCCTAGCCCAGCGATGCAGTTAGCCGCCCACTTGCAAGATACTAAACTCGCGTACACATGATACACAAAGAGCACTGGCTAGTCTCACCAATCCCTTCAGACAAAAAGAAAAAAAAAGAAAAAAAAAAGGAAAAAAAAAAAAAGGAAAAAAAGCCCTGATCCTTGTCTTTATATCAGTGAGGTTGGAGTTCTTGCTAATAAAGGAGCTTTTCCCATGATGCAGCGTGATAAGGATTGGCCTACATGTAGCCCAGCAAGCCACTGCTGATGTTTTCTTGATTAGGTGTCTTATCTTCCATTGAGCTGCATCTGATGAAGGTTGCTGACAGCGTAATGGCAGGGAAAGCATCGGACAGCTCCATAAAATGGCAGCTATGCTATGACATGTCAGCCAGGACCTGGTGGATGGTAAGTTGGTGTGAAAACTTTTTATTATTATTTATTTATTTCCCTCCTGGAAGGCTTTTTTCCCCCTTTCTGAACACCTCCTTCACTGTTGCAATGCACGTGCTGCAAAGTTCAGGGTGTGTAAAGTTTTGAGCTCCAGCCCGGTGACTCTGCAGAGTTCCTAAACACCGCAGCCTGGCAGATAGGGTTTCTCTGCTATTGTAGTGGCATGGGCCTTCTTTACAAAACAGCAGCAGGGACAGCATGGGATTTCTCTTTCTCCTTTTTTCTTCTTCTTCCTCTCTCTTTTTTAAATGTGAAATGGAAATTTTGCAGCGCCTGCCAAACTAGTTGGTGTGAGAATGTGGAGGTGGAAGCAGCCACAGGAAAAAAGAAAGCAGCCTTGTCATCATGCTCTTGGCTAATTGTTCTTGAGTTGGTCTTAAAAATAGAGCAATCTGCCTCTTTATTCTGTTTCCTCCGAATAATTATTTAGAAAGTGTATTGTATCATGTTGTGAGCAGCCTCCTAATCAGCATGCGATTGTCCCCCACGCTTCCCCTTAATTTGGAGTCCTCCTCCCTTCCAATGAATGCAGTAACTGGAGCAACTACTGATTAATATGCTGCTTGTCATAATTAAATTTAGTTAATGAGGCTATGCATATTCAGTCCATTTTTTCTTTGTTTGGACGAGCATGGGGTTTTTGTTCATATTTATACAGCTGCAAATGAAAGCGGGGAGGTAGGAAAAAAAAAACAACTTAGAGAGATCAGGAAAGGGTGGACCCTGAGAGACAACTTTTTTTAATGTTAGTGAGCAAAGGAGTCCAAAACTTTACTTAATCAAAATAGTGGGATGGGGAGCAAGTCTTTTGGGAAAGAACGGCTTTCTTCTCTCTGGAGCTACATGAAGTTTTCTCCATATACTGATTTTGTTGCATGTAGACAATGGTCTCTTGTATGCAGTAGCCATGCCATGAAAGGAACCTTCTGCTGGCTAACTTTGCATTATGAATATTAATTTCATTCCTTGGTTGCTTTGTCTGGCCATGTATTTTTACCCTTTTCATTCCTTCATTGATTGCCTTTGCTTGTTTGTCTGGATAATTATTATGCTTTCTGCATGGGCTGCTTTTTCACAATTAGCACAGTGCTGAGACAATAGGCACTTTATTCCTGGACGGTGGGTCTGGGGAGCACCAGTGGATACCACATCCCTGTGCCTGGACAGAAGGCAGCTCTCTGATTATAACTGCCTTCCGACACTGCTTTGCAAGGACTTCATTATCTTTCCAAAGGTGGATGTTGATACGTGCCTTCAGTGAGGGTATCATATCTGAAGGGAGTATTTAATTTAAATTATGCTTGCTACTTTTGATTGTTTCTGTACTTTTTAAATACAGTCAATGAGAGATTTTCTGTCTTTTCTACTTGTTGAACTACTGCAGTGTGAACATTCATGTTACTTTGAAAAGAAGGAAAGTAAATGATAAAAAGCTGTTCAGTGAACCTGCTTTTTCACTGGGAGCTATATTTTATAGCATTATGTTTACATTACTGTTTAGATCTTTAATCAGACTTTTTTTTAAAGCGTGTACATTACTGAAATGAGCTATTAAAGTGGCTGACAGATGTTTAGATGAAGGCACTATGAAATGTTGTGTAGCAGATCTCCTTAATATTGCATGTTCAGAGACTTTTTTTAAGTAGCATGTCTTAATTATAATAAAAGTCTCTCCAAGGATAGCTGTCGGTAAGCTGGCATTGCTTCCAAAGGGAAAAGAAAATCAATACTTTCACTGCATGTGATGTTTTATCCGGAACGGTAATCTGTGAAATAAAGGTAATATAAATGTTCATTGTTTAAAATTCAGTGTTTAAAAAGGGAGTTTAAAATTCATGACTGTTAAGTGTGGGTGAAAATCAAATGGAATTTTAGCTGTGCCTTCTACTTTGGAGCATATTTCTCATTTGTAAAGCTGTAGTTGTAGAACCCAAGGTAAACTCACATGCAATGTGAATTGTTTTCTCTTAGAGAAGGAGACAAATACCTTATGATTCAATGTTATAGTGTAGAAAGTATTACCACAAAATTTATTGTATATTTATTTGTTGTAAATGCTTGACAGGAATATGCTGTATAAGAAAAAGCTTTAGACTTCTGTGTTGGGGGTGGGGGGGTGGGGAGGGGGGAACAAAACAAAACAGACTTTTTAGTTTTCTGCTTCTGCTTTTCCTGAATGATTGTAAACAGTAAATTGCTAATACTTTGTGGGGAACAGGAAATAGTATGCTAAGATGGTTACTTGCCTGTTGTTGTAAAAAAAGTTCACTAACAAACACAGGCATCATTATTATAACAGGTATCATTACAAAACCTGTATTTTTTGCATCACAGGTAGGCTATCTGTTTTATAATTACTGTGTAGCATGGAGGTTCAACATCAAACACGGTTTGAATTTTCCTAAAATAATAGTGTTTTTTTTGTTTTTTTTTTTTTTAAGTAATTACATTGAAACTTTTTTCTAACAAAACTTTATTCTATCTCTTTAAATTAAGTGCAATGGGTATTTAGTAAGTAAAATCTGTCGTTTCCTCTTTTCCACTTATGGTATTGCAATACTACCTTTTTTCTTTTTTTCTTTTTTTTTTTTTTTCTTTTTCCTGTATTACTCTTTATTTCATTCAAGTTCTTTTATTTAGCTTCAATAATAACAAATTGATAGGGAAAAACAATCAAAGAGAAGTCATGCACTCTCTACGTTCTTTTAAATATTGACCTACCTACTAAAGAGTAGAAATTTTACTGAGAGAGTAATAAACAGGTAAGTGGAAAACAACAACAACAACAACAACAAGCTTTTAATATACTAAATAACAGTAAATAGACAGATTTTTTTTTAAATTGATTACCTGAGATTTTTAGCTGGCTGTAGTGTGATCACCTTAGTTGTGCATCATCTTATTATTTTTGCATTTAACTTTGTGGTGAGGAAAAATACATATTCAGCGAAGAGGGAGAGCCTCTTCAAGTGCTGTTCAGTACAGCTGGTAAATACTCCAGAATTTTTTGAATGAAAAATCTCCATTTATAAAGTGAAGAAGAATGATGATGAGGGTGATTTGGAGGATGATACCCGCAGAAACAACACTAAGTATATTTTACTGTTTTAAGTCTCCTCATGGTAAAGGGCTGGTTCAGAATTAAAGTCATATGGTGTTTTGTGTTTCACTTTACAGATTTTAAAATTCAGATCTAAGTAGCTATTTACAGAACGTTTGACATTGTTATTCAGCTGATATTTTTTCTTGTGGGAAAGGTCTGCAAATATTTGGATCTCAGAAACCTACAGAAAGCTCTTTTTTAAGGTTTGAATGTATATTGACAGGTGTCAGATCATTTCCATGCAAATCTACAGAGTGCATACATATATATATCCGTATACATATATATACATATTTTTTTTCTAAAAAAAATCTCTTCTTCCTAATCTCAAAACCCTATTTTGGGGCATTTATGCTTGCATGTGCAGCAGAGATAGAAATGAAGAAAAGTCTGTCTGTCCAAAACTGTTGAGAAAAAAGTATTGACAAATTTGCATGAAGAACAATCCAGAGACAGCTAGGAAGTTCAGATCTGTTGCAAATACTGCACATTTCATTTTGCCTAGTGGCTTTATTTTATGATCAAAATGCATCTTAAAATCTTTGAGAAAAAAAATTATCAATACATAGTTTACTGCTTTTCTATTCTGGTCTTTATTTTGTGAGTCAGAAAGAAATAATTTCAACAAATATCACACAATATTAAGGTGTATTAGTAGAGCATATAGTCCTGAGTGGAAGTGAAAAGACTAATGATTTAGATGCCTTATTTCAGTATTAAAAGAACTATACCAGTACTAAACTTATTAGGAAAGCCAGATTTTAATGTACATTGTGGTTTTACACAAATGTTAATCACATTCCAAGGGAGTTGCAGTATGTCAATATTTTGCAGCAGCACATCTGTGCAGTTTTCTAATTTGTATTAAAATGATATTCATAATAAAGCAACTCCATCAGTTGTTCAGATGTACAGCTTGTTAATGAATCCTTTGTTCTCAATAATGACTTTTAATTAAAAGATTTAGAAACAAATGTCAATATAACTGTGGACGTATTGGAGTTGCTGTGCTTATTCGTGGACCCAGGGCACCATATCTTAATTCAGGGGGAGAAGCAAGTAAGAGGAAGGGTTAGCTCAAGGTTATGTTCAAAGGGTGTTGTTCAGTTTTCCTGACATATTCAAACATGTGAACAGTTTGTACATACCTTACTACAAGATCCTATATTAACTGTGAAATGCAATGGTTATTCTGAATGATTAGCCAAAAGATGTACAAATACTTTAGTCTTTTTTAAGACAACATATTTTCTTATGAGACACTGTAAACCCTTCTTTTTTATTTTTATTATTTTTGTTCAAAGAGAAAGCTATATTTCAATCTGTAACAAGTATCTGGCTCAGGTACTATATATACTTGGTGTCTTTCTGAATTTGACTGTTTAAAATCAGAAAGATATCTGCAGATAGGCAAAACTGCAACTCAAATGCATTTTCCTTTCTAATGTATAATGTTTTTTATTATGGGAGAGGGGAATAGTTCTCTCAAGTTTTTCATTTTCGTTTGTCAAGGAAAAACCTAGAAGGAGCAGGGAATTTGGATGCTAACAGAATATGCAAGTGTTGCATAAAGGTACTGTTGTTCACATTTAACACTTCTTCACTGCTGTTTTTTAAAAAACTGTGCACTTTTAACCAAGAAAAAGTTACTAATTAACTAACCAAGAAAAAGTTACTAATGCTCACAAGCAGGTACTTTTGTAATTCCTCTGTGTCTTTTACTTCACCATCCCATTCAAGTTAAATATGTGTTTCCAGTTAGTTTTGCTTACTGTGAGGTGTTTAGCAGTTGCAACACCTTCGGAGTGTAACACCTCTTTCTACTTTCACTTTGTACTTGCAACCATCTAGAGCTCCACATTGCGAGTCTGAGTCTGACGTTGCCCCTTTTGTCTGTTCATTCTGGGAATCTTTACAGTTTTCTAATGAAAAAAAAAAAAACCTGCATCAACAATATTGTAAACAAATGTTTGCGTGTGCATGGGACTGCATGCCCATTATGCATGTACTGTGTAGGTTTAAGACATAATCTGAACTCCACTGAAATCAGGACAAAACAGCCATTTAGTCCTAAACTATGCTTCTGCAGCATGTAAGGTGCTGCTGTACTTTATATATGTCTGTAATTTATACCATTATAATATTCAAGATGTAACATAGGTGTTTCACATGCCTATTTAATAAGTTTTCCTTTGTAACTTAAATGAATTTGTGTTATGATTGAGGACATATATATACTAAGCAATCTATGACACCTTGCTGGAGGTAAAACTTGTGTAGGATCTGTAGAAATCTTGTGTAACTCATAATAAAATTGCTTTTTCTGATCCAAAGTTATCAGTCTGTTCTTTGACTTTCATGTGTTGTTTTTTGTTGGTGGTAGTTTTTGTTTTCCAGTTACCTTTTTTTTTCATGGCAATTTTTTTTTTTTTTTTTTTTGCTATGCAAAATAGGTGTTTTTCCCACTGAAATTTATGGTTATTGGTCTCTAATGTTAGTTGATGAATGTTGAATCAAAATTCTGATGAAATAGAGCTGAGTTTTCTATACTTCAGTAGATTGAAAACTTAATCAAAACTGGAAATATTTCTCCTCTTTGAGATGTATTATCAGGTTCCTAAAATATTAGATTTTCAATCTTAAAACAAACAAATTCAGTAAATAAATTGAAAATCTAACTTAGAGATAGATGAAGGTTCCTGCAATTTATTTTTGCAATTTGAGGAGTACTTCATCAAAAATAGAAGTTACTGGCGAAAAAAAGAATTTGAAAGTCAGCCTATTGGCAGTTGCTAGAAATAAGGAATGTCTATTAGCTACAACTGACATAATTTGTCTCATCATGACACAGACCGTATAACAAGAAAAAAACATATTGAGAACAAATAAAAACACCGCTTTCAAACCTCAAAATCAATATGAGTAGGAAGCAATTTTGAATTCTCTAACAGCTGCTACTAACAACTTCTCCACTCTGTGCAGTCATACCATTAACTGTCTTAAAACATTTACTAGAATTGTTCTGAATTCCAAACAAAAACACACAATCAAATATTCTTAACAGATCTTGTAACTTGCAATGTCATGTAAACACAAGTCCTGCCTCAACACAGCACAGCATGCATGCCCCATGACAGATCTATTTTGTTAAGCAGAGGTCAACATCAAAGGTCAAATTGTCATTGTTAAATGTCAAAATTACCAAAGACATGAAATACTGAAGAAGGAAACACTCTATATAGCATCTTTGTAAATGATGACTTGGTTCTCAGGTAATTAAAAAAAAGCATTCCAATGGAAACAAACTGAATTCTATATAAGTTAAGGAAAGACTGCACAGAGAAGTTAGATCCAGATATGAATTCTTCCAGTGATCAAGAAAATGTGACAGGAGGCTTTTGATTTCTTCTGAGTAATACATTTGATCCAATAAAATTATCTGGTTTTCCATTTAGGGCAAGTAATGTGTAAAAGAATGCTGTTAGCAAAACCCTGTGGGCTTGAGAATTGTGGATACAATACAACAGATAAATTCACATTACAATGAACAGATGATCAAACTGAATCCTTTAATACTGAGCTTTTAAACTAAACAAGTTTAGCATTTGCAATGCTTCATATTGCAGCACTACAAAGTTGCCGTGTTTAATGAGTTCCATTTACTCTGTCACTCTTACCTTTGCTCTAACTCTTACTCATATTTTAAGGGGCTCTGCTTTTATAACACCTCTAAGATTACCCATTAGCTAACCACAAAATAACTGTCTATGCACATCTTTCACTAGAAATAAATACCTGTGCTGATTCCTCATAAGAAGTTGTCACTATGCGACCTCAAAGTAAAAGTTACCATCATGTCAGAAACCAATTAGATTTATCACACTGCTCTGGAAGGCTGGTAAGGTTTCTCTCTGTCAGAGTATCTCTGCAGATACACTGATGTTTCTTAATCGATTCTTGCTACTTCATCTTCCCAGCCACAATAATTGTTCATGCAAATGTACTTGCAAATCAAGTATTTCTTAGTCTCATCTTTGCGGGTACTGGGGGTGGTGGGAAGATACTGATGGTGGTGATACTTGGGTGCTTTTCGCAGTATTTTATCAAGTGTTTTCTTATTTCATCAAGTGTTGCTGTCATAGAACAAACATCTCTCTGGCTTTAGCAGCAGTTCCTATTGGCTCAAGAAAGAAGAATAAAGTCTACATAAATATGCATAAGCATGCTGTAAGGTTATTTGGCCTGCCAGTCAAATTTATTTTTAAATGCATTATGATGGGCCTAATGACAGAAAAAGGTATGAAATTAATACATCCTGAAGGCTAGCATCTATCCACCCAGCCTGTACAGCAAATGCAGCAGCAGCATTGGCTTCTGTTTTACATCTGGGCTTGAGCTCCAGCTGTACAGGAGTATGGCACAGCCCTAAGGCCCATGAATGTTCTGTCCTTGGTACTGATAATTAGCAAGTGTGAGTGGAAAGTGGGGACTGAGCCAGAACCTGAACTCAGCAGTTTGTTTCATCAGAATTCTTACTGAAGACTTCATAGCAGTGTTTGTTGATTCTACCACCAGCACCATGATGCTAATGTGCTTTTCACGTTTGCCCTATCACTGATCCATCTGACTCCAGCTGCATGTTTTGACTTGTCATAAAAATCTGTTGTTTTTTAGCCAGATTAAAAGGAGAGCAACTTTTTACTTGGGATAATGATAGGAGAAAGGGGAGTGGTTTTAAACTAAAAGAGGGGAGATTTAGATTAGATATCTGGAAAAAAATCGTCATTCAGAGGGTGGTAAGGCATTGGAGCCAGTGGCTCAGAAAAAAACTGTGGATACTCCATCCCTGGAAGTGCTGAAAGCCAGGTTGGATGGGGCTTTGAGCAACCTGAGTGGCATCTCTGCCCATGGCAGGGGGTTGGCACTGGGTTCCTTCCAACCAGAGCGTTTCAATGATATTGAAACTGAAGTTGAAAAACAACAGGAGTTTCATCTAAGGCTGTGACTGCTTTAGTTCATGAGAATTAGTGAGAGAAGGGAAAAATCCTTTTATTCTTGTTCAGATAAATTACACTGTAGTCAACAGCGCTACCTAAGTAATCTGTGCAAAAACTAGGACAAAGTGAACATGTTAATAGTAATGACAATGTCAGTTTTGAATGTCTAAAAACTCTTAACCAAAGTTAATTGAGTACTGTGAATTTCAAGGTATTTCATCCAGGTGTGTTTTTCTGTTGTGTTACTAGGATTATATCAAGGTATCTCTGACACATGCTTGAGTAGAATATAATCATTTGTTAGTGTTCTTTCAAAATCAACAAGAAAACAAGCATGTCATTCAACAGAATGTCTTTACTGAGCAGCATATAACCATTCAGATTTTCTGTCCATCTAATAGCCTTACAAATGCTTCGTACCGCAGCAGAATTTTTAGTGTTGTTTATTTGTTTGTTTGTTTTTCTAACTCTGAGACATCTTTTTTATTCTTAGAGTGAATGATTTCATTTATGTGATACGCCTGTCATCTGTAGTATTTGTAAGTCTTTCTCAAATAATAATGATGCGTATTTGGAAGTTTCCTGGTATCTAATTTGCAGAATTTCCCCTCCTCTTCTAATCTTCTAATCTTTGTGGTTATTTTCATTATCTGTATATACTGTCAACAGAAAAAAAAAAAAAAAAAAAGTCTATACAGAAGTCCCAAAAGTGACAAGCACATAAGGAAAGCAGTTTCCAAGTGGAAGGTATGGTTTCATCTTACTCCAGTTTATACTCCTGCATTCAGTAAGATCCAGTAAGACAGAGCTGTGGATCACATGTTTCAGACAAAGATATCCTAATAAATGACTTTTCCAAAGCATTTCAAAAGTCACTCAGACTTTTCCTTATAGTCTCAAATGAGTTTTATAACATGAAAGCCTTAGTACATTTGTTGTAGACCTCATATGCACATATTTTAGATTTAGTTCATTTTATCAACGTATAAAATTGGATTTAGAATGATCTTTTGCTTCAGTAGTTTGCATTAAGATACTTGAAAGTGTATAGAATAAGGTCCAGAAAACACATATTTGACTATAAATGGGAAAGATACCTGTTTTTTTTTTTTTTTTTGGTTTGGTTTGGTTTGGTTTGGTTTTACTTCATATATTGTTTGCTAAAAATAATTGTAACTATTTAAACAGATAATTTGAATGAAGTGAAAGTAAGGTCATGTTTTAGGGGGATATTTTGGTAGGGATTCTTAATAAATTCCACAACAGTGGCAGTGCCCTGCAGTGCACGTTTGTATGCAACTGAAGCTCTGGATAGGCAAAGAAGGATTGCACTGTTAGCACAGGGTTTGACACCAGAAAAGAAATTGCTCTGAATTATTCTGCTCCTCCTTGGCATTGTTGTTCAAGACACAGAAGTTGATTTACCCACACTTTGCTGTCCTACACTTTGCAGATTGATCCACAATTAACTCGTTACTTGTGTCTTGTAATCAAAAGGTCTAGATATACAATGATAAATTGTATCAGAGCCTTCCTTTTCATATCAGCGTCCTACATTTTCACCAACAATAATGAGCTGTCACAGTGTGAGTTCTGGAGATGAGATTAGTGCATGGAAGAATGAGTAAACCTGTACACTAGGAGCATAATTAAATCAAGCAGAACATAATAACAAGCACGTTATGGAAGTTTGAGATGAAACAGGGGCAAATGTGAACAGGCTGCTGAATTACATACATACACAAAACTGTGCTTTGTCGTTATTCCTTAAATAGTAGCAGTCTTGGTGGTACCATGTTCATTATTGCCCAGCCTTACATAGCTTGGTTTCCTGCATGCGCTGCTAAGACCAGCTATGAAGCATCGCTGTGTTCTCCATGCGGTGCTTTTTTGCTGGCATACTGTTTGTACCACAGGAGTGGGAATTGCAGCAGCATGGTTTTGGAAAGCAGCAGTGTAACGGCAAACAGGTACTGATGTAAGGTATGTAACCTGTTTCTGTGCAGTGACAGGAGAGGCTGAGTGATGGATACCCCCCTACAAATACACTCAGGTTTCTCCTGCATTCCACACAGTAGTGGAAGAGAGAAATTCGAGGTTAGCAGTGGGCCCCAGAGTGGTGATTACTTTGTAATGGAAAAAATTCAATTACGTGAAATACTAGACTCCTATCCCTGCCTTAGCTCCCCTCAATCTATTTAGGGGTAGTCAGGAAAAAAAATGAAACTTCTCAACAGATGCCTGGCTGCCTGGGTACAGAGAGGAAAACCATAATTTGTCTGTAATCCCTAATGCAAACAGTTGTTCATTAAGAAACAAAACTAATGTAATCTTGATGATTTGCTTGGATTTCTACTCTATCATGTTGTTTTGTACAGCTGGCAGGCTAATGTAATTTTACTTAGAAACCCAAAGCAATCTGGTACTCAGACAACACCATGCAGATTTAGGTAAATTTGGGGCTCAGATTAGCATAATACTAACTAATCATGAATATCATTTGCATTAATTAGAGTATTGGGGAAAGATTGTTTTTAAATGGAAGAAAATTGAAAGAAAGATTAAGGGCAAGGGCTTACAAACCTGTTTTTGCTTTATGCAAGAATATAACAGATGATTTCTGCTATAATGCCTAATATTTTAATGTGTAAGTATTAATTAGAGTATCAGGGAAAGATTGTTTCTAATTGGAAGAAAACTGAAAGAGAGATTAAGGGCAGAGTTTATGAATCTGCTTTTGCTTGATGCCAGTATGTAGCAGATGATTTCTCCTATAATGCCAAAGAGCTTAATTTGTAAAGGATAGGGTGACTAATACACTACACAGCAGAGACACTACAAGGATTTCTTCCCAAATTGGGATTATTTCATGCTAAAAGAAAACTAGTTACTCTGTATGTCGGTGATATTGCTAGCAAAATTAAACTAGTAGGGTAGAAAAAAAGAACGTTTGAAGAGATATGCTCTACCATGGAATGTGATTAACCTTCAATAGTTTAACATTTGGTACAGATAGCTTCTTAAAAATTACAGTATGACTAGATTGTCTGAGTGCTTTCTTTAAAAAATAAAATTAATTAAAAAAATAAATAGGTAGACTCTGCAACAAATACAGTCTAAGAAACTTTCTGTAGTCAAGGTGATCCAGATACTCAACACCTCACTTCCCTGCATCTTTCTGGTCATTCAGGACTTTGGGAACAGATTTTATGGACATTTTAAGTATCAGATTAGGAGAACATTTGCTGTATATACCTTAGCCTATAAATATTTTCAGGACTCCACTATGTATCAGTTATTGCAATCTTTAGCTACAATACAGTACTGTAGTAATCATTACTATGCTATACAATGTCTTCAGCAGCACCAAAGACTTCACAGTTAGACAGTGCATTTTCAAAATAATGCCGTTTTATTCACAGAAATTAAAATAAAGCTGATTTTACTGGGTGTAGCAGCAGGTCTAATTTGGAAGACTGTAAGAATATTATATACTGGGGCAGTGTCTTCTTTTTGTGTATTCCTCACATACACTGCCTGTTCTTGTAGGACTAGTCATTATGACATCTATTCATGTGTAAACATAATCCAAAATTTTAATCAATCTTATCTCTGGCTAGACTCTTGAACTTCTGTTTTATTTAAGTCCTTGTCTGTCATCAAGAACCTGAAAAACTTCTACCAATACACTACCACACTTCTCTCTTCTGGAAGAAAGTGTGTGTGCATACATACTTGTGTGTGAAGACCGAAAACGAAACACAGGCAAAAGAAGCTCTATTGTGCAGGTAGAATGAAAATCATTCTGGTCTTTCTCAAAGAAATGTGTGACTCTTTTCAGTGCTTTTATACCAGGAGCTAAAGACTTTGTGCTTCTGGCAGTGATTCTGCATAGAGGTGTTCTGTGAGATAAAAATCCAAGGCCAACAAGAGCAACCTTACAGCTTGAGGTTGCAACCTTACCTCTCATGTGTAAGGCCATGGAACAGCAACACAGTAGAACAACCTTCAGGGTAATGTAATTTTTTAATGAAAAATAGTGAAAGGAGTTTAGTAAGGTCTTATGTGCATTGCTGAGAATCTGCATTCAGGCAGCATTTTGAAAACATTTTCATTTTCTTGAGGTTGCTTCTTTTCAAGCTTAAGCAAAGTGTACTACTGTAGTTTAATTTTGCCTTACAGATAATGCCTGATGAGAAATCTGGCACATCAGTCTACCCAATCACTTGTGGATGCACTTTTAAGTAC
Source organism: Heteronetta atricapilla (assembly GCA_011075105.1). Classification (NCBI taxonomy): domain Eukaryota; kingdom Metazoa; phylum Chordata; class Aves; order Anseriformes; family Anatidae; genus Heteronetta; species Heteronetta atricapilla. Next base: position 34,625,817 of record CM021763.1, on the reverse strand, counting down.
TGCAGATCACCCAGACATTTAGCAGCTGGAGATGCTTTCTTTCTTTCTTTCTTTCTTTCTTTCTTTCTTTCTTTCTTTCTTTCTTTCTTTCTTTCTTTCTTTCTTTCCTTCTTTCCTTCTTTCCTTCTTTCCTTCTTTCCTTCTTTCCTT
>CM021763.1:34569603-34618549 GCA_011075105.1 Heteronetta atricapilla | reverse complement strand
CTTTCTTTCTTTCTTTCTTTCTTTCTTTCTTTCTTTCTTTCTTTCTTTTTCTTCTTCTTTTTCTTTTTCTTTTTCTTTTTTTTTTCTTTTTCTTTTTCTTTTTCTTTCTTTCCTTCTTCCTTTCTTCCTTTTTTCCTTTTTCTTCACTGCATAACAGCTCAAGCGTATTGTTATTTGTGCATATGTGTACATGAATGGCACATTGTTTTCTCAAGTATTTGAAATGACTCCACATGTGTCTTTTTGCTTAGCAAGTAGCACAGGGACAACCTAAAGCATTCACTGATGAACAAAAAACATGGCTTGTTTCAGATGTTCCTTTCAATAAATAACGCAGAGAGTACAGTAGAGTTTTTGGAAAACAGCGACTGTGAAAGAAAATACAGTATTATAGACTATTGACAGCAACTCCTTTAATTTTGGAAAAAAAGTATTAAATGTTTGTATTGCTGATGTCATTTGTAGCATTTATATATATAGGAGAGATAGAGATTAGGTAACAGTAACAAGAACTTGAAGATGGCAGTTTATCAGAACTTCTCAACTTTGATTTCCCCAATCTCACATTGATTCACAATTCATTTATTTATATAAGGAGATCTGACAACCAATTTGTGATACAGCATCATCATGATAAGACCCACAATGAGCCTACAAAGTCCATTCTAAACAACAAACAATGATCAGTAATGGCAGCTTACAATCAGTTCCTATTCACTCATTTAGAACATAACTAATAACATGTAAGTGGAGAGAAAGACACACTTGGTTTCATCTAGAAAGACAACAGTAACCCTTTTCTATTTTTACCCTGATGCCAAGAAGTAAAATGTGACATAAGCATATAAGTGACATTTATTGAATTTGCTTTTATTCTGAAGTAAAAGAGTGCTTTGCTTTGGGTGTTATGAAAATGGTTCTTCCTACGTATGTTGCATAACACAAGGGAATTGTAGATAGCCTTGTGCATTACTTTCTTTTTGTGTCTTCATATAGAAGATCTGAAAAAAATCTCATCATATTTGTGTAGGCTTTGCACAGACCTTTCAATGTCATTTTTCTTGTATTTTCACTAACTGTGAGCAGTAATTTGCAGTGCTTCCAATGACAAACAGAGGAATTGTCACACTGACTGGTAAAGCAGTAGTGCTTTAATTTATGAAACATGCAGATTCTAGACCCTGTGCACAATGAGAACTGTTACCTTTTTTTTGAGGAGGAGGAAGACACTTGGGGCTGTGTCTGACTCTGATTCTTCTTACCATGCCTGATCCGCTATCCATGGGTGGATGTCCAAGCTCTGCCCTGGCTGCCTGCACCCTACCTGGAGGTAGCGAGATGGGTCTGTCTGTGACACCCCACTCTACTGACCCAGGAAGTCCTCCATCCCCATAGTGCCCATCATCCAGAGCTCTTAATCTCTTCAGGGAGCCTTAATCCTGTACCTCTGTGGGACTGGTGTGGTCCTCAAAGTGCACTGTACACCAAATGGAAAAAAGTGCTGACAGGAGCACAGTCACTGGTTGTGCATCTAGCACTGAGGAGGTCTCAACTTTGCCATGTCTCTGAAGCCATCATGAACTCGAGCATCAACAGTCAGAAAAGGTCAGAAGAGGTATGTACAATGCACTCACCACTTTGCCACATGTCTATAGAAAATTGCCAGACCTTGTACAGACAGAGGATATAATTCCTTTCAGGTAAAGTTAGAGAAAACCTGTTGCAATGACTGAGGTGATATATGGGAAATGAGTATGTCATCAGTTTCAAAGTGCATTAATCACAGGAGAAGGTAAGAGCTCAGTGACCCAGGAAATCTCTCTCTGTGTTATTTTCCTAGTAATCTTTCTGCAAGTAACCCAGTTTTTAATGGATGTTTAAACAGTGTTGCCTAGAGTTTTCAGAGAAACGGCCATTGTTCATTATGCATCATCTTGTTTGTTTCTCTCCTGATTAAATACCATTGTCCTTGTGTTTCTAGGCATCAGAGTACAGCACAGGGAGCTTCTAAAAAATCTTCCCTCAGAGTGGATGTCAGATTAGACATCCACAGTTTCTCTGTGTTGAAACAAAAACTGACTTTAACATTAATAATCTGTGAGCACTGGTAGGTTGACTTAAACCTAGAACTGATAAAATAACACTAAGCTCCAAATGCATTTGTAAAGTATCTTCTGCACCAAAAGGACAAGTGAGAGAGGAATTTCTCCCAATATTCTAGAAGTTTTTACCACTAAATCTCCTGAGATATGTCACACAACCTGTGACAGAAATTAATTTGAGTAGTTACAGTGTTGCCAAACTTTACGTAGAAATTATTTCAAGTTTACAGGATTAAGAACTGCAAAAAAACATTGCAGACTTCAATATTTGTAGTTACTATTTGCAAAATTGACAACACAGTAATCAAACACTTGGATATGACATAGCAAGAAAGTTTTGTCCTTGGCCATTGTCCTAGCATGGCCAAAAGGTGACACTAGTTAAAAAAAGGTTTAACTAAGGTAGAAGCTTCCAAGTTTCCTGAAAAGGAAAGAAATCTCATCTAAAGCTACAAGCTGCTGACTGGTTGTAATACAGCAGATTGTCCTTCATACTTTGTTCCTTGTACACTCCTGTGAAAAACAATCCAGGAATGGTATGTTATAATTCGGAGTTAGAGTCAATCATGGTAATGTACACAGAGACAGTATCTTCCTTCAGTACAGCTTGGTTCAGTAATTGCCTATGAGGCTCACTAGCCAGAGGTCATGTGATAAACTTGCAGTGCTAATGTGAAAAATTACACACACAAAACAAACAAACAAACAAACAAACAAAAAACAACCCAGAATATCAGAAGCTTTCTTACACTGTGCTTACTTAGCTGTGTTTAATGTACCTACCAAACCACACCTCCATTGTTTGGACTGGCCACATAATGCCTTCTTCATGTTGTCAAGCAGACCTTGACCTCATCCTCGATTGGTGTCTTATGTAAATTTATGCCTGGTTGTTTCTTTCAGTCAGACACTCATAACATTTCAGTGCTGCTGGGGACATTTCCCGGCATCTTTTCAGTCTTCCTCCTGCTGCCAAGGCTTCTCCTGTTTCTTGTCTCCATCCTTCATGTCTTTCTTCCAGACTCCAAACTCTTTGTGATCTCTCCTCCAGATCTTTAATGTATTTTCTGGCCAGCTGTGGACAGGATGCTTCTTTGTATCTCTTCCTGCTGTCAGCCCTCTGAAAATTCAGTCATACTGAAACAAGGCTGCCTTCAAGAAAGCTGCATGCCAAATGGCTGTCCTCTTCTCTCGGTGTAGGTTTGCTTCATCTGTACCAAAACCAGATGAAAATAGACTATTCTCTTATGCAGCTGAGTTCCTGCTAAGCTGTATAGCTAGTAATAGCTGTAGGTAAGGGTATTCATGGTCAACATGAAAACTCATGCTTGAACACAGAAATCTGAAAGCCATGAGAATTTGGTGCCTTTTTGCAAGAACAGCAATGGAAGTACAAGCTGGCAGGTGTATTGCAATCTGCTAAACAGTGAAGTTTTCCTGGTGGGCTACTTGGAACTGATCCAGGAAAGGATCAAGATATTAAAGAATTCTCTGGTCACGGGGACCAAAAGCCTCTGGAACAGCCAGAAACATTTTGGCCAGTAAGCTAGGGGAAACGTTTATGCAGACTAAATGAAATAAACTTGACAGAGAAGCAGAATGGGACAAATAGGTCTCTTGCCTATTTTGCTGTGAAAGCTCATAAATTAAGGTTACATACTTTTTTTTTTTCTTTTTTTTTTCTTTTTTTTTTTTTTTTTTTTTTTTCTCATAGTCTTTGTACCCCGGGTGTGGTAGCTGAATTGCTGAACTATTTTTCCACTAAGAGGGAATCAGAAGTAAAAGTTTCATCTAAGAATAAATGCCTGTTCTTTGGCTGACACAGAGAACACCATACTAAACTAAGCTCCTGCCAACTTAATCAAATATGGAAAGAACATAATTTGCCTACTGTAAAACAAAAGAAAATAAATAACACCATAGATTCTGTCTGGAGATGTCCTCTTGGTATACCCTTCCGTTACTTGCTTTGGTTTCTTCTCTGTTTCTCAGAGGAATGCTTTGCAGCAATAGTTGTATTCAGCCTTCCTGTAGCAGTTACAAAATGGTTGCTATTTCCAACCACAATTGTCAAGCATTTATAATACAGCTGCAAAAACTCTCTTGTGGTTGAGCTGTAGGAAAGAAGGTATCTGAGGAAAGCAAAAATGTTTCCATTTTAATTCCCAAACCCTTCTATTTGTGGTTTAGTCAGTTCTGCTTAGATGTTAAAAAATTCATGCTATTACCAAAAAGTGAAAGGATATGTTCTTGTATCTCATACAACTTATTCTCAGGTCACTGATTTTGTTCATTTGAGCAGCCCTATGTGTATGAAGTCTTTTGTAAATGGCCAAGATGCCTCCAAAATCTGGAATTTCTGGAAACTGCATTTCAGACCTCCCTTGTGAATAATCTGGGTTTATGTGAATAGACATGCCTCTGTATTTTTACCTGAAAGGATTAGCAAAAGTGGAATGATGTGGGATTTGCCAGAGTAAAAGCCTACATCTATTAAAAGCCTACATCTTACTTAGTATATTTAAACAAAATTAATTTGATCAAATTGATAAATTTGATAAATCAAGACAAGCAAGTTTTTATGAGAAGCAGATAGGAAAGATTGTTTTAGTGTTGGTTATCTTGGTCTTCTTCTTCTCATAGACCTTCCCCTAGAATATGATATAAATTTAGGAATGTAAAAAATGCTACTATTCCAAAATAGTCTGTGTTTCATGCAACCAAACCAAACCAAACAAACAAACCAAACAAAAACTACTAAATAAAATAGTAAAAAAAAAAAAAAAAAAAAAAAAAGGATACTTGTGAATACTAGGTGAATGAGTCACCAAGACATCTTGATACCTCTATTTGAAGTTAATGGCATATGCTTGTCTTGAGATACTGGCATCTCTAAAAGCTACAATGCTTTGACTTTTTATGAAACTGCAGTACTTATGCTATATCAGGCCATTTTTTTTGCAGTAGCAATAAAGCCTTTGACTCTTTCACAGATGTCATTCATTAGCTGTTTACACACAGGCAAATCTAAAGCTGCAAGCATTAAAACACAAGTGTGTATTAAATGTGAAACAAGTAAAGCTTTCAACTTTTTTTTTTTTTTTTTTTTAAAAAATTCCTGTCTGCTCAGAGAATAATCATTTTTGCCTAGAAATCACTTTGATATCTCAGGCTCCTAACAACTGTTTTAGACCTTTCTGCAATCACTCTGCCTGCAGTTCTGTTTTACTGGCTCATTGATATAATCTTGGTATTTTAGGAGATTAAGCTAACAATCCCCATTTTAAAAATGATGCAGTAAATTGCTAGATGAAAATAATGCCAAGGCTCAGACTTTTCTGTGTTTCCAGTCATGACAGATTGCCATTCCCAGAGATGATGCTCAGCTGAGGCCTCTGCAGGGAATGGGCAGGCTGTCAGGATGAGGAGGAGCACACATGCCGCTGGGTGCAACAAGCCCTTCATTTAGCAACACAATGCTCACCAGAGCCTGTATCCCTGTTACCCATCCTTCTAAATGCATGTAACAGTCTACGTTGGCAGATGCTGTACCATAAATATATATAATATATATATTATATATTATATATATAGTATATTATATATTGTATATATAATATATATACACATATATACTTTAACTATAAATATGTACATACGTACACAGAGAAGTGTGCACAAACACTTACAGACGTTTGAGTGAGCTAACAACTATATGAACAGGCTAACAGACAAGACAGAAAAACAAGAGAGAAAGGATAAAAAGGATATCTGTGTGTAACTGTAAAATAACACCAAAAAAAAGTAGGGGACTGGTGATTTTTCTGCATCTTTTTGGGACAGGACTGGTGAGCAACAGGTACAGCCTCTGATAATAACATCATATAACATGATATCCTGTTAATGAGTATTGACACTTAGCACAGGTTTCAGACTATTTATTTTATTTATAATGAAATGCTAAGTAAATTCAAAGGCAATAGTTGTTTCTCCTGTGATGTTTTACGGCACCTAAGATTTTGAACTGTAATAAAATATGCTTCAGTCAGCTCAGAATAAAAAGATGCCAGAATGGATTTAAAAGGAAAAAAATGAATGCTTTTCTCCAGCCAAAGGGTAATTCAGCAGGGTGGTGGCTATGTCTCTAATTTCATTTGATGCATATAAGGTTGCTCTACTTTACACCAGTTGTTCTTAGTACTCTTCTTCCCTCCTGACAGGGGTAGTGGCGTAAGCTAGCCCCAACCTTGCATGCCCTCTTTGCACACATAGTACCACATACAGTGAAATGAGCAGAATAAGGTATAAGCAGTTAATGTCTCATCCACATGACATGGAAATACCCTTATGGTAAAAAATAAAAATAAAAAAATATCTGCAGTAAATCAGTGTTCTCTAGGTAATTAAATTACTATACCTGCAAAGCAAGCCTTTTCACATCTGTAATTTTCAGTTACTCCATCTCTGAAACAGACGTGGTGTCTGATTCCTGTATACATACCTCGCAAACACACTAAATTAAAAATGTGCAAAGCAACTGTATTATGGGTTTAAGTTTCTACTGGAGGATTCAGCAGAATCCCTCTGTGGTTCAGGGCAGGTGTGCTAATGTTTATATCACAATTCCCTCCTAACCCCAGCAATGAGAGTTGTTCTGAAGAGTCTTATGGCAGAGGAACATTTCTCTGTCCCACAGCTCTGAGCCACCAATTTGTCCTGTGAAGTCATAGGGAGCTAAATGTTCAGGAATAACTCAAATCTGTAAAAATATATGTATACATACATATATATATATACATACAGATTTACATTATTATACTATGATACTATGTAGAGATATTGCATGTTTAATATATTGTATATATTACATATGTAAAGACAAATACATGTGTATATGTGCATATTTATACAGGTATATAATCCTGTATTTATGACTAACTGTATAATGCCTGTGCTGATCCTTGAATTTCTTTCCATAATGGTGTGCAACCCAATATGAATTAAGAAACAGAGCTTCTCCCTGTTTGGAGAAATGCTCCTGCATCTACTGCTTGCTGCAGTCAGCTGCTCAGAGATTTTTCCATGCTGTAAAACAGAGACTTCTAATCCTTGCCACACAACTTGTGAAAGTTTTGTTTATTCAGTGAGATCCTTGGGAGGCTGATAATTGAATATCTTTGCATGTTCTGCCTCACTTAATTCCTGTGCATTTGCTTAAATGAGTCCAGGTGATTTGCTTCTTCCCATCCAAGTTTCATTAAGAAATGATAACTAGTTGTAAGCTATTGTTCTTTTCTTTCTTGTGTAAAGGGAGCAAGGGGAAGGAAACGACTTGGACCTGGGAGGAATCAGATGCTGTTACCTCTGTTTTTCAACAATAAGCAACAGACCTGCAGGCACATGAAGGATGTGAGAGGCTGCAAGCCCCTCAGACCAGGCTCAGGCTGGGCTCAGGCTGGGCTGCTCAGGGAGGGCTTCACCCAGCCAGGACACGAAACCTCCAGGCCACAGAGGCCCGACCTCCCTGGGCCCTGGCTCCCCAGCTGGGCTGTCCTGGTGGGGAAAAGACTTCTCCTCATCTCCAGCCTGAGCCCCTCATGCCTCAGCCCATGCCCTGCCTCCTGTCCTCCTGCCAGGCACCACTGGGCAGAGCCCAGCCACATCTCCTCCGTCCCCTCCTGATAATGCCCAGGCTGCTGCTGGGTGCCCCCACAGCCGCCCCTTCTCCCTGCTGAAATGGCCCTGCTCTGCAGCCTTCCCTTGCAGGGCAAAGCCTCCAGCACCACCATCTTGATGACCTCCCTTCAGCTCCCACCAGTTAGTGGGTCTTCTTCCTGTATAGTGCAGCCAAAGACAGATACAGTCCATCTGTTGAAATCATGATGTTTTCTTCATTCTTTTTAACTTCTCCCATATGTTTTAATTAAACAGAATACATGTTTAACATGCAAAAGACATGTTATACCTTTTTCTCTATTATATTTGCTTCATGTGCACATGTTTAGGTTCCCTTGAACCTTTTCCATCTATAAACACTGAAGAATTCACATGCATTAATCAACTATGGAGACGTCTTGGAGGAATTAAGGAGAATTTCACAAATTTTAATTCAGTAGTTTCATAGAACTGGCAACTTTAGGCAGATTCAGAGGTCTCTGAAGATGAGTATGCATGTTTCTCTTCTGATTCATTTTACCATTTTCTACCTATTTTCCTCCTTCATCTTTTTGTTTTAATTCCTCTGGAGATTGTTCCTTGGGACATTTTTTTCCAAGCACTCATTTTCTCTCTGTGTCTGCCCTGGGAGCATTTTGTCCTTTCTGTAAGTCTCTGCTCAGAGATAGCTACCTGGTTAGCCTCCAAAGGTCATGCTACCTGTACATCTCACTTCAAGTGTCATACTCTGAACAAAGTCTTGAGATAACAGTGAGGTTAATAGGGCATTTGCCCTCAAATTAATGAAAAAAAAATAAAATTAAAAAAATGAAATGATGAACTGAAAAAGGCTCATGAATGGTTCAGGGATTGAAGGCAAATGATATTTTTTCATAATGTGTCCTTTTTGTTTGTATGTTTGTTTGGTGAATAAGGAATTAGAAAAAGAAAAATGAAATAAGTAGAAAGAAAAGACAAGACAGAACATCAAGGAAATGGTGAGTGTTTTAAATTCTGATGTAATGAAGAATGGTGTGATCTGTACATAACAGGACAGATTATGTTTTAAGGATACCTGTGACAAGAAGAGAAAACAGCCTTTACACTGATTTTACAATAGAAAGAACAAAATAGTGTAAGTTTTATTGCCCTGGAAAAAATCATGGGGTTGATGTAGCTCCCCATGTAACATTCCTCATGTCTTACACTCCGTGTCCCAGGTCAATAATTTGGAACTGTCAGTATGTTCCTCTAGTCATCTGTGTGGGAAATGGGAAGAGTGGAGAGAAAATAATCCAACAAACTCTCTGAGAGAGGACCATTAAGCTCTGTGTTTTTAATGGTCTTCACCTAGAGTGCTACACAACTGTAGCATCAGTGGAAGTTTGTGGAAACTGTGGATGCTTCACTGACATCCTCATTTTGTTGGAAGCAAATTAGAAAGTAAAAGGTGATATAGCAATAAAGTTCTTCAGAAGTTGATGGGTGAAATGCAACATTTAAAAGAGGCATTGCCAATATTTAGTAATCCTCAATTTAAAGATCTACAAGGACATACTAGGGACATACTGTTAATTTTGCAGTTGGTCAGCATAAGGTTTGGCAGAAGAAAATAGGATTTTAGGCCGAATTGTGTGTGAACATTCATAGACATCTCTGGATCTGATCATTTTGAATTGAAGAGGAGGTACTTCATGGTCCTGTGGATATTTAAGTTAACTTCCTAAATGCTGGTCTTTGCTGGAGAGGCTATAAAAATTATTGTGTTTCGTGAGACAGTCTATGAAAAGCATTTCATAAGGTGGAAAACTTTGTGAAAAAAAAAATGAGAATAGGATACTTCTGTTTTCTATAAAATATGAAAGGACTAGAAGGACTCAGCTAGTCCAGCAAAATGTCAGCATAAGTGAAATTGCTTTAATTTATTTGAGAGCACAATATTACTCTATGGATGCAATTCACAGACCTCAGAGAAACACTTGACCTATCATGAAGGGAGTCATCTGTCTTGGAAAGAATATAAAAATGGAAAATGTGATGCTTCCTGTCCAGCAGAGGACATGGTGAAGTGAAATGAAATTCCTCAAAGAGGGAACGTGAGATTGAAATATTTATTTTCTTACCACAGAACAAAAGAAGGGCCTAATCTTGCAATATATTGACTGTGACGCATTCAACATTCCTTATCAAGCCACAAAATAATCAGCAAAAAATAACACTAATGAGGTCAAATTGTTATATTGTCAAATGGCAATGTTAAAATGGCACTCACAGTAAGTGGGGGCTGAGCAGATCACATAGATGGTGCAAACCTGTTAGTAAATCTTTACTGTCTGAACAAGGAAAGACAAGGCAGATGGAACCAAACAAGTAAATGATTAAAAACTAATGTCACAAACACATGTGATTTTTTTATCTCCTTTCCTTTATCATTCTGTTGCCACTACAAAGCTGCCAACACTTGAAGGAGTGTGTGTCTGTACAGCATCTGCAGTGCTTCATTTATAATGTTGGTTAGATATTTACCCCAGGTAGTTACTACAAGAAAATATACAATAAATATTTCTGTTTGTTTCAGATTTTAATAGTTCCTCCTCATTAAAACACACACACTTGCACATGCACAGGAGATGGCATTTCCATTTCCCAGTAGACAAAATCCAACTTTGTTTAAAGAGGTCTGGGCTGACAGATCATTTTCAGCCATTGCAGAATTGTTTTCATATCATTGTCTGGTCTTAATAGCACAGTATACTACATTTTAGTACCTGAAAATAAGAACACTGACCACAGCATAACAGACTAAGTTGTTGGCAAATACTCACTAAGCTTGAATGGGATTCCAAACACCTCTCTGTATTTGGGATTACAAGCATAACAGGTATGATACATTTCTTTGCAATATTTTATTTTCCTCATGTCTCAAAAGTTATATTTCTTAGGATTAGGAAAGAAAGTAACCGTTCCATCTTTTCAGTCCTAATTTTCTGCAAGTGTTAGTAATACAAAAGTATTCATGCTACCTAGCGTGCACAAGTCAACCAAACACAGTCTCCTGGTGCTTGCTGCTGTGTCTGGGAAGTAGATAATGACAGCACAGAATTGTGAACCAGGCTCCGAACTAACTCTACAGAAACATTATGCTATGTGTTTATTTTTTTTTTTTTTTTTCTTTTCTTTTCTATATAAGAAAGAAAAAGGCTCAGCTCCCTATGCCTACATTATCTTCCTACTACTATGTTTGTGCAATGAGGAAACAGTGTAGCATAGAAAAAAAGAATAAAAATTAGTTTTTATGAGCTGTCCTGATTGCCTTTCCTTTGGAGCACTCATGCTTGTGCAAAAGGAGTAAGTGACTTGCAAGTCCTTCTGTTTTCTTGGTTATGTGATAGCTTATGTGCATATATAAAGAGATTTCAGAAAGGTAACGATGTAGGTTTGTGCTAGCAATTACTCTTTTCCACATTCCACTTGGTTTGGCTTATCATTCAGCTTCACTCCACTGTTAATTCATTCAGCTATATCTTACTCTTCATCTAAGCAAACTCAAATTGAAAGATATTTTATTTCAAACAGCATTTGGAATAAAAATTTTGCATTTGTCTTCATGGGCAAAATGGTGTGTTCTTTTCCTGAAGCCTGCTAATCTACTTTAAAACTTTAAATCCTTGAAAATATAAGGCACTTTTTTGTTGTTGTTGTTTTCAGTCCAAACTATCAGGTCAAATTAACAGCCATGGAGATATGTCAGCTAGCTAATTAAGGGGGAACACTTTTTTTTTTTTTTTTTTTTTTTTTTTCTCAATAGGACTTGATTTCTGGTTAGCAAACTCAAGTTAAGGACATACCATTAAAAAACAAATTTAGTTGTCTGAAACAGGCTTGTAAATAAAAGGCATTATGTGCTATATAATCCAATGTAGTATAGTAATTCCTCATATTTTGCTGAATGACATCCCTCCAGACTGGCCAGCACAGTAACATCATCAGTATGTCATTGTGCCTGGCTATCATGGCTATATTGTTCCTGAAATTGAAGGTAGAGTTCCCATGTGACCTCAGAGTTGTTATTACACACCTATTGTCTGTATTTTCACTTTGAAGAAAAAGCTCATCTGCAGCTTGTCTGTGTTGAAATTCCTGAGTCTGGTTTGCAGGAAGACCAAGCAGGAAAATATTTACTTTTTCAAAGCTCTGTCTGAAGCTTCAGCTATGAGTAGGGTTTATGTGTCTCCAGGTATAACTGTATTTGATGTTACATCTGCAAAAACACTGTTTGGATAAAATTTTTATTGGTGATACAGATCTTTGCATTTGCTGCTCTCTCTGCTCAGAATGGAACGAATCAGTAGTTTAGAGGCCTCCCGTGCAGACTGTAAATCAGCAGAATGAAAATCTCTTGTGCTGAAACATGGCAGAAAATGTGTGATTTTTATCACTGGGAGTATTTTTATTAAAAAAAAAAAAAAAATCCATTTTGTTAATTTTGTGCATTTAAAGTTGTCACTATCTAGCTGGGCCTTCTTGAAATAGATTATTTTGTTTGCCTGTAGTAGGACCTTCCATAGGTGTTAGCAGCATTTTTGTTACTGATAGAAAGTTCATGAATAATTCCTAAGAGTTTTAATTTGCTTGTTTTTGAACATAAGCAATAGGTCCAATGTTAGTAATGTCAGATTTGTAATTACAGGAGAGAAGAGTCATAGAGTCCCTCAAGTGGTGACTCGTAAGAACTGCAGCAAGATTTGGAAAGCCGTTGCAATTCGGAAAGGAATACAAGCATTTGCAAGGAACATAATATTTTGAACGTAAGGACTGACCAAACGGGAAGCCAGATGTTTTAAAATCATGGATGTTGGCCAAGGAATGTAGATTATATTTCTTTTAAATATGGACACAGCCAGATTTTTACCATAAGAAGTTGTTCATTCTTTCTGTTGAGGCTGTATTCTAAGCTTAGAAGTAAAGGTTTTTCCCTTTTCTCTTCCCTTCCCTTCCCTTCCCTTCCCTTCCCTTCCCTTCCCTTCCCTTCTCTTTCCTTTCCTTTTCACATAGGGTTCACATTCAGGATGAGATAATTTTTTAGGACTCCTGGTATTTCTGTCAGTGAATTGCCAACAAATAACAGAATAATTTAAAATCAAACTGTGCCCAGGTGTTGGCCTTGTCCTTACATGTTTTCACTGTTGCCTAATATCTCATTTCTATTATTTTTCTATGTAAGATCTAACATGTAGGTCTTGGTGGAAAGCTGGTGAAAGAGGTGGCACATTTTTGTTTATCTGTGCTTTTAGCTTGTCGATATTGGCTTGGTACCACCGTTTGCCATTACTTTTTTTATAGCTGAAAGCCGATACCTGGTCTGCCTGCTGCTTAGTGCAAGTGAACAAAGGATTGCCTGGTAATGCTGAGTTACATATAAATGCTTCCTTTAGTGAAACTATGCCTTTCTGTCACATGCCTTTCTACACCAGAGAGGTTTCATATGAAGTTCTGGATATTTAAGAACTTGTGCTATTACCGTCTGGTAGATTTCTTCACCACAGCTGCTATGCATTCCCTCAAGTCTGTTCTTTCCTTCCTCCTTATTTTAGCATTAATCTCTCACATAACCCCTAAAATAATTAGTACACAAAAAATTAGTTTGTGTAGAAATCCAACTTGCTTTTCAAAAAGAGAATCAGAAACACAGATTTCTTCTGTATTCTTACAAATGCTTTTCTTCGTTTGTATATCACACGTTTTGTAGCTTCCATGCATGAATTCAGTAACGGAATACTGTTGAATCAGAATTCATATAACCATGTGGCTTCTGTTGCTTTCGTTCACTATAAAAATATGTTTCTGGTCCTTGGAAGAAAACCTTCCAAAAATGACTGATGTATTTTGTCACATGGGAATAAACCACTCCCAGCATCAGCTATTTTCCATTGTTCATTTTAAAATTCTAGGCATGCTAGGCACAGTATATATCCCCATCATGATGACACATGCATAAGTGTTACTGTGTTATAATCCAGTCTATATTGTCAGTTATTTTATTCTCTAAATATTTCTAGAGTCTGTATACTGCCTCAAAAAATGCACTGCATTTTCAGTGGTGAAGTTTGTCATCTAATGACTCGCAGTTTAAAAAAAAAAAAAAAAAAACAAAAAAAAAAAAAAAAAAAAAAGGTGCTGTGCTGAACCTTGTGGCCCCCAGAACCTGGAGTATATATGCACAAGACAACAAGACAGAGAGCAAAAAAAACTAAGCTCTTTGTGATTAAACTGCTCAAAATTCTCCAAGTTCTTTGTGGAGGATTGATTCATGAAATGAAACTCCCCTCCTCTCACTGTGGGCTGCATCCATTGCCTCTGTCCTGACTAAAGAGCGAGCTCTGCCTTACATGCCAAAGGCCACGTTTCTCTCTGGGATGTTTGTCTGCATACTACTTGTCCTGAATACAAACTGAGAACAGGACCTGGCTTTGTGGTCTGGCTCCCAGGGCATATAACTGCAGCCAAGCCCCCTCTGTGACCTCCCTGAGACTCAGCTGATAATTCATGACCCACCTTGAAAACATACTTTGGAAATAGTAACAGGTAAACCAAACCAAACCCCAACTATCAAGCCAAAACAAAAGGAAAACTGTGTGTGCATGAGGAGAAGCACAGCAAGGGGATTTTTTCAGATTTTACTATTTCTGTGGTGTTCCAATGCAGACAATTCATAGTCACTTTCCCAGTGGCTTCATTTACCTAATGATACGAACATTTCTGCTTTGCAATATTTTTTAGTAGAAATCTTCTGCTTTGCAGAGCTTTTGGGAATTAATACAATTATAATTTTTTTTTTTTTCTTTCTGCTTCCCAGTTAGTTAATGGCATGGATTCCAACATCATAAATGGAGTTCTACAGCTATTATCAAAACAGCATACTTTTATGTAATATTTAGCAAAAATAAAGCAGATTTTAAGCAATTCTGGCCATGTCAACAGGCTTTTACAAAAGTTCTCTCTAAGCAGAAAGAAAGGAGGTCTCTTTATCTTGCCAAGTTGCAAAGTCTTCTGGAAAAAAACAATAATAATAATGCACAGTATAGATAGTGAATACATATTGTTCTTGTTCACAGCCTGCTGGAAGGAAGGAAAACCATGTCCAGCCCTTCATAGGGTCAAAGTGGCTGACGTTCTTTCTGGAACTACACTGCATCTCTTTACCTTTGTAATTATACCTACCAGGTGTTTATTGTGGTGGTACCACGGAGGTGGTCCTTCTGCCTTTTGAACCGTACATTACAGTCTTACTGAGTCTAGAGTAGGAAAGTGTCTATGCTATTGATAGTGATTACTTCAGAGAGATTGTCATTGTCCACTGAAACCCTCAGTAATGCGTGGCTTAAAAAGGCAACACAACCTTATTATGTAACCATATCTTCCTTGAAATTTTAAGAAGGAGCTGTTTATAATATTACAACAAAACATGGTGTTTTATCTCAACTACACAATGGAATTTAAATGCAACTTCTTCACAGCAATAAACTTACATGTTCAAAAGATTTAAAAACTGACATTGATTGAAACTATCATCTTCACAATTGCCTACCTAAACTCAAAAAACGTACCTTCAGGTACACTTTGTATCACCTTTTTTTCTTTTTTTTAAAAAAAAAATATATATATATATATATATATTATCTTTTTGCTCAAGAAGCTATGTATTTGGAAGGATGTCCATGTCATTTTTTCCTACCAGTATTGCAGAAGATGACTGGCATATTTTTCTTGGTAGTATATTTAGACTAGAGAGAATGGAACAGCTTCAGATCAAAACATCTGCTTTTAACTTTATGGTTGGTAGACATTATTATTTATTACCATATTTTTTCTCACAAACTCTTAAATATTTTATCAGAGATTAAAATTTAAATAATCTATGGCAAGGAAATGTCTGGAGGTCTTAATAAATGTTAAAGGACTTGACATCATTGTTGATAACTTAAAATTTTAGTCACTTTTTTTTTTTTTCAGTTTAAAAGGGGGATTTTACAGATGAGCATAGAGCCATAAAGTATGGATGGGGGAGATTTAATCAGTGCACACGGGAATGTACTATACCACCAGATTGCAATTATTAGACCATTTCCACTTTCTTAGGAAGATCTTACTCTCAATTATTTGCTAGCAAATAAATGAGTAAACTAATAATAATGCTGGGGTCTTAGTCTTGCTTCCGTAATAGATGGCTCAGAAGAGATCCTTTGTAATTCAGCCTCAATACCATATGTCTCTGTTGACATTAAAGTGCTTAGTTCCAAATGAGTTGGCTTCATTCAAGCATCTTAATTCAAGAGTGGATGATTAGATCTTAAGCTAAAAACCTATTAGGATGTAAGCACTTATGTTGCTGAAAGGTATTAAAGGAACAGCATAGTGTGGTTGCAGATAAATCCTCTGTTTCTAGTACTGATTGGTTAAACCTTGTTTGATCTTCAAACAACATTACAAATGAGCTTAAATGTTCAAAGTTGAACATGGCATAAGTAAACCTCCAGGATAAGTTATGTGAAAATAGATTTTGATGGCTTTTTAGGACATGGGAAGCTCAGAGATGGTAACTTGATGCTCTGTGAACAGACATAATGCAAGATGCTGTAAAGCTCAGGAAGATATTATCTTTTAGAACTGAAAAATATATTTTTAACTTTTAGTTGGTAAAACATGGCAAGAAATGTAAGAAACTCCTAAGAACTTTTCAGTCATTCCTGGACATGGTAACTAGCATTTTTAATAATCTTACAAGCTGTGCACTTTATTTTATTTTTCATCTGCAGAACAAGGCAAATTATGTAGTTAGCAAAACACTTAAATCCCTGTGCTAAGTAAAGAGAATTATTGTTTGATTCCTTGTTGAATAAAACTCAAATACTGAAAGTAAAAAATGGTATTTTAAAGGAATGATTTACGGTACATTTAAAATCTGTATTTGACACAGGTCACTGTAAATTTATTTTCTAAATGATGTATTTTGCCTCCAGCCCTATGACAGAAATATAAGATAAAATAAATACATAAGCAACCTTGAAATCTTACTTAAATACCAGTTTGTAAAATAAGAAATAAAAATAATGACTGAATTTTAGAAGTCTTGTGATTTGTGAGGTTAATTTGATGACTGCGGAGAATGTTTGACTTTGGCTGTGTTGCCAAAATGGGTTGCAGGATGAGACTGTCAAGAAGCAATTCCTCCACGATGGTCTATGTGAGTGCTCAGCTTGTGCTAGTGGTCACATTCACTTCTGTAAATCAATATATGCTTAAAAAACTGACAATCACTTAGCATGTGTTATTGGCATCTAAAATATTGGTAACTCTGTCATGATAAATTACCTTTATGTGCATATAGGAATTTTATAGGGAGTGTATCTTTGGGTGAAATGTAAAAAGAAGACAAAACTAAAAACTCACAAATGATTAAAACTGCAGTGATTAGCTTTGGGTTTGGCTGAATGATAATTTTTTGATGGTTCTTTGAGGAACAGAGTTTACATGATGCTGACTTCTGCTCATTTTTTTGTTGCAAATTAGGCTTATATAACCCTTGAGACAATGGCAAGCTCGCTTTTGTTATTATTCACTGTGCTCTAATGGAGGAGGGGAAATAGGAGGTACCTTTCCTGGCTATACTGAAAACAGAGGAGTTCTAGGACATGCCTGCATGTGAAAAATGCATCAACATAAAAATAATAATAATAATAATAATAATAAAATAGACCAACTCTGTTGTAGAGGTGCGGCTTTGCTTCTAAATGAACAACGTGCTTTCTTCTTCCCTTCTCTGAATTTCTCATATGAAACACAAGTCAGTAAGGGATTGCTGCTTTAGTTAAATCAGCAAAACTTTCATATTTAAAGCAAAAAGTCAAACAGGTCCGTGCAGCTACAAGGTTTAAGAAGCTATTCTCTAGTCTTTTAACCCCATTTCTGCTGGGAAGCTGAGTTACTGCAGGTGAGGGTAACCAGAAATAGCTGTCTCTGTTCCCATCCGTGGCGGTGCTGTGGCTTATAGACCTGTCAGCCTGTGGTTATGGAGGCACAGCCATGAACCTGTGCGCTGCTGGAAACCCTGCTTAGGACCCAGTCTGGGAGCCAAACATGGATTTCTCAAGTTAGCCACAGTATGTGAGACAGAGTTGAGGCTGGCCTCAGGTTGCTTGTGTTGGCTGTAGGAAGAGACAAAATGCCTAATATACCACACCAGAGTCAGTCAGCTATGCTCTGGGGCTAATCTGAACTGGCTGAGTGAGTTCATAGCTTATTGATGCTTTGCAGCCTATGACTGTGTTGTTTGTCTTTGACATGTGGCTAGAGTTTTAGCCAGGTTGATCACAATCAGGCCAAGAAAGGTTTCACCTATCTACACTAGGATTTTATATCTTAATTGATCAGGGTTTCAATGAGAAAAACACTTGTCATCTTGTTTGTAGTCCCCTTTTGTTGATGTATTTACTAGGATCCAGTACTGTCTTAGGCTAACATTGTTCTCCACATCTGTGTCATGACAAAGCACTACATAAACCATCCATCCTTATATCCCATTTGGATACATGTGCATGAGCAAAAGAACTATATCAAAACCTGTTGCAATGATGAAGTGAAGTACATTGATATAATACAATATAATAATGTGAACTTCCTTATAAACCTCCTCATTTTGAGTAATCCTCTGAATTTGTGCTGGTTTACAAGATGAAATAAATACATGAAACAATTAGGCTAATGGGGAAAGAAAGAGTAATGGGGAGAGGGAAGAGTAGAGAGTGAGTAGTAATGCATGAATTCACATTCCCAGAGATCTGGAAAAAGGAGATGCAACAGGCAACTATTCTGAACTCCTTGACAGGAACAGGAGTTGATTTTCATCAACAAAACCAAATTAGTTTGATTCAAAACTTCAGAATATGCATATTTTTGGTTGTTGTAAGCTGAATGCCCTATGCCAATGTGCAGGAATGATAAAAAAATTAATCTAAAGAATGGATATTATCTAACTGAAGGGTAGGATCTGAAGTGTGAGAACAGTCTGTCCCTGCTCTCACCAAAAGAAACAGCCCACTACATTTGAATTTCTTGAGTGAGAATTCTGGTTGACTTTGGCATTTATTTCTAACAACCTATTTACTTACCTGAATATACTTGATGACTTCTCGGTCTTCCCTCATCAGCCAGCCTTCAGTTTTGGTGCTTCCTCTATTGGCTGTAACATCATCACCTGCACGCTCACAATGGTTTGTGGCAGAAGCAGAAGCCTCCATTTTCTGACAGTGTGACCTACAGGCTGACCTGGTGCTGCCACACTGTTATCACCTTGCAGGTAGCACTGCTCACACATCGCTGCTGCTACTTTCAGTGCAGGGCAGCTAGACTGAGAGGCTCTACCAGATGAGATTCAAGTGACTGTAAATTTTGGCTGGGCGTACACCATACCTGCCCCCTTCCCTCACCCTTCCAGATTACAGGATAGTTTGTTTCAGTGCTGTCATGTTACCCACTGTATCCTACCTCCTCACAAAAGGCACATACAGATTTCCTCATGGCTCATGGTAAAAAAATACAAAGCAGTTCTGCCTGTAATAACTAAAAGATTTATGAGATGGCTATGTCCTCAGTCCTAGGGGTACCATGTGCTGATGCTCAGCACATGATGATGGGGGGCCAGGAGGGTGATCAGAGCTATAATGATCAGCACAACTTATGAAGCTTGTCCCTGAAATAGCTCTTGGGATTTGAGAGCTGAAGGCATGACCTCCCAGGCTGACACAAGAGTACAAACTGTGTCAGTTCTGCTCTAACAGGAGTACATCAAGGCTAATGTTTTATCTCCTTAGTGCTTCTTTTGGTGCTTCCCAAAAGCACTTATCATAAACAGGCGGATCAAATACTGGCTTTGCCATGTGTGTGTAACTGAAAACTGCTACTGAGGCATGGCTGGTCTAACAACAGCTAATATGTTGAAAAGTTATCAGACTCTAGGTGAGCTTTATTAGTTCAACTGCCTGGCTTATTATTAGCTCCTTTTAATTATCCTCTGATGTTCACATGTCACTATGCTGAATGAGGCATGGTTTTTTCCCATTGAAAAAGGGTGTTTTTGCAGACTTGCCTACCATACACCAGTAAGTACACAGGAAATGTTGCCATATAAAAAGCTGAGGCCAGCAACAACAATATCTTAAAAGGCAGCACAATTGCAAGAACTGGAATATCCTGAAAAGATTTTTTTTTTTTCTTTTGTTCATTAGAAGAGGGAGCATGGTACTGAATGAACTAGAAAACTTTGTAACAGCCATCTTCCCAAGCATGTGATGTTTAAGTATTTGGACACCCACAAGAGTCTCCTAGCTTTAGTAAAGCTGGTAATATTGTTGAAAGTACTGTTGTGTTATGGTTTAAAAAAACAAAACAAAACAAAACAAACAAATAAAAAGTACAAGGCATATTATGTGTAAAAAAAATCCTTCCCTTGGATACAGTTCAGCTAATTCACCAACAGTAGAACATTAAATGGGAAGTCACACTTACGTGCTGTTTATAGTTAAGAATATGTGTTTGACAGTAACAGAACATCCTGAGACTTTTCCTATTCCTGGTCTATTTTTGGACAAGGAACTCTTTCTCTCCTCCCAGGACACTAGCTCTGAACCTTGAGGACAGCTTACTAATTCAGGAGCTAAATGAGGGAGAGATCAGTACTTGCTCAAAGTTGCTCAGGCAAGCAACAAAGCTCATTTTGATCATCCAATTCAATTTCCAACTTTTATTTGAATAGCATGCAAAAGTCTTTTAAGAGAAAGAATCATTTTATTAAAAAAAAAAAAAAAAAAAAAAAAAAAAGTACAAACAGAAGCATATTCAGTTGCAGGAATATAATCCACCTGAATGCTCAGTGGGACAGAGAATTTTGCAAGAGAACATAAATTACAAAATTAAGAAACAACAGATGACATATTCACTTGCACCACAATCTGGCAGTAAAAAATGCCAGTGCAGATTTGTGCTGCATACCAGAAGCATCGGCTAACAGGGTAGGAAATTACAATTATTATAAGAAATTTAGAAATTTTCTATTTGGGAGTAAAGATAAATCTATTTTGTTTGACTGCTAATCTGAGTGCTGCACTGGCTGAAGCTTATCCAATGTGAATGCCAGCAAAATAAAATTTCTCTTCATTGTCATAGGGGCTGTTTTTTTCAAGACCTATTACACAGCTGTGATGGGGTGTAAGTCATGTTGATGGTGTGGATTTTTGCTTCTTTGAGGATCTTAGCTCTGTCATTTGCTCTCTCTGTGTTATAAGGTCTTTATTAAAATCAATATAGTTGAAGACACAGACATTCCAGCTTCAAGATTTTGCTGTTTCTGTAAGGAGACAGTAATTTGCAGTGTAGGTATGGCAGAACACCTGGAGTTTTACATTTATTGTAGGCCTTTGGTAAGCAGAAAGGAACTTGAATGCTGGAGGAAGGCAAAAGAACAACAAAAGAAGAAGAATAAAACTTTACGTTAGTGAGTGATTTGTGCAAGAGAAGTTATGTGATATTGGCTAGGTGAAAATACTAGACATTTGCATAGTCATTTGTGACCAATTATAGGTGCAAAAGAAGAACATTGTAGTTTAGCTGCATTCAAAGTCAAAGAAAAATAGTAATCCTGAGGTAACATTTCTGGAAAACTAAAATTTAAGTATGAGATCATACAAAAAAAATAAAAGTAGTTGTGATATTAGTAGAAGAAGAGGAAAAAGTAGTTGCTTTTGAAAGAGCTGTCTAATGAGTTGCTAAGGAGCCTTTTCAGCCTGGGCTTTAATTATAATGGGTGTTAATTGTATTTTCAGCCTGTCTGTGGATTAACTTGAAGTTCAGAATCATTTATGACTTTATGATATGAGGGAAGTGGGGTTGTTTAGCCTGGAGAAGAGAAGGCTCAGGGGAGACCTCATTGCTCTCTACAACTGCCTGAAAAAAAAAGGTGTGGGGGAGCTGGGGGTCAGCCTCTTCTCACAGATAACCAGTGATAGGACTTGAGAGAATGACCTTAAGTTGTGCCAGGGGAGGTTTAGGTTGGAAATGAGGAGACATTTCTTCTCAGAAAGAGCAGTCAGGTATTGGAACAGGTTGCCCATGGAGGTGGTGGCATCACCATCCCTGGGGGTGTTCAAGGAAAGGTTGGACATGGTGCGAAGGGACATGGTTTAGTGGGTGACATTGGTGGTAGGGTGATGGCTGGACCAGATGATCTTGGAGGTCTCTTCCAACCTTAATGATTCTGTGATTCAGTGTATAATCTGCCTGAGAAAGCTACTGCAGCCAAATGACAAACATACCCAGTGGAGACAACCATGACTTCTCTATAATCCAGTTATAGTGTAAACCTAGACTGCCTCAGGCTACTCTGTCCCTGTGCCAAAGGCCCAGTGAAATGACAGCCTGCTAAGCAGAAAGAGGAGCAGGTCAACCCTTTCCTGGAGCTATGCACTGGGTTCCCTCATCTGCCCTGTACATCCTCTGACAGCTTTCATGCTCACTCTTCTGTGGGAGGTGAACTCTGTTCTCTGGTGATGGCTTGCCCTGCCATGCACCAGGTAGGACCCTTGCTGGGTGCCTCAGTCATGCAACTAACATGTGGCTCTGCAAGGCTTGTGCAGGGGAGCAGGAGGGGAGCATTCACTGCAGGTTGGAGCAGGGGAGCGCTCCCCTCCTTTGGGAAGCTCAATGGATCTCAGTGCTTACATCTGTTGTGGCTACTGCTGGAGTGGAAGTGGTAAGGCTGGGCCAAAGGTAATCAGCAACCATCACACCAGAGACTGTTTGAATGTCCTGCTTGTAATCAGCAGTAACACAGCTATGTTTTGCAGTTGTAAAATACCTTATAATCAGGGTCATCCATATATATCACACCAGTCCCTTAGGCTGCGCAAATGAGGGCACCAGTCCAAAGCAGTAGAGAAGGCGTGCAGATGCTGGCCTGAACAATTTTCAGTACTTAAATGTAACTTCATTTCCCTTCATTTTCCTGTTTATTAAAAATACAGTCAGAGAAGATGGTAATTGTGAATACTGGGTAGATTTACTCTGCAGTGAAAACTAAGAAGTAGATAAACTGTGTCATTCCCCTTGCCTTGCAAGGGTATTATGTGTTGCTCTCTAGACAATTTCAGAACTCAGCTGTACATTATTTTGTCAAAGCAGCTTCTCTGAATTGGTGATGATTGTGCATAAGGATAGCATCTTACTGCTATCAAAATTTTCATTGAATGTCCGAATGTCTTTATTATTGCTGCATCAGAAGATATTTAATCCTTTGTATTTTTAATAACAAAGAGCCTGCAGCCTTTTTTTTTATTATTATTATTATTTTTCAGCCTGTAATAAATTGTTTTATTTTCAGTAAGATAAATCAATCTCATGCGTGTGTGTGAGTGTGGGGTTTCTTGCCTGGAGGCACCCATGAGCAAAATGCCAGGCACAGAAAATGCCAGTGGAATTCTGTTTCCTGTTTCTAATAGAAAAAAAAAAAAAAACAATCAACCAAACAAAAAAACCCAGTGCTTATAGACACTTTTTCTCTTGTACATCCCATAATGTTTTGCTATGATAAGTGCCTACTGTACAAATGGAAATAACCTTTTAAAAGTGCTTATTGGAGATCCTGCTGCAAACTGGTGACAGTTTAAACTAAGTATTTCAAAGGCAGTATTAAGCTAATTTTGGGCTTTGACCTAGCACCTGTCTTCTCTATCATCTGGTCAGAATAGACACTTGAACCGCAAGAATTACTCTGAGAGCCATGGAGATTAATATTCTCATTCAAAATAAAACAAAGATATAATCTCTCTGATCTTTAAGATCATAATATATATCCATTTTTGGTCAAGCAATTGTGAAGCAGATAAAAACCAACCAACCAAACAAAAAAAACCACCATATGTAATAGAACTAGGCAGGTAACCTGTTCCAGTTTTCAGTCACCTTGCACAGTAATGTTCTTCCTGATGTTCAGATGGAACCTCCTGTGTTCCAGTTCGTGCTCATTGCCTCTCATTCCAGCACTGGGTGCTACTGAAAAGAGTCTGTCTCTGAGTTCTTTGGTATGTATTGGGAGTGGTCACTGATACGAGCCCTCCTAAGTCTCCTCTTCTCCTCTTCTCCAGGCTAAACAGTCCCAGCTCTCAGCCTCTCCTCAGAGGAGATGTGCTCCAGTCCCCTAGATCATCTTAGTGGCCCTCTGTTGGGCTCTTTTCAGCACATCCATGTCCCTCATGTAACAGGGTGCTCAGAACTGTACACAGTACTCCAGGATCTCCTCTCTTGATCTGCTGGTGATACTTCACCTAATGCATCCCAAAATACCGTTAGCCTTCTTAGTAGTATAGTGGGTTTACATGGCAAGGTTTTGGTAGCAGGGGGCCAAAGGAGGGGCTTCTGTGAGAAGGATCTAGAAGCTTCCCCATGTTTGGTAAGGGCCTCACTGCTGACCAGAGCTGAGCCAATAAGTGATGTTGTTTGTGCGTCTGTGAGAGCAGATTTAAGACAGGGAAAAAAACGCTGTGCCACACAGCAGCTGGGAGAGTGAGGAGTGAGGAACAGCCTTGCAGGTGCCAAGGTCAGTGGAGAAGGAGGGGGAGAGGTGCTCCAGGCGCCAGAGCAGAAGTCCCCTGGGGCCTGTGGTGAGGCCCATGGTGAAGCAGGCTGTCCCCCTGCAGCCCATGGAGTACCACAGTGGAGCAGGGTTCCACGCTGCAGCCCATGGAGGAGACAACAGTGGAGCAGGTGGACCTGCACCGACATAGACTGTGGCCTGTGGAAGAGCCCTGCCAGAGCAGATTCCCGGCCAGACCTGCAGCCCATGGAGAAGAGACCACACAGGAGCAGGTGACCTGGCAGGAGCTGCTGCCCATGGGGGACCCAGGTTGGAGGAGTTTGCTCCTGAGGGATGGACCCTGTGGTACGGACCCATATCTGGGGCAGTTCTTGAGGAGCTGCTGCCTATGGGCAGCCCTCGCTGGATCAGTTCAGCAAGGACTGCATCCCGTGGGAGGGACCCCACAGCACAGGACAAGAGTGACCAAGAAGGAGCGACAGAGAAGAAGTGCTATGGACTGACCATAACCCCCATTCCCTTGCGCCGCTCAGGGGGAGGAGGTAGAAGAGTGTGGATGGGGGGGAAGGTGCTTTTGGTTTCTTTCCTTTGTTTCTCGCTTCTCTATCTCATTAGTAATAGGCAATAAATCATACTATCTCCCTATACTGAGTGTGTTTTGCCCGTCACGATAATTACTGCGTGACCTCCTCATGCTTACCTCAACCCTTGAGCCCCTGTCATCGTATTTTCTCTCCATTCCTCTTTGAGGAAGGGGAGTGAGATAGTGGTTGTGGTGGAGCTCAGCCACCCACCTGAGTAAAACCACCACAAGTAGCAAGGATATGTGGCTAACTCATATTGAACCTGGTGTTCACCAGGACCCTCAGCTCCTTTTCTGCAGAGCTGCTTTGCAGCTGGGTGATCTTCAGCATATACCAGTGCCTGGGGTTGTTCCTCCCCAGGTGCATGACCCTGCACTTCTCCTTGTTGAACTTCATCAGATTCATGAAGCCCGCCTCTGCAGCCTGTCAAGGATGGATGGCTGCAATGCTGTTTGATGAGTCAGCCACTCCCAGCAGTTCTGTGTCACCTGTGAATTTACTGAGGGTGTTTTTCTATCATGTGTTACCTTGGCACAGCTAATTGATTACAGAGACAACATAAGCTCATCATATGGCCTTACGCTGAGGGGACTCAGTTGAAACACAAGTAAGCAGACTGGAGGCTAGTCTCCTGCTTATGCTAATGTCTAGTGGAAGAGGTTAGACTGGAGATACTGGAAGACATCCCCCTTACATTAATCAATAATCTGATAGGTAAAAAATGCCCTTGAGAAGTGAGAGGGAGAGACAGAGATGCTTTTTGTATCTGCTTCAACTCCTCTTATTCCAGATATTCCAGATCTTCCCATATAGCTGTTGATTTTTTTTTATTATTTTTTTCTTGGGAGGAGGGGGGTGGGTAGGATGGTTTTCTGATTTTATTTTTTTCTTTTGACCAGAGTTTCAATTCTGGACAAGAGAAATGCATTTTCCAAAGCTTACATCTTAACAGAAAAAGTCCTCGTTTTGGAAGATTATTTTAGACAAGAAATGTCAAAAAAACAAAAAAAAAAATACAGAAAAAAATAGTAGATACGTAGAATGTCTTGTCAGCTGGTGTATAAAAAAATCACATCTGTCTTCTGAGCATAATTAAAAGTAGCACAGATGGGCTCTGGGAAAGAGAATCACTGGGATGACAAGACAGAACAGGTACTGCACAAGACGCTCATGTGTACTAACAATTGTTTGGGGGGAATAACAGTAATTACATTTGACCAATAGAAATCATGTAAAAATATAAAAAATGGCATGATGCATAAAGACAGGGTGGAAAGCAGTACCAGTATAGTACAATTATTGAAATGATCATTTGTTACCTTTTGTTTACTCCTTGTTACATCATCTCAAAGGATTATGGACTGATCTTAAGCTTCTATGGTTTATGGATGTGATTAACAATTTGTTTGTTATAACCTATATTTTATTCCCATATGTATGTAGGTTTCAGATAAAAATAGTGTATGAGATAACTTCCGTTTAGAAAGCAGATAATGCACTGCAGTTCTGTAAAAGGTGGAACTAGAGGTGCTTCTTTGTTTCTCTGAGACCCAGATTTTAATAAATCACATAAAAAATTTTGATAGGAATCTAGCAAACCTATTTCACTGCAGCAAAAAATAAGCTACCCCTATTATTTCTGTAGGAGGTGATACTGTAGAGTATAATATTGCAGGTTCCAAAGTTTGCAGGGAGTCTGTGTCCTCACTAGTGCAAATATTTTATTGATGATTTTTAAGATAAACCACATCTAAAATCTCATCTTAAGTATCATTCTTTAAAGGCTGTCTAGGGGCCCTGCAATAATTTTAGCCCTAATCCCCTTACTGTGAAAGGGGATATGGTGGACAGAAGCTCATATCTGTAACATTTAATAGACTGTCTATTTGGGGGAAATTTGCAGTTTTGAAGAATTCCAACAAAACTGAAATTGATGTTTTTACTGCAGAATATGTAACCAGTAATGGCAAGATACTGGGAGAAAAGAAAAAGAAAAAAAAAAAAGTTATTTAAGGTCCTCTGTATGGAACTGAAGTAAACATGTGACAAACTCTGGTTCCACAGGTCTATAATCAAAATAAAATTCACAAGAGTCACTACTGAATCATTTTTGTTCCAGGTCTGTTCCAACTGCTCATGTGTACAATATGCTGAACGATGCCATCTTCCAAATATGCATAAACTCACACAGATGATAAGGAGATAGTATTCTCCTGTTCACTGTTAAGACCCTGTGAGCTGATTTCAGCTCTTGTTTACTACCTTTTTTTCTGAACTGCTGCTTTCCATGTTTTTAAGTGATTTTTTTTATTATTATTTTTTTTTTATGAAAATGTGTAGTAATAAAGAACTTGTGGTACACTCTTCTGACAGTGGCTATTTAATTTCTTGATGGATAGATGCTGAATTCTCACTCCCCTCAGACTTCGTCTGTAGTATTTGACCATCTCCTTCCATAAGAGGTAATACATATTCTGGAAATGGTGCTTTTTTTGTTGTTCGCTTGTTACAGAAGTAAAGAAGAGGATATCCACTAATATGAGCACTTACTTTAGAATGAGTCATGCCCCATTTGATTCAACAAGTACAGTTTTCAATTAAGCAGGTTCTTTTGCCAAAATCTAGCTGTACAACATATTGGCAGACTTCTCTGGTATTGTGATTTTGCTTTCCCCAACACTGATAAAATAGGAGAAAAGTGTTCTCACTGAAAAGATTTGGGTGACAGAAGAATGGTTGTTTTAACTCTCCTGAGACTGTTTTTAGCTATTCAGAATCAGTTGGTGCTAAAACTTAGTGTAAACTGTAGGTGGCACCATTTGTATAAATTTTGCAGACCACTAGGGAAAAAAAGTTCCCCCTTTTGTAGAATTTCCTGGTAGCTTGCCGTGATCGTATAGTGGTTAGTACTCTGCGTTGTGGCCGCAGCAACCTCGGTTCAAATCCGAGTCACGGCAAAGAAGGGTGTATCTTTTGGAGAGATGTAACTAGAGACTGCATATCAAAAATTATCTATTAATGATGTCTAATAATAAAATGGGAAAGCAACCAGAGGCTCTGTAGCTGTTTTGCTAAAATAATATGTGACACAATTATTATTTTAGTAATCCAGTTGCCGAGTGTGATTTTTAAAAATTATTTATTCAAATGTTGATGGATATTGTGATAAACATTGTGGCATAGTGACCACATAATTTCTACTCATTGCATCTACTTAAGATCTGGACTGAGCAATGATGTCTGTCTGGTTTTCATCTTTGCTAGTTTTATATACTAACACAAAAGCCTGAATTGCTTGGAAATAGGACATTGGTAGATGTGGAAACCCTGCTTACCTAACCATGGACTGCTGTTTGAAAGAGGTTTTTGCTGGTGACAGACAAGAGGAACCATCATCTATCAGTGATTCCAGTGGTTCGATCTCTTGGGATTTTCCTGGCTGCCCTGCATCACTGAATAATGTGGGCTCAGATTCTTGGAGTGAAGACTTGTAAAATGACCACATGGGTTTTATAAATTATTTACTGCAACTAAAGACAATTTGTGTAGTAAATGACAAAATGACAACAAAATTACATAGCTGGTAACAACTGGATTAATAAAAGCCCATTACTATGGAGTTTATCAGATTATTTGCATGCCTCTGAGTGGAGTTTCCAATAGGTGGTTCTTTAATTTTATAAGGAGTTAAGTCAAGAACAAGAACTGTTTTCTCTTGTTATTAAATGATGTCCCCATTTGGTGGAACATCAGTTCTCTGCATAGTGCTCTATGCCTTGACCAGGCTCTGATGGATTCAGGCTTCCAAGATGGGCCCAGGTCTCACAAAGCATGAATGACAGGTATCATTCTCTCCGGAACCAAGGAGGAGATTTCCTTGCCCTCTGAACTGTTGAGGAAATGAAAGAAAAAATTATTTGCACCTATATCAGGAAAAAACAGAAGCCCCGTAAGCCTGCTGGCTTGGGAGGGCACCACGTCTCTGGAGGCTGTAGGCTGAGTTGTGGTGTAGGCTAGTGACAGCATCTTCTGAGCTCCCCCAGGCTCAAGACAGCTCTTTCTGGTGTGTTTTAGGGTATCTGATAGCATTCCTCTGACTTGCCTCAGACTTCCTGTCTAAATATCACTCAGCCTTTTAGGAACATATCAGAACAATTAGCTCTCAATTTCTTGGTCTAATTGACAAGGCGGATGTGACTGATTTTCCAAAAGAAAGCAATTTAGAAACGTGCTCTAACATAAAAGCAAGAACGAT
The DNA here is from genome assembly GCA_011075105.1 of Heteronetta atricapilla. Classification (NCBI taxonomy): domain Eukaryota; kingdom Metazoa; phylum Chordata; class Aves; order Anseriformes; family Anatidae; genus Heteronetta; species Heteronetta atricapilla. Next base: position 34,589,311 of record CM021763.1, on the reverse strand, counting down.
GATCTTTCATACTCTGTCCCTGCTGCTCTCTCCCAGAAAATTCATCTACTGTATTAGATTTTATAAACTCCTGCAAGTAACTCGTCACAGGTGCATATATTCTTTAAAACATCCTAGTGAATGAAGTCCTAGAACTGAAATCCCCAAATTGCAAAGCCAGAAATTCTGCTCTGCTCATGCATCATCCTGAGGCTGCCAAAACAGTCAAGGTTCAGCCCTGCTTAACATCAAAGCTCCTTGGTACATACTTCTATATATCCAGTAATTCAAATTGTCCTTTTTGATTTTTTATGATGAGTTACCTGGAAAGTGTAGTAATTTGGCTTGCCTTACTTTGTTTAGGATACCGATAACCATATTGTGAGTGAAATGCTCGCTCTACATAAACAGATAGCAAGGACAGTGTAGTCTGATAAGCAGATCTTTTTTAACAGTTCCTCCTCCAATTATTCTTTCCCCTTACAAGCAAAATTAAAACCCAACTTCATTTTGGACTATAAACATGCTATAAACAGACTATAAAATGTAGGTGACTCCCTGCATCCCATTTCCTGCAAAAATATTTATAATTTTTTTCCATTTCACTGGGGAAAAAGAAAAGAAAAGAAAAGAAAAGAAAAGAAAAGAAAAGAAAAGAAAAAAGAAAAAAGAAAAGAAAAGAAAAGAAAAGAAAAGAAAAGAAAAGAAAAGAAAAGAAAAGAAAAGAAAAGAAAAGAAACATAGTACAAAACAATTTCCAAGGTAATCAAGAATGCAGCATAGAAAACACAGAGGTTTTATCCTGTAACTGATTTTGAACCTTGAAATGTACAAAGAATTACCAGTATGCTTCTGAAACATGCAGGTCCTCATTTCTAGCAGACATTCCCAGATAACACTTTTCCAGTTGGAAACACTGATTTAATAATAGTACATTAAAAACTTTAGCAAGGACTCAGCTTTACAAAATCAATTTCTGAAGCTCTGATTTTATTTTATTTTTTCTCTAAGAAGGCCAAAAAAAAACCTTTGAAAGCCAAAGAGAATTCTTCATTTCTGCAGCCTTCTCTGGAGAAAACGAGTCTGGTGGGAAATGAAGAGTATTTTTAAAAGCAGGACATAAGAAGAAAGTACATGTCTTTCTCTGCAGCTCTTCTACACCATTTTGTGCCTGCCTTTGTTCTTGTACATGGCATGTTCTGTATAGAATATTAAATCTTTTAGACATAGATTTGTCTATTTCTACAGACATTTCTAATTCCCTAACATTTCTAATTCACATTCTGGCACTGTGGCTGATGCATCCATCAGCAGTGCCTGGGAAGAGATTTATTTCTTGTTATTGTGTTTTAACATTAGCTTTTGATTAGGGTAAGAACTGAAAGTGTTTTTAAGCTATGGAGAAAGATAGCTAGTTGTTAAGGAGGCAACACTGAACAGTGAGACTGGAAAAAGTATTGAAAGATTAATTGAACATGATGCAGATTTTTTCTTCCTTCATTTTTTTGGGAGTGCAGCAGAACTGGTTGTATCCTGTCTGATGTTCATATCAGGTGTTGAGCAGGATAGAAAGCAGTGGCTGTTTTGAATCTGCAGTCATCGAATCAAATTAATTCTGTTTTTTCATTCTCTTTACAGGACTGCAGCTCATATTAAAACTTTTATAGGTCCCTTCTGAAATCCTTTCAAAGGGCTCTGGTCAAGAAGACTCTTTGAAAGTAGATCTTCTGTGGTAAAGAGAACTCCTGAGAGCTTGAATAGCTGGTTGTGCTTTAGCAAAGAATGCCAGGAATTCATTTCACAGGTGGGATGATTTTAGCTCTGGAAATTCAGCTCTGAGTTTACAGGGTATTATTGCAGGATGGGTAGTAATTGTAGAAAATTTGGCAGAGAGAGAGATTCCTGAGCCTAATGTGTAAACATGACTGCGTAAACAATGCCCAATGCCGCAGTTCTGTAGGTTCTCCCACAGTCTGTCTTTGGTGTTTCTTAAAAGAAAATGTGCCCTTCTTGCTAAATAAAACTGCATGGCTTCTTACTTGTAAATTTCCAGCAGTTCCTCATAGCTGTAACAGTGCAGAGCTGCATTGGAACACATGTGAAGGCTGTGGTCAATTTTTGAACCTTTCAACTTGTACCACTTTGGGTTAAGCTCTGGCTCAAGCCTGAATCCCACAGCTTTCTGCACTACATTTCAAACTACTGACTCAGGTCAGTAGTTTGGTTTCACTGGTTTCACTGCTTGATCAAGATTTCAGCACAAATCTCGGGGCTACCAAGTGCCCCAAACTATTCTAAATAGTGTTTAATCTGTTTTTGCTTTCTCTGTGGTTTTATACCTTATGAATTCTAAATCCCCTAATTTTTATTCTAAAAATTTTGTAAATGTATCCTCTTGGTCTGGAATTTCACAGAAGCAAAATGAGCTCTTTGGGTTAGATTCAAACTAATATGATAAACTTCTGTTTTTACAAAGCTTTGTGAAAACTGTGCTTAATATTTTAAAACATTTTCCTTCACTCTTTTATAAAGAAATATTGTATATGGTTTCTGTATGCCAAATACAACTCAAATGACACTGTGATATCCTTTTAAACAAATTTCCATGTAAAAAAGAAATCTCCATTTGACAGGATCCCACAGCATAATGTCTTTAAAATATTTAAAGATGGAAGAAGAGTGCAAAGTCTTGATATTCCATGCTAATACAGCAAATATTTTCTGTCATAACACAGTCTGTTGTGTTAATATGATCAGTGTCACTGTGCTGCTAAACCAGCATCTACCCACCTTTTGTATCCGATAGGTAAACATGGAGCCAACAACATAGTTACCATTTATATACCATTTTGGTATATAAATATCTGAGGGGATCTGATGGTGTCAAGAGGATGGAGCCGGTCTCTTTTCAGTTGTGCCCAGCAAAGGGACAAGAGGCAATGGGCACAAACTGAAGCACAGGAGGTTCCAGCTGAATATGAGGGGGCACTTCTTTATTGTGAGGGTGACAGAGCACTGGCACAGGTTGCCCAGAGAGGTTGCGGAGTCTTCTTCCCTGGAGATATTCAAAACCCACCTGGATGCCATCCTGTGCAATGTGCTCTAGGTGATCCTGTTTGTCAGGGGAGTTGGACTAGATGATCTTCAGAGGTCCCTTCCAGTCTCGGCCATTCTGTGACTCTGTGATTCTGTGATTTCTTTCTTGGGAATCCTAGTTTAGATCTGATGCTTCCAGGGTCCTAATTCACTCTTCCTTTTAATAAAAAATAAAAAATTAAAAAAAAAATCTCAGTCTCTGATGAAACTTGTTTTGCTTTCCAGATGTGCATCACTCTCCAGTTTGTTTAGAGTGGCAGGTCACAATAAATAAATAAATAAATAAATCTGGCATATATTTTTAGGATCTCTTTACTCTGGGGTCTGCACTGTTGCTGTTTTTCACTGGGCGGCTGAAGGCGAGAAGGTGTACTGACCTTTGTATTGGCTCAGAGAATAAAACTTCTTTATGATATAACCATGAAGGCATTTGTATTAAAACCACATGGGGTAAATTAGTGTTTTACTGTTAGACACAAGAGGGAAAAGTCTGAATTACTTAGCTAAAACAACAGTAAGGAAACTAGCATACCATGGGCAATTCTCTTTACAAACACAATTTGAAGTTTTTTGCGAGAACTGAAATTGACTGGAAAATAACTAGAAAAGGACTCTAGGAAGACTGCTATAAGAAAAAATAAAGTCTTTCTGTGAAACAAAAGTGTAAAATTTGAAAAAAAAAAAAAGGTGGATCCATTTGCTTTTTTTTTTTTTTTTTTTTTTTTTTTTTTTTTTCCATATTGTCCTTCATATTTCTGTTTGCTAAAAGATTGGTTTAATGGAATTAAATATTCCCTGCTGGTCCTCATAGTTGCATGAGTCCTGCTTTACAAGCAATTCCTTTTCATCTTAATAGTTTCAAGATAGTTTTCCTTCCTTACTGAACCCTAGACAGACACCTGGAGAAGGTTTGCCAAGAGCTGGGAAGCCTGTGTCTGGATGCCTGAATAGGGTTTGACTTCAGAAGCACATACACTGTCTTCAGTATCAAAAAATTTTGAGATTCCGGCCTCAACTCTTATAAACAGACATTTCCTATATACAAACATAAGTTGCCTTACCCTGCTTTTTCTTTTGGCTTGTGTACGTCTTTGTGCTTGGGTATGAAGTGCTTTGTGCTTGGGTATATTACTTCATTTTGACAAAATGAAGTAATTTCCACATCATTCAGCAAGATGCATAGATATCTAATGATGAAATTAGAATTGGTTGCATGATCTGAAGTTCATTAATACATTTCTGTTCATCATCTATATGAGAAAAATCTCAAATAATTTTATTCAGACAGGATCTTCTGTGAAGATATTTTAGTTGTGATTGCGCAGTGGTGGGTGTCCCATCAGTTAGGAGCACATTTTAGTAAACAAATCATAACCTTTTATTCCCTAGTACCTGACACCTGATCACCTCCCGTTTCCTCATTGCCTGAGTACTACAACTGAGAAGTAAAGCTGTGTTGTTGCATGGTTCTCTCAACAAATAATGTGCTTAACCGTAGGCTCTTGGGATTGTTTCCTGAAAATTTATTTTCTTGTATATTTCAGCTAACTTCCTTACCTCACCATTCCCAGACTGAAAGACCACTAACAACCCTGGCCCAGTAAACATCAGTTTTATTCATGAGGCAGTGTAAGGAGGAAGTGTGAATGCTAGTTAGTCAAACAGAGAACCATGTACAAACTTTTCCCCTCCTCTTGGCAGGGTCTTCCCAGTCACATCATCCTCTCCCCATAAAAACGGCACTGCATTTCCAGGACCAGTTTGCTTATCTTTAATCAAATTTCTAATGTAGACGTGATGTCTCCCATTCACTGCTATTGATTACTGGCCCAGTAAGTGCACAATTCCAAGAAGAAAGATACAACCCCCTCTCAGACTGAAGAAATTAATTGTATGTAATTCTATGCCTTCTTTGCTGCTCTTTCTGCAAAAGATCTTCTGGGATTTTCTTTTGTGATGAGTCATCCCTGGGGACAAACCATAGGAAGAAATACATCTCTGTTGGCAGAGAGAAAGATTGAAAAACTGACAAAGTCAGTGAAAATACTGTCCCAGACAACCTCAGCACTACAATGTCTGTATGAGCTGCTTGAAATCACACAAAAGGAGACATAAAAAGCACAGCAAGCACCTCTCTGGCAGAGCCACGCAAGCAGTGCCACCTCTCTCAGGTGCCTGGTGCTGTTGTGGTACACCCAGGCATCCCCCAACCCAAAAACACACAGCCAACAGAGAATTGTGTGGACAAGACAAGCACAAATGTTACAGAGGCAAATACATATATGTATATATATATTCCTGCTCCTTTCGGCAATTGCAGTCTGGCGTAGAAATCTTTCATTGTGTTCTGTTTGGCCAACCTCTATGTTCAAATGTACAATACTGTGGAATTGCAAATCGTTTTGTTTTCAGTGCTCTGCCTAGTGATGAAGAAAATCTGGTGAAAGGACATTCAAAGATATGTAATTATTTTTAAAACTGTTGAAAAGTAAGTGTAAAAATGCATGTTTCCCTCCTGCTCTAAGTCAGATTTCAACTGAGGTTGCTGTAGCCACAGCATCGGACTGTCACAGCAAGCTGGCACACTATGACAGGTTTTGAACAGACATGGCAGAAAAAATAAGATTTAAACTAAAATATCAAATGTCGACAGCACTGAGTCACCAAGGAAAGATTTCTGTTGAGGTTTGAGAGCTAATGTTTCAAAACATAAGTCTTCATAGAAGAGTTATTCTAATAATTGTCTTTATTAAAGATATTATATCCACCATTTAGTCTATTTAATTCTGTGTCAGACAATGATAACGAGAAAAGATTGATAATAGCACTTATATTCACAATTTTGTTAATTAGTTACAAAAGTGAGAGGAATTGGTGGGTATAGCAGATGGTTGTGCTGCCATTCAGAAGAACTTAAAAAGGCTGGAGAAATGGGCTGGCAGGAAGCTTGTGAAGCTCACGAAAGAGAAATGCTAAGCTATACCTGGAGAGGTATATCCCCATGCTCCAATAGATAAAGAAAAGGCCCTGGAAATTCTGGTGGGCAGTGGGTGGGCCAAGAGGCACCATGTCCTTGTGGTGAAGAAGGCCAGCAGCACATACAGCTGCACTCAGCAGAGCATTGCCAGCAGGTGGAGGGAGGTGATGAGTACTCAGCACTGGTGAGATACCTGGGTGCTGTGCCCAGTGCTGGGCTCCCCAGTACAGGGGAGATGTGGACTTGCAGAGTTCAGTGAAGGGCTGTAAAAATGATAAAGGGATTAGGAACTGAAGAGGGCGAGAAAGCTGGGACATTTTAGGATCACGAATTAAAGGCTTGGAGGGTGGCGGTGGTGGAAGTGGATCTTAGTAATTTGCATAAACACCTCATGTGAGGGTAAAGAAATTGCAGCCAGACTTTTTTCCTTTTTATATACAGTAACAAGACAGAAGACAATGGGCACAGATTGAAATAGTGAAAATTCCATTTAAATCTAAGGAAAACTTCTTTCCTGTGGGGAGAGTTGAACAGCAGATCAGTTTGCCTGGAGAAGCTGTGGAACCTCCATCCTTGGAGATACTCAAAGCCAACTGGGCAGAGCCCTGAACAGGAACTATAGAGTTATTTAAAACTATTTTAAAGACCTGGCATTACTGAGGGACAGCCTCAGTGATGCTAGGAGTCTGCAGAAAGATGCACACACACATGCACACACACAGGCAACCCAGACCTGTCAAATAAAATAAAATGTCAGTGCTTGCAAATCATTATTTCTTAACATTTCTGTTATGTATATCTGTGCTTAACAGCACAGGCAGTTGAGCAGAGGGAGCCAAGGAGTGCCAAGAAATGGGAAACTGAAAGCTTGACAACCTTTGCTGTTAACATCAGCAAAGCCTGTGTGAGCAGGAGGAGTAAGCAACAGCTAGAGGTAGTGCATCTTAGTTGGTACTAAAACATTTAGGAAAACTTTAAATGTCTTCTCTTACATTTGCAGAATTGCCGAAGGGTTTGTAACATGTATCTTGCCCAGTGCATGCATTTTATTTTTGCTGGAAGTCAGAGGTGCCAAGTGATGGGTATGAATGGTTAAATCTGTACATTAGCAAGACTGCATGGAATTTTATAACTTCTCTTTTTTGCCAAGGTGAATGAATATAGATTACATTGTTTCAGCCAACTCCTTTGGATTAAAGAAAAAAAAAAAAAAAAAAAGAGCTTAACTTTTCTCCTACTAACCACAAATAAATAAAAAGATGTCAATTTGTTAGTCTGTTCAGACTATGCTCTTTTTACTTTCCTTTCTTTAACAACTCTACACAATATGCTTGGTTGTATGTGCTGGTATAATAATAAAAATATCCACAATTGTGCAGCAAATTGATTCCATTTCTAAGAGCTTATCTTGTCCCAGTATTTGCAGTGCCTTGGCTTTGATCCAATAGTCTAAATTGTTTTAATAGTGCACAAGGCCACATTTCTGCACCTAAGCACATATGTATAGCTTTTTTTGGCATTGATTTGTAAGAGTCTATGTGCTAAATAAAAGACTTTTACATCTGCAATACTCACGCAAGGTCTCATGGTGATTAAATGCCTATCCACTTCATATTTTAGGCCTACTAGCAGCCCAGTAATCTATTCCTCTATACCTTCCATCTGCCATACTTCTCTTTTGTTGAAACCAAATCAGATCATTGTCAGAAAACCCAGTGCAAACCTACTGTTTGCATGGTATTGTGTGTCATTCCAGAAACTGAGTGTTTTTTAAAACCATTGACATTTTAATCTCAAAATCATGTTTGCAAAACTGGTGAGTACATCTCTGCCTTTGATTCAGCTTGCGTATTTGTAACTTTTGAACCTGAATGGTTGTTGCTGGCAGCAAGGGAAAAACTTGTTGCATTAGCCTGTGTCAGCATGTCTAAACACAAAACATGTGCCTCTCAGGATTCTTTGACTAGATAACATGTTAGTTATGTTTCTTTAATTGATTGTGGTTGTTAAAATTTAGCTAAGAGCTTGATTAATTCAGAAATTTGGAATCCTGGCGTAGTGGTACTGAATCATCCTGATTTCATGGTACTGTTAAATGAACCTGGAAAGCTGTTCTGGTTGAACTAAACCCCTGTGACACAGTATTATTTTTGCAGCTGGGCAAAATCTAGAATTTGTGGGTATTACCATTCTTATTTAATTTTCTGAATGATTTTGTACAGACAGATTATATGACACCAATGCAGTCTGCAGAATGATTAGGATGTGTTTACAATTGGGTTTGAAGTGTATTCATGTTTTTTCATTTTTTTTTCAGTGTTCTTCACATCCTTTATCAAAACCTGAAGTTGATGATGGTTATCTTTTAAAATTATTTAAAAATCACTTCTTAAAATTTTTTTTTTTTTTTTTTTAAATTACTATTTTAAATCACTTTTTAAATGAACTTCCTTTCTTATGTTAGTACAGGCTTAGTGTAAGTGCATTTTATTCAGACATAAATTTTCATAGTATTTAAACAGTACTCTGTTTTGCTGGATATTAAATCTGCCTTTAAGTGAATTTAGGTGGCATATCAAATGTGTGAGAGCCTGATGAAATCTGTAAAGCACGTTTCTGCATCCTTTGACCCTATTCACTTGGAATTCTTCTGGTGCAGAGAAGCACAAAATGCTGTGAAGAAACCAGGGGGGAATGGTGGTGACAGTGTCTGAAAGCCAACACCTCCATATCACATACAGAGGCATTTCAGTGGCAAAACATGTGCCAAAAATCATCTTTATTCATGTCCAGCATCGATTTTACTTACGAAAGCATTCTAGCTCCAAGACAGTACTGTGGTATGCCCCTCAGTAATGGGCATGTCAGACCAGAGCAGACCATCATCTGAAGATTCCTGGCTTCAAATTGTATCTTTAATACTCACAGTAAATGCATATGAATGGACAGATTCAGTCAAGCTCATCTGTTTAACTTGCCACATTCTTAGACCTTTGGGTGTCATAGTGCAGAGGAGCCAAACAAATGTAGTTTCTAGACTGTCAAGAAACGACATTTGCAAGTAACTGCACCTCTTCAGAAGAAAACATTCCATCAAATTACTAAGGCAATGGTGGAAAATATTTATGGCAGCCACATTTAACTTAATTGCTTCCTTACCGATTTACAGCTTTTCTGTGGAAAGGGAAACCAGGAGGCAAAAAGACAAATGAAATATTCACACACTTCTCTAAAGCAAGGGCTGCTTAAAAGAGTCACAAAACCTTACGTGCAGAGATGTTTAAATGCAGATGGTCTACAAAGCACCACCTTTATTGTCATAACTGATACCAAGTACTAGGTACTTCATCGTAATTCATATGGTAACAGATGTGGGGGTCATGGCATTCAGCTACACAAGGATTATGCTAAAATAGGATTCATTTACACTAGATATTAAGGGCCAGATTTAATAAAGTTTTTCATCTTATTACCAAATTCATTAACCTGGGCATTTGATGTCTTTATTGAATTTGAGACCAAGGGGAGTTTTATTTATAATAAAGTTAACAAAAAACAACAAAACTTTTTACCTAATAAACTAACTATCTCTTTGTAGTCAAAGCTGTCTTTTTTAATCAGCTTTCTAGAATACTGTTCCTGGCATTTCTCACAAGTACTAAATATAACAGTGCTACACACAAAAGAGCATGCTTTTTAGGAAACCTTGGTCTTTTAAGACTTGTTTCCATGAGTAGAATACTTGAGAGAGTGTTCAGTCTGGGACTGACTTTCGAAAACTCAAATTTAGTCTCATCCGGAAAAGGAGGAGGCACAGTACTCTGTTGCAACCCGTACAAAAAATATCATAGGAACTGAGATACACTAGGAAAAGTGAGCTGAAATCAGATATAATTTTCTAGCAGCTTTGGTGTAACAAGAAACTCAGTTTTCACAAAACAAGGTACACATGACATCAAGAACATTTTTAAAAAGGTTTAGGTGATGTTGTTGGAAATAAACAGAACTTTCTTACTTGTTCCAATATGAGGTTTTCTCAGAACAGAATTATCTAACAGAATAAAATGAACTTTCAGTCATACTTTTATAGCCAAAAGTGTTATCTTCACCTTGATCTAGTTAGCAATGCCCCCTTTAGTGTCTTCTGTGTGCATCCCAAATTACTGTTTTTTTGTTTGTTTGTTTGTTTCAAAGACATTATTAGTTAACTGAAATCTTCATCAAGACAACTTGTACCACTCCCTCTACTACCTGAAGTTGTCAACAGCATACTATAATCCTTCTAGCATTGTATTACTTCTTTTCCATTCCAAGATCCTTTTTTTTTTTTTTTTTTTGGCTGTATAAATTTTCCTCTTCTCTTCTCTCAGCTGTGGCCTGTTGGCCCCAATTTGTGGTGTAAAATCAAGTCACAATAGCACTCACAAGATATTAATAAAGGATGAGGTGGTCCATAAACTGTCCAGTTACATGGACTGTTTTCTTTTAAAGTAGAAATTGATTAAATCTCTGTACAATTTTGCTAAAACTTGGAAGGCTGCTTTGCCTTCTTTAAAGTGCTTTCAGGTTTCTTCTTTGAGCCTTTTTAAGGAAATTGTCATTCTTTTTACCAGTTGGTGTTTTTTTTTGTTGTTGTTGTTTGTTTGTTTGTTTGTTTGTTTGTTTTTTTCAGATTTCACTTTAGCACCACTAGAACTGCAGTTACACAGAACATCCCTTTTTCGAGTACATGCACATCTTCTACACAAGACTACCCTTTTCGGTCATCAAAAGATCTTTTCCTCTCTGTCTTCAATGTTTTCTTCAGATTTTAAAATATTTTGGTGCTGAAAACATCCTCACAATCATAATGGTAGTGTATTATAAATACCATACAAGGTCATTGTGTATAATGATGACATTTGCACAAATTTAAGCATTAGGCTACTAAAATACTATTACTATTAATGACAACAGCAATGTACCAATGGGCCCGAGAGAACGTGAATTTATATGTGTGTGTGTGAGTGACTGTGTATGTGTGTGTGAACCATCTCAGCATATCTCTGGGAACTGCTTTTGTCAGTTCAGTTGTGACCTTACAGTGTTTTCACTGAGAGCTCCCTAAGCACTAGCTCAGCAGCATACATTATAAGCTACTACATAAGTGTATTTTCTATTCTTGGTAACAAAACACTTCATTGTAAAAAGTTATTTTGATTTAAATTAATCATCTTTAAAATATGTGGCTTTTGATGGTTGGAGTCTTTTTTTTTTTTTTTCAAAAACAAAACAAAACAAAACAACTAATTACTTTGTGGATATGCAATTTTGGTTTTGGAAAGCTCTGCTTAGGGCAGAATGTAGATGAAAAAATGAAAGCCACTGTTAGTAGAGGCCCTTTAAACACTATAGGTGGCACAACTTCTTAGTGCTCTCAGTCCTAATCTTAGAAAGACATTGCACTCAGTGATGAGGTCCATTAATGTATCTACTGAATGAAGAAAGAAAAAAAAAAAGCCACCACTCAAAACCCATACACATATTGTTAAAAAATACCTTGACTATCATATTTAATATGCTACATGCAGCTAAAAGGGAGTAAGATTCCATATTCATTATTTTTGATATACTGTAAAACTGTTGAGTATGAAAATTATCTGGCTTAGATTTGCATGGTAATTAAGGTTTACCTAGCAGGAGTTCATACGGAACAGACACAATAATATCAGACTTCTGGCTTCTTTGAGAAATCTAATCAGTGACCCTTGCTCTGCATGCAGTTCATCTGAAAGAGGTTTTCTTATGCTAAATTAAAAACTTTGGTGAATACCTACTTTTTAAAAGCTCAAACAATTTGTTGCCTGATATCTATGAGATAATGAAACATTAAGAGGTTAAAAATCAGATTGATACTGTAATCTAAATGTCAGAATGAAATTATGAGCATCTACTAATAACATCTGATTCCTGAGATTGACTCACACTGTTAAAACCTATGTTGTAGTCACTAAACGATTCTGTAAACAAATAATTGTTTTTAATAGTGTTTTCACCAGTTATGTCTACTTTTTGAGTATTCAAATTAGAAGGTTCAGATTATCCCTTCATATGGTCTTAATTTTTCACTGTTAACCCACCTTTAATAGGGACTTTTTTTGGTAAAAATAATTATACTGGGACTGAAAGAATAATGATAAGGTTTTCTTTGTATGCATAAATGCTATGTTTGCAAATAATATCTCCATCTTTTTCCTCATTTTTTTCCCTTTCTGAAGTACATCAGAATCAAATATTGCATGTAATGGGGCAAGAGTTTTTTCAGATTTGGGGCTGTAAGGTGATTGCAGGTTGACATACTAGTCTGTTTGTAATTGAACTAGATTTACCACTGCCACTTCTTATCTGTTAACCATTGCTCCCTTCTCTCAAGAGGTTATAACCAGTTGACATCTACTGGCATAACCATCCATGTGATCACCTTCTAAGGGGGCTCTTAAAACAGTATATATTCCCTAAACATCTCATAGTATGAAAGACTGTGAGTTTGAGTGAAATATAAAAACCTCTGGGTTTGGAATATGATGACAAGGAACAATAACTGATATTAACCCAACTCACATGTGCTGGAACATCATGGCTGTCACATCACCTATCTCTAATATGAAAGGGAAGAGGAGAATTGGCCATAGGCTTGCATTGGCTGACCACAGTAGGCATGTCAGTCAACCTATGTGTAATTAAGTTTTCCATCTGTAAAATGTCTCAAAGGCATTGCAAGTTCATTTGCTGATGTAGGTAAATCTTTATTTTTCGGAGGAGATGGTACATGACCTGCAACTTCTAGATACCCATTAAATAATATAAATGATATGTCAATGTAATTCCAAAAACAGATATATTCCTTAGCATAATTAAGGTATAAGACTTCCTTTTACAATGCATTAGTAACAATTACATTTATAAGACCCTAATATTTGTGCAAGCAAGTAATTACAAATAAATTATTGCATGAGCTGTCTTAAGTGAATGTAACTACCCTGAAAATGTTGAAGCAACCCTGGGGTAATTAAACTCTTCTTCTGCAATGACCAGTAACTGTAAAGGTGTAGCAAACACAACCTTGTCTTCATTCATTTTGTAGTTCACTTTCAGACAGTGTTCTTAGCCTCCAGTGCATTTATTCCTGTGATATTTTGTGAGCAAATCAAAGCAGAGATATCCTCCTCTTCTTTCCCAACCCTCAGCAGGAATTTAACTACAATTCTTTATTTCCTATATCTGTAAAATCCAGACAAAAATGTTAAATTATCATAGCTGATAGAAAAATTCTTGGCAAAAAATGGATGAAATGCATGAAAGTGTAATCATAATGCCAGTGAGTATAACATTGTCCTGTGTCCTATGGTAGCTCCAACTCAAATGTCTAATAACAGCCTCAACGATAATAGGCTGGTATCACTTTAAACCTCTTCAACAATTATCCGATAAAATTCCATAACTTTTTTTTAATCTCTTTTTTTTTTTTTTTTTTTTTTCCTGCCATGCTATTGCCCTATGCAAATAATAAGATGAAGCAGAAAGAGGTAATTGACATGGTTGTCATGGCATGAATTTGTACTATGACTCAAAGGATAGAATTGGTTTTAGACTTCACTTTGACTAAAAGTGCAATACCTAGTGTAGCACAATGACATTATTATTACATCAAAAAGAGAGCTTAGGATTTTATTATTATTATTTATTACTAGATTACACAAGTGTGCTTGCACTTGCAGTACAGTAACATCAATACAAATTATTTATCTGCTAATAATTTGCAACTTGTTTCATGTAATTTGGACTTTCTGCTTGAGGTTAGGCAATGTTTTCTTCCACCCAAATCTTAAATGATGTAATATTTAATTGACAACTTTGCTGGATATAATAAACTCCCTCGGCTGGATCTGAAAAAGAAAAAAAAAAAAAAAAAAAAAAGTATGAATCAGCTTAGGTAATTAACTGGTTATTGAGGTTTTGCCATTTGTTTTAGGAAAGTGGATTTTCTTATTAATCTATCTTGTTCAGAGCACCACTTAAAGTACGTGGAGTTAAAGCTTTATCTACAAGGAGTGTTGAACCACTGATGGAGATTACTGGCTTCAAAGACACAAAGAGTCTCTTCTGAGACTAGTGTTTTTTTTTGTTGTTTTTTGTTTGCTTGTTTTTGTTGTTGTTTGTTTTGTTTTGTTTTTTCACTAGCCACTGAAAAGTCATCCTTCAATGGCAAAAGAAAACAGGATTTCGAATAGTAAAGGAAATACCTCTTATAACCCTGAAGAGTTTAATTCTGTGACTGATATACCTCATATCTGCCTTCCTATCATGGCACAAAAATTGCTTTCAGAGCATAAGATGATTTTAAAAATCATGAGATGTTATGTGAAACAAGTTACAAGAAAGCATGTTTTTTGAGGGGTTATGCAGAAAGGGAGAACAAAGAAATACCTACCTTTGTGTGTGTTCTTTTCTTAATGAAAAATGAGATTATATAATTATATAGTTAAAATATTTATTAATTATAATTATATGGTTATAATATATTATGATTATACTAATTATATAATCCTTAGCCAGTTGCTTAAGGAAAAACACCAAATGCCATGAAAACCAGAACTAAATAATGACACACAACAACATCACAATTCATAAAATCTAAAATGAAGGCCTCATTTTTCAAAGTTTCCTATGAAACAAAAATCCACTATGACAAAATCTGCCTTTCTTGAACAGCACTTGGCCTTTTGATTGTTTCTGTCCTTATACTCTGCATATGCTAGCTGCTGTGTACAAACCAAAGAGCATCAAAAATGTGTGACGTGTTTCTGTTCCAAGTTGCAAAGTTTCATAGATGCTTGTAACATTCTGTACTTACCAGAGACTGTGACTAATTAAGCCTAGAAAGCTCACTTGGACAGATTGTCTTGTCTCCAAAACAGAGAGAAAGCATGTTCCATATTAAATTGTATTATTCTGCACTTCTAATTTAAGATCCTCTGGGAACTGGTTTTCATAAACCCCATTGTATCTCACTCCTCTTCCCTGCCTCTTGTAGCAGTCTAATACCTGAATGTTATGTACCCAGACCTTTGAGGTTCTTATTCAAGTGACTTAAATTTTGGTCTGTAATACACATATGCTGAAGACTTAAAAAGTAAAGAAGGAACATTGACTGTATTTCAGCATCGCTGTAGTAAATGATTGCTTTGTTACATGGGAGGACTGTCTGCTTTGATGTAGGTATATATATTTAGATCTGCATGTTACATTCTGCTTCTTCATATCTACACATACCAAATACCAAAGAATATGGCTATTCTTAAACAGGATGGAATTAACACAAGAATATGATACAATTTCCTGTGAAGAAAAAGAACTAGTCAGACTGGTTGAGGTTGGAAGGGACCTCTGGAGGTCATCTGGGCCAGTCCTCATGTTCAAGCAGGGACACCTAGAGCCTGTTGATCAGGACCATGTCCAGGTGGCTTTTGAGTACCTCAAGAGCCCAACCATCCACCTAAAAGTCCACCTCTAAACCATGTCCCCCAAATGCCACATCCACATGTCCCTTAAATACCTCCAGGGATAGTGACTGTACCACTTCCATGGGCAGCCTGTTCCAGTGCCTAATCATCCTTTCTGTGAAGAAATTCTTCCTGATATCCAATTTAAACCTCATTTGGTGCAACTTGAGGACATTTCCTTGCACCCTATCACTTTACACCTGAGAAAAGAGATTGGCACATTCCTCACTGCAGCCTCCTTTCAGGCAGTTGTAGAGAGCAATGAAGTCTCCCTGCTCAGCCTGCTCTTGACCAGCCTAAGCAATCCTAGCTCTCTCATATGTCTAGTCCCTTCATCAGCTTTGTTGCTTTTCTCTGCACATGCTCGAGCAACTCAATACATTTCTTGTAGTAAGAGGCCCAAATCTGAACACAGCACTCAAAGTGGAGTCTTCTAATCCTTTGCTGGAGTCTCTCCAGTATGTCCATGTCCCTCTTGTAGTGGGGGCCCAGAACTAGACACACTACTCCAGACATGGCCTCACCAGTGTTGAGCTAAAGGGGAAGGATTACCTCCCTTGACCTGGCAACACTTTGCCTAATGCAGTTCAGGATACAGTTAGTCTTCTTAGTCACAAGGCCGCATTTCTGACTTATGTTCAACTTGGTGCCCACCAGACACCTTGGATGCTTTTCCACCAGTGTGATTTTCCAGTCAGGTGGCCCCCAGCATGTACTGGTGCATGTTGCCATGTCTGCTCTTGGAGGGTTTTTTTTGTTTGTTTGTTTTTGTTTTGTTGATGTTGTTGTTGTTTGTTTGTTTGTTTTTCAACCTGTGATCAGGATTATGTGTCAGAGCTAGCTTTTTTAAAATCTAAAGCAATTCCTCCTTCCAACACTGAAATGGCACCAGAGTTAATGCAGAAGACTTCTTCAAAGTCTTAGACTAGAAGACCAGTTAGCATAGCTGAAGTAGAGGATGGTATAAGATGGTAAATAAGCAGGCCTGTCTTCTCATGGGTAGTGAGAATCACTATCAGATCTAACATTAGCTTCCTATGAACACCCTATCTCACAACAGGTTGGCAATTCTAACCCAAAAAAAGCAAACTCAATAACTCTCGGGAGGCAAAGAAAGTAAAATATTTAAGCACAGTCTTGGCTTCCATTTGTTAAGAGTCTGGATGCTAGGGAAGTTTGCTTTTTAGTCACAATCAAAAGATTCACAATCAAAACTTTTTTAAAAATGGCAAAATATTTCTGTTTACTTATACCCAGTTTGAGGCTAAAGAACCTCATCTTTGTCTCCTAACTTCCAAGTAAATGTTGCATTTGAATCAGGATCCCTTTGCCTTCAGTCAAAACATAGAATCACTCCTGTTGGAAGGAATTTCTAAAGGATATCTGGTCCAAACCCTGGTACAAAGATTAGAGCAAGTTCTCTGAGGCCTTGTCTAGTTGTGTCTTGAACATCTCCAAGGATAAACATTCCACACATTGTCTGTCCAACTTGTTCCTGATCATCCTCATGTGAAAAATCAAGATACATCTTTACAACCAACCAGAATTTTTTGAACTGTGACCTTTGACTGTTCCTTCTCATCCCATCACTACACATCTCCAAGATTCCATCTTCTCTTTTCTCTCCCTTTAGTAAACTGAAGACAGTAGTGATATACCCCCTCAAGCCTTCTGTTCTTAATTCTTCTTCATTTCTCACAGTCCATCCTCAAACATCATGTGACTGAACACTATACCTACTGATGGACCTCTGCTTGACTCTCTCCAATATGTCCATGTTTTTCATACTGAGGTGTATAAAGCTGGGCACAGCATTCTAGATGGGTCCTCACAAATGTTGAACAGAGGAGAAAAGTCACTTCCCCACACCTCCTGGCTACACTCTTGCTCAAAGATGCAGAATGTGGTTTGCCTTCTTCACTGGAAAGACATGTTGTCTGTCCACCAGGACCTTGTCTACCCAACCCAGCAGCCAGAAGCTTCTGCAAAGCTGTTTTTTTAGGCAGTCAGCCTCCAACCCATACAAGTGCAAATGTAACTCAAACCCAAGTTGCATGATTTAGCACTTGTCTTTTCAGTGCTTCATGGGTTTTCTGTCATCCCATTTCTCTAGCCCTTCATAGCAGCCCTGATCTTCAACAGGTCTCTCAAAGTTGCTCTCCCTCACCTGGGATTATTTATCAGCTTGTCAAGGACACATTCTGTCCAGGTGTCTGGATCACCAATAAAGATGTTAAACCCTTCTAGTTCCAGACTAATTCCTGCAGAAGATCACAAGCTTCTCATAACCAGTCAGACTTCATACTGCTGGTCACAACCTTATAAGCCTGGCATCCGTCTGCCCACTGTATCATTCATCTATGCTGTCTATATCTCAACAATCGTGGCCAGAGCTGTACTATAGGGAATTGTTCTGAAGGCCTCTCTAAGCTGAGATAAATGGCATCCACCTCTCCCCTCTTGTCTAAACCATCTTTCGTATGGTAATTCAGCTGGCCATGTATATTTTGTCCTTGCTAAACCTGTGTTTCTGATCATTTTATTCTTTTTTTTTTATTATTATTATTTTTTTTCTTGTGTCATCTGGACATGGTTTCCAGGAGGATTCACTTCATAATCTTACCAAGGACTGAGGTGAGACTGACCAACCTGGAGTTCCCTAGGTCCACCTTCTTGCCCTTTTTGAACATGGGTGTGCATCATTTGTCATTTTCAAGACACCAGAAACCTCTTTCAAACACAATGACCTTTTGAAAACAGCACAAACTCGCGGTGACCTCAGTCAGCTCCCACCATGCCCTCAAATGCATTGTCTTGTTCTATAGATTTGTGTGAATCCAATTTGCTTAAGTCCACCTTAACTCAGTCCTCCCCTACCACAGGTAATTCTTTATTCCCCAAGGCTTTGATACCAGGCTCAGGGAGGCTAGGAGACAAAAGACAGACATAAGCAGTAAAAATCAAGGAAAGGAAATCAGTGAGTATTTTAACCTTTTCCATAGAAACCCTTCTTGCTGCCCTTCACATCCTTTACTAATTTCAACTCCCACTAAGTTTAGGCTTCCCTAACTCCATCCTTTTTTGTATCTCAAAAAGTTCTTAAAGCTTTGGCCTGTATTTTATTACACTTAACAAAGATGTCTGCATGCTTTTTTCTGTTACTGCTTTTGGCTGCACCATTCTTTTTTCTTGCTGATAATGAAAAATGGGGAAACAAACTGTTCAGTAGACAGTTCCAGGGTATGTGACTACCTAATTTCTCAGTCCATCCTACTGCACCTCACGTTAACTGAACCCGAACTTCTGAATCCGAACTTAAAGGTTCATATTCCTGTACCTGGAAGAAACATAATTTGACCGAATTCAAAAACACTCTGAAACAATAAACATGAATACTATTTCCTGTCTTTTACCGTTCATGTTATGAAGCTGAACAAGAGCTGTTTCTTCCATCAGCAGCACTGTCTCTACAGCCCTACTGAAACATCATCTGCAGTTCACAGTTCCAGCTGTAGGTGGCACTGAATGATACTGTGCATCTTCTCCTCACCCTACCCCCACCTCCCATATTCAGATTTCTTGTTTTCTAGATAATACACAGCCTCTAACCTTTACACGAATCGTGCCTGTGACGGCACTTAAGGACGTTTGTTTGAGAATGTCACAAAACAACACATGAGAAGAGGATTTTTGAAAGCTCTGAGAAGTTCTGCTAGGTATCATTAGGTAAATATGTTTTATTATCGTTTTCCACCAAATTCTGACATAGAAAATTGAGTGGGGCCCTTTCACAGTGCAAACATGGGACATGAAGAAATATGTATAGTATTCCAGCTAAGGCACACACAGCAGGAATCCAGAAATCCCATAATTGCTTGAAATCCATCTCCTGCTCATTCCCTTTGTTCTCAGAGCTTCAGGGATCATCTCGGTTTTGAGATTTTTAACCCCTTTTAAATTCTGTTTTTTGCAGTTCATAAAGTAAGACACTGACAGTACTCTTCCTATAGTTAGCTCAAAACAGAAGTAGTCTATGACTGATAGGTCTTTATGTCCTTACCCAGATGTTCATGCCCGGTCTTGATGTACAGCTACCTCTTATGCATTTGTTGAT
>CM021763.1:34535871-34557102 GCA_011075105.1 Heteronetta atricapilla | reverse complement strand
TTTTTTTTTTTTTTTTTTTTTTTTTTTTTTTTTTTTTTTTTTTCCAAGCGGAGCTGGCGACCGAGAAAGGGCTCGTGGAAAGCCTGCAGGACACCAGCTGTCTGCGCGCTGCCGGGGGACGCGGAGACTCGCCACGCGTGTGCGTGGATATAACCAAAGAGATCGCTTGTTTTAAATAAACCAGTCTGGCTGTTACAATAAAGAGATAAATAGTGGTACAAATAATAGGTACAAAGAGGGAGCTCCTAACTTGAAGAACAACGCCACCGTTGCACCACAGTTTTGCAGGTTTTCCCTTACCTGTCTAAGTGATTTTATCCCCATTCTTCAAGGGCCAGGAAAGAGCAACTAGGATGCACTATACATATATAGGAATTATGGACTCTAACAATTGAGTGTGCTCGATGTGACCGTATGAAGATATTACTGCAGTTAAATAGGTGTTGAATTCATTGACGCGCAAATACAGAGAAAAAAAAAAATAGCCTTTCTGTTATATCTCCCTGCCTTTTCGGAGTGTTAGACAGTGGTGAAATTAGGTTAGCTGGAAAGCAATGTACTTAATTACGAGCAAAAAGACAATAATGATGAGACAGGGAGGTTGCCGGCACACAAAACATAAAGAATACGGCAGACTTGTTAGATACCGAGGATGTTTATCTGGATGGCTGCTCATTCAGTTTCTTCATAACAAACACTGTGTTTATAACAAAGCAGTTACTGCTTCTTGTCATAACAATAATCGCTATCCAAACAGGATTTTGCCCCCTTCTCTTGTGCATAATGATCTTGTTCTGTGTCTGCCAATGTAATGATTTGGAGCTGTGCAAATGTGTGTTTCTTCTTTTCTATACGTGCCCCATAACACGAATTTCATCCTTTCTGTGCAAAGAAGCCTAGTTTGCACTTCTTTTATTCATTTGGGTTGGTTCAGTCTCTGACCTCTGGGCACGAGGGCACTGTACTGAGGATACCCTCAGTACAGTGCCCTCAAGAAGATGGCAGTGATCAGGCACTTTATTCCATGCAGTATTTTTGCTAACGTGTGCGAGTGTCCATGCACAAATGGTACAGGAACTCTCTAGATCTATGAAGTTGAAAACTGTTGTTATCATTGCTGCACCTCAGACCGTACCTGCGTGCATTTACAAATGCCTATGTCATTGTAACCTCAAGGGCGCTAGTTTTTAAAGCCCGAATTACTGTGATTCGGTCTTTAGGAGGCATCACTTGACAGAATGTTATTTTTATTTTTCTCTCATTCATTTCCATCTACTTTGTTGCATCCCTTCATAATGTAGTTTGCATTCATGTTGGCTAGCGTTTAGCTAAACACACAGCAAAGTGTTTTTAAAATGGACACAAAGGTAGTCGTGACAGCTGAAGCTCTCGATCAACGGGGGGAAATATTTCAGAGCACTTTAAAGTATTCATTTGCTGGAACAGCAATAGCAGTACAGAACTGCAACAAGGGGGGCGGCGGGGGGGAACGGGACACGTCAGGGATATTTAAATGGTATTAAAACCGGACCCACATTTTACTACTGGTTATGAATTGCATCTGGAATTCCCCCCAAAACTGTTCAACAGACGCTGACAAAATGCATTTGTCAAAGGGACAAGAAGGCATAGCATTATTTTAGTCAGATCTCATTTATTTTGATAGCTGGGCACACCGTTACGGTGAATTCTGTGCACAGTTATCATAAGGGTAGCACCTACAGGGTAGATTTACCTGTTTATTATTTGGGGTATTTCCCTGCCACATTTTAGAAAGGTTTCTTTACTTACGCAAATGTTCCTGTCTATTTTTTATTTTATTTTTTTAAGAATGATTTGCCAGGCTAAGGGAACCATTTCCTATAACAGGTAGTTTGACAAGGAAAACCGATGGTCTTAAATATCAAAGCGTAGTCAAACCGCAATGAGATTCAAAGAAGGGAGTGTTGGTACATTTTGTTCCAGCAAACGAGCTAAAAATAACAGCCCCCACCCATGTTGGAAGGAAGTTGATTTGCCCACTTGGAAGGGCCGATAGGAAATGGGAATTAAATTATTAATGTAATCAAACAGAGAAAAAAAATCTGCCAGGAGACGCTAAGGGTGAAAGGGTTTTGTTCTGAAGTGTCGCTGACTTAAACAAGCCCGCGTGCAGAGTCGAGGCTCGGAGCGGGATTTGATGTGTTGTTGGGAGCTTTAATCTCATTTTATACCTTCCGCGCGCCGCATCAGAATGCGTTTGAACAAGGTCGCAATCGTGCCAAACTGCAAAGCGCAGTGTAACCCTGTTGCTGTCGCCGTCCTGCCTCTCGAACCCCAAAGTGAGCGTCTCCTTTTCAGCCCCAAAGAAAGCTCCTTCCACACTTCCACGTATTCTACTTACCTGCAGGGCAGGGTCTCTAAAGGTGTCGGAACTACTCTGACATTCATTTCAGAGATCAGTGTAAACGTGGTGCACGTCAGTGAAGAAAATGCTTAACACCACAATTACAAAATCCACGTTGGTGCCATTTTGCACCACGCATCTCCCCACGCAGTCCGCAGGGGAGAAACAAAACAAAACAAAAAACCCGTAACTAGAAAAGGGGAGATAAAGAAAAAACACGACACACACAACTAGCCCCGTGTTTAATCCCCCGACCTCCCCTTTCTGCACGGGGGCAGGCTGTCGCCCCCTGCACTAAGCGCGTCCCCCTCCGCTCGTTACTGCCCTACTCTGGCGGGCGGCGTGGTTTTTTTTTAGCGTCGGACCCCCGGGCGCACAATAGCGACCTCGTCGGAGGAGCAGCCCTCCGCCGCTCCCCGACAGCTCCGCGCAGCCGCCCCGGCCGCCAGCGGGGCCCCGGCTGCCCCCGGCCCTGCCCGCAGCCCCTTGCCGGCAGCCCCCCGCAGCTCCCCGGGGCCGGCGCTGACCCCGGTTGCTGCCGCCGGCTCCTGCCAACGCCGCGTTGCTTCGGTGTCCCCCCCTTCCCAAAATCTTCTGCCCCCTCCCTGGGCCGGGGCCCACCTCCCCCTGCCCCGCCGAGCTGAGGGTTTGTTCTCCCCGCCGAGCCAGCGGGGGCCGGACTCCCCGCTGTTACCTCCCGCTCGTCCGCCGGCAGAAGGGGGGTCCCGCACCTTCCGCAGCCTCCCCCCAGCCTCCCTCCAGGTCCTGTCTGCGGGACTCTGGCTCTTTTCCCCTTCTGTCCTCCCGCCCGTCTGCCTGCCTGCCTGCCTCCTTTTTATTTCCCCTGCCAGTGAATTAAGACCAAGCCAAAGGAGGCAAAAGGAAAAATACAGCCCTGGGCTCCAGGTCTATAAATTCAGCTCAGAGCGAGCGCTCGAAAGTTTGGAAAGACAGAAAGGAAGGAGGCAGCACATGGAGACAAAAGCTAGAGCCGCTCCGCCGGCGGGGAGCGCAGAGGCGATGCTCGGCTGCGCTGGGGCTCCGCGGCTCGTTCGGGTGGGCAGGGCGGCGAAGGGAGAGGGTTCGGTGCGCTCATCATTCCGCGCCGAAATACAGGAATATTAGCCAAAAAATAAAAATAAAAAATATAAATAAATAAATGTTAGTCGATCGATAAGTCAACTTTGTTTAGCAGAAATTGAGAGTGGAAACTTTCCCTTGAGCTGGTAGTGGAGAAGAGTTGGTAGCATTTTTATTTATTTTTTTTTTTTTGCTTTCTTTCTCCTTTCTCTCTTCTCTCTCTCTCTCTCTCTCTTTTTTTTTCTTTTTGCTTTCTTTCTCTCTTCCTCTCTCTCTCTCTGTGGCTTGTGTGTCCACCGGCAAAGGAGAGAAAATTAAGTCGAGAGCTCTTCAAGGCTGCAAAGGGGTCGCTGCAACTCTACCTGTTTCATTTAATTGTCCTCTAAAGAGTGTCCTTCTGGACACTCTTCAGTGGGGCTGCAATCCACTTTGAAAGTGACACAGAGGTGTCAGAGAGGCAATGGCCAACATGTATCTCCTGTATCCTAACTATACATTCATGTCCACTGCTTCCAAGTCTATCAGATCCTAAGGTATCAGATGGAAAGTATTATTCTTCCTTAGGATGTCAAACAATACCCAGATATATCATGCATGGAATAACAGCAGCAACGTAAGAGTCAAAGAAATGTGCATACACCACATGAAACACAGACAGATGACCCATTGACAGGGGTCTGCGATTTGGGAGGTTGGGGGTGTGGGTTAGGAAATGAAGCTAGTAAGTGGAGAAAGTGACTTTCAGCCTGCAGCCCTTGAAAGCGTGCAGATGGACAACCCAAACCAGTCCATGCTGTGGGTGCCAAGTGGGAGCAGTGAGAGGCCACAAGACGTGGTGTGGAAAGATGCTGCTGGCAGTGCCTGCCTGTTGTGCCTCCTGCTGCCCTCTGCAGAGGGAGAGGGCCTCGCCCCCGGGAGCAGCATCCTCGGGGGCTGCTGAGAGGGAGAAATAAAGGAGGCTGAGGAAATGAAGGCTGGGAGTCAGAAGGAGGTGGACGGAGTTAATTGGAGGAAGAAACAGACTGCAGCTTGGCGCTGAAGCTTTGCAGGAGTTTCTGCCTGCCTTGCACGCCAAGCACTAGGCAGAGGGAGATACTCAACTGCTGAAGAGCTTTGCAGGCTTCAGAAGGGATGGTCTGGGGGCTCTCCTACACCTCCCACAACTGCAGGAGACACCTTTGTTGTGCACTGCTGCAAAACAGGGGGCTGAGGGCTCTTGTCTGTCACCCTGCCTGCCCCCTGCCACTGTCACCACGCAGGAAGGGCTTGGAGATAACAGCACAGTGCAGATTTTGTGGCAGGGGAATTGCGGAGCCACTTCAGCTTTGTCAGTGACAGATTTCTGGTAACTGTAGAGTTATTTCTCAGGGTGGAGGACTGAGCCTGCCCTGCACCCCTTGTCTGCGTCCCCCACCGCGGCTAGGTCGTGGCTGCCAGCCCTGCAGGAGCAGCTCACAGCCAGGGCTGCATCTATTTAAAGACTCGGCTGCTGCTGTAGGCTCCAAGCAGCGAGTGCCAATCCTCTTGGCTTGGCAGCATTATTTTTGGCCACGGATCCCTCCCACAGTGTAGGAAATACAATAAAATTAAAACAAACAGAAAAAAAAGGGGGAAAAAAATAAAAATAAAAATAAAGAAAAGAGGCTGCATGATCGCTCCCTGTGGGGAAAGGAGAGAAGCCCATGGGTGCCACACATCTGCCCTGCCCCGCCATTTTGTGTTTGCTTCCGCCTGCCTGCTGTGTGCTGGCAGGTGTGGGGGGCAGTGGGGGTGGCAACATGGCCCCACACCTGCAGCAGTGGGGCCTTCCCCACAGCGGCATCCCTCTGGGGAGCATCACTGCCCCCGTGTCCCTGCTCTGGGAACAGCGATGTCCTGGGGCCTCGTGGTGCCTGTCAGGGTGGCGCCTGGGGTCAGGGCCACTGTGTTGGGCCCAGCCCTGACTCCAGGTTGGGTAGGACAGTGCTTTCTGTGCAGATCCGTCTGGCTGAGGTGTGGCATGGGGTCCTGCCAGCACGACCTGGCTTTAGCCTTCACCCTTCCACAAGCTTTGCTGGTGCAGGGGGAGCGTGATCTCTTATCTCCCCAATGCCACTGCCACAGCTGGCCCATAAAAAAGGAGCAGTCGTGACAGAAAATATTTAAATGGATACTACTCCTGAATCAAGGCCGTGAGACCTGTAATCACAATGCATACCAGAAAGGAAGAAGCCTGTGCTTTCCCAGGCAGATTAATCAGTCCGAACTTCACAGCAAACATGAGAGGATGTGTTTCAGTGAGGGAAAATAAATCCACTAGGAAAACAAGAACCTCCTTGCACTGATAAAGAAGAGATCACTACATAACTTTATAATGGGAAAACACTGCTTATGTGTTTCTTGGTTTTTGTTTTCCTTTAATCTGCCAACCTGCATTTCAACCTCTATACAGAGAGCATGAATATATGCATATAGGTAAAACATATACTTTACTGAAAAATGGGTAGTGCTTGTCCTTATTAGCTGTAAGTTCTTTTTTGCCACCTTCTTTGGCGAGCCTCATACATTAATTTCCTTCACACGCAGGAGAGTCTCATAGTCTCAGAGCTTCCTCCATGCCCTTCACACACCTTCCTACTGCTTCGTCTCATCCTGCTTCCAACATTACTTTACTTTCTCTGTCAGTGAGAGGCAGAAGGATGACAGGAAGGGCTAATGATAGAGATGATGGTGTTGGGGCTGGGAAGACAGAGAAAGAGGTAGAATTTTCTATGCTTTGTTTTTGCATTAGTCATCTTTTAACAAAGCTTGCTTTTGCTCATCCCAATCTGTCAGAGCTGTGCTTGGCCGAGACTGACCTCCTGCTGCTGGCAGTCAGATTTTCCTCTGACTTTCTCTACTTCCTCTCCTCAAGAGCTGAGTGCTGTCCTGCTCTGTCACTTGCTTGCATTAAAGCATATTTTACTGCAAAATGTATTACTTCATTAATCAGTTCAGCTGGTTAACAGAAAGATTAATAGTCTTACCTTATTATCTTGAGTGCATGCGTCTCTATATTCAGAGTATTAAAAGAACTACAGGCTATGATTATGCTACAGAGAAGTTCCATTATAACCTTGCTTTCCATATGTTCAAAGCTTTCTGAAAATGTCGCCTTTGGAACTCAAATTTCCTGTGTCTAGTAAAAACTCTTAACATGCCAGGAAGTCTTCCTTCAAGCATACATCCCAGCCTTTTAGAAAATTCAGGGTATGTTTAAGTATAAAGCAGGACTTACATTTTAGCTTAAACACTTTCAAATATATATATTTATATTTCTACTCTGAACTTACACATCCTTGACAGCTAGGAGTGCTTGTCCAGCTGCAGGTACAGGCAGGATATGGGCTTTGTTTCAGAATAGGCTCTCAGAGGTTCACTTTATACAGTGGCTGCTACTGAAGTCCAAAACTCCTGCGTTAGGCTTCGGTAGCTCTTCACTGCCATTTATCAGTTCCCTGGAACTGGACTGTCCGCTATTTCCTACTTGAGGCTTTCTTGTGTGCAGCCAAAATTACCTTGGGTCATTTGTGGCTTATACACATGTCCTGTCATGCAGCCCATTTTTACAGTATTTGTCTCACCTCAAACAGGATACTGAGGTTAACCAGATCTTGACAACACCAGGCTTGGTTACCCCCTGATGTGATCATGGCTTAGGATGCAATTTTGGTAGGTGCAAACAATCAACATAGACAGTAAAGGATGATTAGAGATGGGGATGAGAAAGCCTATGCTAATTTCAGGGGGTGCCATTAAAAAATAAACAAACAAAAACAAACAAACAAACAAACAAGGACTGTCAGTTTAGCCAGTATGATTTCTTGTTTCTCCTGACAATGCTCCTTGTAACGTTCACACCAATGCTGCAGTTAGGGTGATAAAACTAAAACATTGTCCCCAAGTCCAGTCCATAGATCACTATGTTCGTATGTAGTAAAAATATCTACCCAAGGCTGTGCAGTTTGTCATATCTGAGGTTGTCAATTCACAGCCCCACATCCAGGGACAGAATAAATACGATAATCTCTGTAAAACTTCAGCTTAATCTCCTGTCAATGGCCACTAATATTCTCCCCCTCCTCTCTTGGGATATTAGTATTTACCTTTAGAATATATTACCTTTAGAATCTTACATTTTAAATATTAACAATTAGTAAGATTCTTGCTTAGAATAAACTTTCAGTATCCCACTAGCCCTCTCCCTACTATGGTATTGTGATAAATGACTGAGTCCCAAATAGGATTCCAATTAAAGTTTGTAGTTTATTAAGCGAATAGAGGCAAGCAAACAGCACTGGATGTGTCAGGAGCCTCTGCTCCACCAAGATGCACACCTGTTATATCAGGGGGCTGATTTTTAGGCTCCTAGACTAATACATATTCATCACTACTCCTAGAAAATGCAGGGTTATTATAACTAGTTCCCAGAATCCGAACTCTTTCTCGGACGCATGCGTATCAGTCTCTGGTGGTCTCTCTGGGGGTTGCTCGTGCTGAAGGCTCGTAGTCTTCCTCCCAGACTTTGTCCTTCGGTCGTCCTTCAACTCTCCCTTTCTCCTTATTTGGTGGATCTCTTTGCCAGATATCAGAGGCTTGGGCAGCGTCCCATGCAGAAGTCAGCAGTTTAGTAAAAACTCCTTGGTCCTGTTATCTCCCAGACTAGAGTCTCAATGTTTGCCCTTCAAACCCTCTACACAAATTGCTGGACCCTCCCTTTGCATGATACAAGAACTATGTACACTAATCACTTTGTTTTTCTTAAATAGAAGGCCCTAGCATTGTTCCACACTGACACGAATCAAATTAACACATTTCACAGTATGTTTTCCACATGCTGCTGATGCAGTGACAGGTGGTTTTTTTTTTTTTTTTACACCTGTGAAAGTTGTTTTCTCATCAGTAACCACTCCTTATTAACAGCCTTGAATGTCTCCTCTTCAGCCCATTTCCCCTTGACTTCTCTTTCCAGTGAGTTAAGAAACTAATCTGAGATCCCTACCATAATGCATCTTATAGCTGGAACCTGGTTGCTAGCAAAAAAAGTACAGGCCAAGGATAAAGGAAGGGTCTGTGATCTTTCGCTAGATTGTAGAATATAAAGGATAAGTTTTTTTTTGTTGTTGTTTGTTTGTTTGTTTGTATCTTTAATTAGAGGACATATTATATGCTCTTCATTTTTTTCACAGAGGAACTTTCCTCCTCTTGGGCTGGGTCAATAAGCAAAAGAGAATCAAGAAAATACAAGACAATTACAAATGCAATACAAAAAAGGGCTCATAGATGCATGAAGACACATCAATTCTGGACAGAAGTTGGATGAACTTTTAATCCAGTGAAGTGAGGAAGAGCAATTACTGAAAGAAAGAAAGAAAGAAAGAAAGAAAGAAAGAAAGAAAGAAAGAAAGAAAGAAAGAAAGAAAAAGAAAAGCTATGGAAATGGAGGATTTTATTTAGAAGAGTGGCCATATACTCTGTCCAGAACCAGAGGAGCATATAGCAAGGCAGAAGAGAGAAAGGAGCTACTAAGTGGCTGGTCACTATTGCAGTTTACAGGCCAAGATTTCCTTCCTCCTGAAGCATAACCAGCTCCAATATTTTACTAGTGTCCTCTTCCGCATGCTGCCTTCTCATGCATTCTCCAGACAGTAGAAGATTTTAAATTATTCCACAAGTGGAAATAGGTACTGCTCCCCATTCACTCTATTACCGCACAGTACATCAGTGTAGGGTCAGAGAGCAATGGTATCCTTCAGAAATTCCTTGCAACTGTATGACCAGAACTTACTGGCAGAGTTTGGCAAGTCTGCATTTTTAAACGTCATTATTCTAAGCAGCTGGAATGTCTGTTATGGTACTAAAAAGGCAGAAGTAATATATTATTTTTAATATCTGTATTTTATTTGAATACTTTTAGAATTGTTTCATAATTTGATTAGAAAATCTTCACAGATATTTTCAGGTATGTGAATGTTCAAAAGAGAAGTCAGGAAGACTCTAGCATATTTAATTTCCTGATTGACAAAAAAAAAACACAATGGAAAACAAATCCCTGGGTGCTGGAAGGGCAAACAATGTCCCACCTCATTTCCACAGCTTGACTTTTTCTCTTGCACATTGCAAGTAATGCAAGGATGAATTGCAGACAGGTCTTTCCACATGTTTTTCTCTCTTTACTGGGACACGTCCCACTGACAACAAGTACATTTTCCAGTGATCTGTTTCAGGTCTTCACTGCTTTGAAAACTAATGGTGAGCCTTTGAGGTCTTTCTCCTTGAAGATACTGCATGCTGCAGAAGAAATGACATTGACCACACTTATTCAGAAGTGATTTGGTACAGGGGACTACCTTTTCTTCAGCCTGCTGTGTTCACACTTTACCCCTCTCCTCCAGCTGAGTGTGTGTAATGCAGTCTTCTGATGGTTGCAGAGGCAGCAGCGCGAAGAGGGCAAGACAGGTTTCTTAAAATGACATGCACATCTTGCCAACATCCATAGTCCTGGGAAGGAATTATATCCCTGCTGTTCAAACTGCTGTATGTCAGCTCTGGGACATCATACTGGTCATCTTTCCTCTCTAGGTGATGGAAGCCTGTGCTGTCTTTCAAGCTGACATAGCTATATTTTCTCTGTGTTAGGTAAAGTGTGGTATCCACAGCGTTAACAGTGCCTGCAGAGCAGATTGTGAAGCCCGTTCTCTCAAACCTCAGCTGTTATTTTAAGCACATAAGCAAAAGGAACAAGGGCATCAATCATGTCAAGAATCTTTGCTACCATAAGACCTTCTGCTGTTTTGCTGACACCAGAATGACACAGACCTGTAGAAGTCCGGCGTAAAATGCCACCAGGTGGCAAAATCATCCACTCTGGACTAGTGTTTCTTCCCTTATGGCAGATCCTGGAGATGGGGGCCAGGATAAGTTTGTGGTCAAGTTTCCAGTGTATTTCTTTTTAATGGAGATATGCTGAATATCCCAAGACTACATGCTGAGACAATAGCTTTCTTTTCCACAAGCTGTCATTCTGGTGTGTCTGCTGAGAGCCCCATAGTAACTGCAGCATGCCGTAGGTGTCTGCCCGTCTGTCACATTAGCATCCGTCAGCAGAAATAAGCTCTCCTCTTTTTGTTGCTGTTTTTATTGTTTTGTTTTGTTTTCTTTGGGTTTTGGTTGTTTGTGTTTTATTTTGTTTTTCCTAGAGATTCCCATGTGAAAGTGAGAAAGTGAGGTGTTCAGATGAAAACAACCTTTGCTGCCTTCCTTAATCTCCACTGCATCCTGTTGCAATGACACTAAAGCCACATTTATGTGTGGTTGATCCAGGTCCAGGCTGATCTAACAGCAAAGGATAGAAATGAAAGTAGGAAGCCGGAACTGCTTCCTTCAGATATGTTATGGGGGTAAAAACTCTTCTCACAGAAGCTTGGGGGTAGCAGAGGTGGTTTTCCTCTGACAACTCTGAAACATGCTCTGAAACTAAGGAGTGCTAACAGCCTTGGAAGACTGATCATAGTCCTAGCACCAAGACTATCCTCGGAACAAATCTAGTTCCCTATGGAATAGCAAAAAAGAGCCTGTAACATAAGGGATACAGGTAGGTAGCTACTCAGGTACAAGTTCACTTATGGGCTTTGCGAGCTCAGGTAAGTGTGCCTGCACCCAGAGCAAGAAACACTCTGCCACAACAATTTGTATGCTATAAGACACATTTCAGAAACAGCTGAAAATGGAAAGCTCAGTGGAAAGAGACCCCTCACTGAAGCAGGAAGGAGACTTTCGATCTGGTAGATTGGTTTGCAAAAAATAAGACACCAAAATAATTGTACTCTAAGGGCCTGCCCTGGCTCTGTTTCACAATGTTCTGCAATTTCTAAGCTTTTTTTTTTTTTTTTTTTTTAAAAAAAAAAAAAAAAAATGTGCAAAAAAAATACAGCTGTTACAAAGTCAGTTAATGTGCTGCTGGTCTGTTCACATAGTTTGGCTGAAAATGCTGCAAGGCAAAAGTAACAACAAAGATGTGCACCCCTTCCCTTCCTGTGCACCTTAATGAGGTGTGAACTCAAAAGGCTCTGTATGCCATTTATATGCTACCATTAAGTCTCAGCTATTTTTTTTTTTTCCTATTAAAAACAATGATGTTACAGTTCCTCAGCAATCTCGTGTACAGAGTGAGGCAAGGATCTGGGGGAAGAAGTAACACGTTGTTGTATTATTAAGGACAGTTGAAGGGCTGAAAGCAGCCTGTTGAAAGAAACACTTTCTACTTTTTTAGTGCTTCACTTTATAATCTCCTAATCTTCTTTTAATTTGTTCTCATGGTGATGTGGTGGTGTGGTGATGCTGTGATTGCACTTCCGAGGTATTTTAACAGAGGAAGAGGTTTAAAAAATAGAAGTACATAATGTGAGACTACTAACTCGGCAGAAATCGATGGTGTGCATCAGGATTCTCTGGCTGTTTTCCTGGACAAGGAAAGGGAAATATGCTGTTGACTAAAATTGTACATGCTGTATTTCCTCTCAGAAGAATTATAATCTAGTGGATGAAACCTGTGGTGCTGTATTGTCCAAGGTGAAAATTCTGTTCTGCTGCGATCAGTCACAACTTTGCCACTGCTTGCCAAAGGGCTGGGGTTTTAGACGTGATTATGTGGCATACCCATGAATTCTCCTCTGCCCAATATGCAAGAGCAGGGCAGGAATGGATGGCACGTGTCCCTGCCTCGGGGAGTGGGAACCCTAGGCTTTGCTTAGAAGAGCAAGGGATGACTAACACCAACCTCTGGAAAGATCCTGACCAACACAACCCCGATCTCTCTGCCCAGTGCATTTTACCCCAGACCGCAGAGCATTTGCCTGGGGGAAGCAGCAGCAGAATCCATTCTGCCTGTGCCAAGCTCGGAGTTATATTTCTGGCTAGTTGCTAGGTAACTGTGCAGGAGGCTCCGTGGGGCCAGGAGTCTGTGCGGAGCAGCATGGCAAAAGTATGAACTTTCAGAAATCATGAGCAACTGTCGCGCACATGTGCAAACCCTGAGTTTTCCGTGGTGCATTGCTGAGACGAACCTGAAAGGGTTGCTGCAGGAGCAGCAAGCGTCTCCTCCTTAACCATGGTGTTCTTCCCGTGAAAAGTTCGAAGCCTCCAGCTGAAAGCTCGTGGGGGTACGGCAGCAGTTTGTTGCATTTGCAAGATGAAGCACATGGCCAAATGTACCCGGTTTTCTCAGTTGCCTTGTTATGCATGAGGATGGCAGTACCTCTCATGCACAGAGCTGAGCTGCACTGAGACCTTGCCTGCCCTGTATGGTCCCTTAATATGATCCTTATTTGCTCCATTTATTCTGTGACTGCCGTATTCACAGAACCATCCATGTGCCAGACCCTCATGCACTCATTTTATTTCCCTGTGCTGCTGATAGGAAGAAAACCTTGAAAATAAAATCAGAGGTTTTAATAGAGCAAATTATATTTATTAGCAACTTTGAAAATAAGTTCTGAAAAATGTAATCTATTTTACTAATTCTGTTATGGAGATGTCAAACAATTATTTAGCTGTTACTTATTTTAGCAGAAATTCTTCAAGTGAATTGCTCTCCTCAGATTGTTGTCTGTCATATCCAGATGGGCAATTGAGAGTGTAACAATTATCCATAGATGAAAATTATTTACACTCTTTTCATATTTTATCCAGTGCTAACATTAAAATGTATCAGGGGTTGTCAATATTTATATGCACAAAACCTCAGAAGACTAGAAAATCCAGAATCAACTGAACTTAAGGTCAGCCTCTTACAAAATACATGAGCCTTTGATTATATATAGAGAAGAAAGCTTTAATCAAGATATACTAGTGCAGAAATCAAAGGCAATGGAAATACTATATAACACAGTATTTGAATTTAAAAAGTGTTCAAGAAAGTTTGCTATGACAAGCAGCCTGGGCTTAAACTAAACAGAAAAACTATTGCAGGTTTGTGCAACACGATTTTTCTAACACAACCCATGGTCCTCCTTGCTGCCATTACTTTTCCCATTTGCCATAGTATAGAGAGTTCCTAATTATTTGCTAAATCAGTTGCAGAGTTGGGTTTAGTAAGTGTACAGGCTCAAACAAACAACAAATAAATAATAACACAAACAAAAGCAGAAAGCTGCAGTTTGCGATGGGACTGCCTACTAGTACTTGAATCTTTGGCAGCGGTCACGACAAGAATAACAAAATTAAACCTAAACCAACAAAAACCCTGGAAATCTATGATGAAATATCACCAAAGTTCTTGTAATAGACTCTGGTTCTGGTAAGTGTTGATGACCAGTGCAAATCGTTAATTGTCTGTGACTCTCCCACTCAAAGCCTGAATCCTCTAACAACAACAAAAACGTAAAATAAATCAACACCCATAGATTCCCTCTGGCACGGAAAAAGGTCTGCTCTCCGCTCAACTGACTGTCACAGAGTTTACAAAATCTATGCTGCACATAGCAGCAGCAATCACTTCCCCCATTCACCGGGTGGAAAACATCCAGAGTTTCATTTTTTCAGGTTGGATTTCTTCATAAAACAATCAGAGAGATAAAACTCCACAGTCGTTGTTCTAGTGTCTAAAAGCTTGTGCTTCTTTACTGTTTATTTTCGTGTCAATCTGAGCTTCATTTTGAGGGTAAAGCGGGGTTTTAGCAGCTTAGAACGTTTTTGTTGAACCAGACAAAAGAAATTGACTTCCTGAGGGGCCCCCGTGCCCCCACCAGCGGTCTCCGGGCAATTACGAGGAGGACCCTTTAGAGCCTGCACTCGGCCGCTGTGTTTGGCAGCGACACAGGCGGCTCTGCGGGCCGGGGGCAGACAGAGCGACACCCCCGCCGCCTGGCGCCCCGTCACGGCTCGCAGCAGGCGTCCGCAGGCACGGCACCACACAGCCGGCCCGCCAGCGCTTCGCATAAAAAGTACGTGCGAAGAAATGTTCCCGTCAAGCGCGGCCCGTGACGGCTGAGCTAAAATATTTCGCTCGTTAATTTGGTTATAACTCTCGGGGAGCTTAACTCTTCCTCCCCCGCTCTCCCAGCTCCGGCCGAAGGCAAGGGCAGCGCCGGGAGGGCCGTTACATAGCCGGCGGACTGGCCAGGAAACGGCCCGGCAGGAACCCCAACATGGCGGCGACGGCGGCGGACCGCTGGCGTGCACCGAACCCCGCCGAGCGCAGCCGAACCCAGCCGAGCGATGCCCCGCCCCGCGCCGCCCATTGGCTGCCGCGCGGCCGATATGCAAATGAGCCCGGCGGCCCCGCTGCGTGCGGCAGCCGCCAGGCGGAAGCGGAGAGCCGCGGCGGGGCCGGGGCGTGGGGGCCGGCGGCGGTGTGCGCGGGCACGTGTGGGGACGGGCACGTGCGAACAGCGGCACGTATATACACAGATGTGCGCGTACAAACATAGGGGCACACGCACACGCATACGCACACGCACACACACACACACACGCACACACACACACACACACACGGGTACGCACGCATATGTATATACACGTACATGTGTACATGCACACATGTGTAAGATACATACATATATATGATACACATACATACGTGCACACACACAGATACACATACACACATGTTAAACTGTTAAAGCCTCAGCCTCTCCAGCACCGCATTCAAACCAGACCCCAGAATGCGCGCCCCAGACTTGCAACTCTAGACGACTGGGAAACGAGGTGGGGGGACGAGGGGGGTGAAGAGAAGGAGGAGGAGGAGGAGGAGGAGGAGGAGGAGGAAGAGGTGGTGGTGCCCACCGCCGGCGGGTGGTAACTTTACTGCTTCTTCCCCCGCTCCAGCCAAAATTTTTCTTCCCATCCGCTGCCGTACAGAAAGCCAGCAACAGCAACAAAACCAAAACAAAGCTAACAGGCAGCCTGAGAAAAAATATATATATAAAAAAATATTTTTTTTTCCTCGACACCCCCCCCAGACAAAAGGCAGAAGGCCACTTCTGGAAATCCAAACAAAACAAAAGCAAAGCAAAACAAAAAGCACAGAGCCCTTGAGAAAAAGAACTGATTTGTAACCTGGGAAATGTGAGGCCAGCGGCCCGGTGGTGTGTGTGACAGACTTCAAGATCCCGTTTGTTTAATGCAGTACGCTGCAATGGTATGTGGTGCTGGAAATTATTTATATCCACATATATGTGTAATATATGACTTGCTTGGCTCTTTTTTTTTTTTTTTTAATTCTTCCCGGCCGAGACTTTGTTTCTGTGGTTTCAAAGTCGATGTTATACCCTCTTCTTAAATGCTGATACTACTTCTGTTTTACAGGATGAGATATAAGTGGTGGATTGTTTATATTTTGCTATTTTGGCAGCTTTTGTATATGGGTCACACTTTTATGCCAGGAATCAGTTGATGGGAGTTTGCGTCCAAAAGTGCTGAACTTGGCACATTTCCTGCTCCAACTTTCTCCCCCTCCCCCTGCTTTTCTGGCAGGCAACTATCAGTTAACTGCTGGAAAGGATTAATGCAAATGCTACTTTATTTGTACCTTGCAGACAGTTCTTTTTCCTTCTCTCTTGTTGCTGTAGATACTGTTTCTTTACTGTCATTTTAATATAATATTTTCTCTCTGGCTGTGTTGGTGGTTTTGGGAGTTAATGGGCTGCAATATTAATGTATAATGTTGAGGAAATGGCATCGCCATTGTGCATGGTCAGATAGATAAATTGTCTGGAGCCTTGTGCTGGTCTCTTTCACACTATATTGCAGGACACAGTGTTCGGGTGGCATTTCTGGCTTGTTTTTTAAAGTTACTTTAGAGGGTTTATTTTTGTTCCTCCTTCACCCCCCCCCCGGTTTGCTTTTTTTTTTTTTTTTTTTTTTTTTTCTGCTGTTTTGTTGTGGGACATGTGTGTGTGTTTTAATTCATTCCTTTCTCCTGCCTGTCTGTGTGTATGTGTGTGTGTGTGTCTGTCTGCTTTCCCTCTTGTCCTCTCTTCGCCTGTGTGTCTGGGCCACATTTTAATGCACAATATCCCATCCATTAAGTTGTGGTTGAATGCGGAGTGTGTGAGGACTTGGCAGCTCTCAGGTTGAAGGGGGCGGGGAAGCCCGTTTCGGCTCTGACACAAGATGCCGATGTGGCGTGATCTGAATTATTATTAGGGCTGCGAACATGGCCATCTTCTCCTGCTGCTGGAAAGCGCTGCCATTGAACTTGAGACGGGACAGACAAGATCTCCAAAATTTTTTTTTTTTTTTTTTTTTTTTTTTAAGTACAGTAGCTGGCAGGGAAAGGGCGCCAAAACACACAAGATTAAAGTTCTCTGAAGAGGTCTTGTGCTGCTACCCTTACGACTTTAACTTTGAATTGCAAGGAGAAAACAAAACAAACAAATAAAACAACAACTTTATATATATATATATATATATATGTACATATATATATATATATATATAATCCTAATTTAGACAGACATTTAAATCCAGCTTCTGCTCCACCTCCTTCGACTCCTAAAAAACTGGCAAGTGATAAAAACCGGCAAAAAAGATGGAGGTGAAATCTTGTTCTTGCTGCTGCTCTTTATGTCCAGAGCATTTAAGATCAGAAAACATTATTTTTTTAAAAAAGAACTTACTGTATTGGGGTAAGAGGGTTTCCATGCCTTTGTAAGGCTGAGAACATGACCTGCAGTGAGGACAAAAACTGCATAGTTGTGTAACCTAAAACGTTGTGGTTTACACAGCTTTACACTTGAGGTTTGATGTTTTCATTTGCTGGTCTGGGAGCTGTGGAAAGCTTGAGTATTATAGTCCCCATCAAACCGTATGTGGACAGAGGTCAAGAGCACACACCCTTTGTGTATATGTGTGTTTCTTGTAGAGCCAGTAGTGGGTTTCTGTGCTTCTGATTGTAGATATACATAGTTTGTATCTGATTGTGCATATAAGCAGTTAGTATACAGAATGTTTCTTCTGATCACCCAGAAAAAAAAAGGATTGCTAGAAAATATTATTATATATAAATTTATAGGTGTGATAACTCACAAGTTTTAGTGATTGCTGTTCGCATTCCAAAGGAATCATAAATACCTTACAAATTCTGCCACATATGAAATAAATCAAGACCTCATAAAACAATGTATTATCAGTTTGCTTGTTTAGCTAGTTGTGTTTCTTCCCGAAATGTTTGCTACCCAACTTTTTGTGTGTGTATATATATACTAATGGATATGTATACTTCTGTACGCACAGAGGACAGAGCTCCTGTACATTGGGAAACTGACCAAGACTGTGACTGTATCAAACACAAGTGAAACTTTACTTTGTAGTTGAGTGTGATGGTACAAGAAGTCTCACAAGGCACGAAGACTAGTCATATAGGTAGACTCACCATTAGGTAACACAATGATAACTTAATGTGATTTGATTATTTTGTACGTATAGTTGGCACAAACTGTATTTTACTCGTGCTGTACAGTATTTATATGTGCACTTAAGTATTTGTATATCTAATGGGTATGTGTGTGAGAGCTGCCTTTTCTAAAACTTCTTTCTAACCATAGGTTAAAAAGAAGTTTTTGGTTAAAAAACATGGGTTAAAAAGAAGTATAGCTGTTAAACTGGATGTAAGAAGCACTGCAAAGGTTGTCTTATAAATCATGGGGACCTTTTAAGTAAAAATTTTGGAGTTGTTTCTCTGAAGTTGAACCTTTTGTATTAAATGCCTTATATCTCAATCAAATTCTCCTGATTTTTGCATTGGAATTTTCATGAAAATATGATTTCTTAGAAGTTCAGCACATGCATGTTTAGACTGTCAACCCAATTGCCCACTCGTGTCTTGAGAGAATCTGAGGTTACACATTTCAGCATTAACAATACCTCTCTCTTTGATTTCTAATGCATAATAATGGTCTTGTGCTCCAAAACTCAAAACAGTTGAGCAGTTGTCTGGACAAAGGGCATCAGCTGAAATTCTGCTTTAGGAAGTCTATCAGTGGCATAACTGGCCTTTCCACTTTTTAACGTCATTATCTCTGAAGTTCAAGGGCAATGCCATTTCCCAGCATCTGATGTTTGTGAACACTGTCTGCAACTGAAGGAGGTGAAAACACTTTCAGTGCAAGTCCAGGGCACTAAAATCTCCACTGTTAGCTAAAAACTGCTCCAAAAGAGCTAGAGTGGGTGGTGGGGATCAAGACCATCTGTCCCAGGACTGCTGTGAGTAAGGACTTGGAGGCAAATGGACAGCTTTTGCACAAGGTCTCCGTGAAACCTAGGCCCAGACGCTATGGCTGCTGTCATTGCCATGTTAACACCACGGCTCTCCAGGCTAACCTGCTTGCTAGTGTGTGTGGGCCTCTCCCAGGTCAAACCCTCCTTCCCATGCAGGTTTCCACTGGGATTCACTGGGAGGAACCAGAGGGTTCAACCAAAGACAACCCGTACCATGCCCACCTTGCCTCCTAGGGTACGTGCAGGAGAGGACAGCTTTGCAGCCCTGTTGGCCAGGCAGTTCCATTACACTCAGTGTGCCTCCAGGTGCGGGGCCTGCTTTGTCCTGTCCCAGCAGCACCATCACAGGCTGCGGTGCTCGATTCACACCCTGTCCTGGTCTGCTTTGGGTTGGGATGCAGAATGGCTCCCACCTGTGGGGATGCAAACCTAGCCTCTCCCTGACTTCCTCTTGCAGAAAGCGCCCAGCTTGGTGTTTTTCCCTACCCCACTCCTTGTTCCATTTGCTTTGTTGCCCTCGCCTTTCCTCACTCCTGGGATTCTGCCAGCTGTTTCTTGCTGTCAGTGCATGGGTTTCTGCCTCAAAGCCGGCCCTTGGCCTGGACTTGGGAGGACATGGGGCCTCCTGCGAGCCCTGCCTGGGAAAGGGTAGGCTTCTGAAGCCTCTGCAGCTCTCAGGGCAGCTGTTGTGTAGCTGGGGGCTCACACTGGTCCTCGTGGAGAAGTGTGAAGGTGGAGGGGGTTGGGAAGGGCTTATTATGGCTTTAGATCAGGTCCGCAATAACGGCTTGTGTAAGAGTTCAAGCGCTCAGAGAGGTGTGTTCAAGGACATCAGTGCATTTGTGCCAAGGGGAATGTCTTTTATGGTAAATTAACTCCAGTTAAACTGAATATTTATTCAAAAGGAAACTCCGGTATTTAAAGCTGGCGTTATCAGCTTTTTGCAGTGTCTGGGTGAAGGAAGAGATGATAGGATTTGGGGGGTATTCTCCACCAGATAGGAGAATAAATGTGTTCGCTGTCGTTAACCCCGAATATGCCTCATCCTTTCCCGCCCGACTGCGTGCTCTGAACTTGGCACTTATTGATGTGGTCTGCGGAAAGGAACAACCGTGTGTGCCGGCTGAACCCTGCAAATCCGAGGGGACGCTGAAAGTGCAGCTAGAGATCGAAGTGGGGGGCGGACCCCGCAAGGGTTAACGCGTTGGGCTCTAGCTGTTTCCTTTGACATTACCTGTCTTGCACGGGCTCTCTCCTTCCCCCGCCCTTCCTCCTTCTCCTTTTGGTTTGTAAATGTATGTGAATTGCAGCTGGTAGACTTGGCAAGCTCCCCTCATTAAGAGCCCTCTTTGAAAATGGGCTGTGTTTGAGCATTTCCCTAATGAGGACAGGACGGGGTTAAAAAGTGACCATTTCATGGTTGACTTGAACCTGCCTACTTTCCTTGATGTGTCGTCGTGAGATGCCTGGCGTGAATAAACTCTCACTTCGGGAAGGAGGAAGCCCATGGTCCCTCCAGGACACCGCCGGGGGCTGCGAGCCGCCACCGGCAGAGGCAGCGCCGGTGCCGGGGGGAGGCACACGCTGCGCCCCCAGCCCAGCCGTTCATTCAGGGGCACACCGGGCAAGTTCCCTTCGCCCAGGCCCCAGCCTGGCCTGAAAACGCGTCCCGGGGCTGCAGCTCCCCCGGTGCCGCGGGAGCCGAGGTCGTACCCCTAAAGGGGGAAGGAAAAGAACCCCCCCGCAGACGGCAGCCCGATCCCCCCCTCCTTAAACCCCCCCCCCCCTGGCCCCCCCCCCCCCCCCCCCCAACTTTTTTTTTTTTTTTTTTTTTTTTTTCCCACCGGAGGAGAGGGAAAATGAGTGATGTTTGCAAAACGTGCTCGTTCCGTCTGCGGCGTTAGGTGGTGATTAATAAAGACGGAGGGCAGGGGAGGGGGATCTGGTGGACAAGGAATGTGTTTGCAGGAGGAGGAGTGTAAGGGATGTTGTGTAATTAAATAATAATAATAAAAAAATACTTAAGTCTCATTTGGGGAGAGAGCTGGAACGGGGTCCAGAGGGTGTAACCGGTGAATTTTTCAACTTCCAAGTTTTGAACAGTCAGAGGAAAAGAAAAGCAAAGGGGGAGACTGCGCGCGAGCAAATAGGGAGGGAGAGCGAGGGAGAGATTTATCGTTTGAATTTTCAAGAGATCATTTTTATTATAGTGGGCGTTTGGAAAGCAGACTCTTAACATTACCCACAGAGAGCGGGAGGGAGGGCGGAGGGAGCGGATAGGCAGGGGGAGCAGGAGGCAGCGGCAGCCGCGAGAGGAGCCCGGAGATTGCGCGCTGCGGAGCTTTTCCACCCTTGGGGGACGCACACGCTCGCGCCAGCTCGCTCCCGCACACATGGTCGCTGCCGTGCAAAGTTTCGCCTGCCATCGCTCCGGGATTTTCCTGCGCCGCTCCGGGCTGTAACCTTGAACTTTCGAGAGCGTGGTGACAGTGCCGTAATAACCCACCACCAACTTCTTAAAAAAA
>CM021763.1:34504540-34535471 GCA_011075105.1 Heteronetta atricapilla | reverse complement strand
GCAAAACAACCACCAGCAGCAGCAGCAGCAGCAGCAGCAGCAAAACCAAGACTCCTGCGCCGCCGACAACAAGAGGGTTAAAAGTGTAGATTGGATTTCACCCCGGGAAATCTAGCACACGGAGTGAACTTGAATCTTTGGCTATTTAAGGAGGACCGGGGTTTGTTGTGAAGTTGTGATCCAGGGCAGAGCCCCGTCCTGATTGATTTCATCTTCCTTGAGTCTCAGATGACTGTAAAATGAATAGATGAAATTATTCCTTTTTTGAGGCTTTTTCTTAGGGGCTCTCCGGGCAGCGTGGTCTCAAAGCGAAGTCATGATGTATTCTCCAATCTGTCTCACTCAGGTATAGACGCATTTTGTTTCATTTCATTTATTTATTCGTTTATTTACTTATTTTCACGTGCTTTTTTATATTTGTGTGTGAGTTGTTAATGACTCATTGCTAGTAGTGGTAATGGGTTAACGCGCAGTTGTAACTGCTTGTCAGATCCAAACTCCTCTCGCAGGAGGGGAATACTGGAGGATCAACTGTACCAGGCCATTGTTTTGGGGAGATCCATTCAAAGTGTCACTCGGAGACAAATGCTGTTAATTGCTAGTGCATAAGGAGTCAAAGGTTAACAGAATGGAAATGAGCGTAATTACGCTAAAAAGCAGGTTCGAGAAGTATTGATTTGATTGGAATCAAACGCTCCGCGCTCTTTTCAGCCGGCCGGCGTACGCGGAACCTAACGAAAGCCTTTAAAAGGAAAAGTGCTGGTTTTGACCGAAAAAAAAAAAAAAAGCAGCGAGCGCGCTCTTGGCGTGAAGCGATCGCGTTTTAGGCTTAATTAGAAGCGCGCAGCCTGCCAGCGGCGGGGGCGACGGGGACGCGGCTGCCTTCCGGGCGCGCAGCATCCGCGGCGGAGCGCGCAGCTCACCACGGGAGGACACGGGGTTCTCCGCGGGGCTGGCCGCCGGCAGGCTGCGGGGGCGGCCTGCCCTGGGCCGCGGGTCCCCGCCGGGGTCCCCCCAAGCGAGTTTGGGTTCTGGGGGCCGAGCGGTGCCCGGCCGCTGCCGCCGCGGGGAGGTCGCCGCCGGGGCTGCGCTGGGGAGGGGGCGCCCGGCCGGGGGTGGGGAAACGCCGTGGGCAGAAGGCAGGGGATAGTTTTGAGAAGCTTTTGTGAAAGTCTGTCTTAGGAGGATGTGATGTAAACTGATTAAGCGATAGCGGCTTGCTTCCACATTCGCGCAACAAATAGCTAAAGAAGGCGAAAACGTGCGAAAGTGGCGTCTCGCGCTGTACGGTAATTAAGCGGGCAGCGACGCGCTTATAGCTGCACGGCGAATAAATAAATGCGATTTAAGTTATTCGACAATTAGAAAACATTGTAATTCAAAGGGGCTGAAGTATTCATAAATTGTGAATGAAGATGGAAACAACGATAAGGCTTATTCAGTGATTGGATGCAGTCCTGTAGCTTTTTGGCTGACACATTTTTTATTGTTTATATTTTGTTTGGCATCTAAGTGTGATTGACTTAGATATGGATATTTTCAGCAAGTAAACCTGAGCGTCAGCGGAGCAAAGCTGGAAATAAGTGCCGTAGAAATATTTCTTCCTCAAAAGAAAAATTACTGCATGTGGGAAGTATTTTGTCTAGCAGATACACGTACGCTTGCAGGTACACACAGAGAAATAATTGCTTACCTTCAATTAGCAAAAATCAATTTTGTGTGGCCTGTCCGTCATGTGAAATTACTGACAGGCAGTGAGACCTCTGTCCTAGGATATATACCTTATAATATAGCTTAAGACAGCACTTCTAACACAGAAAACACGCACGTTTTCACTACCACCTCTAGCACGGTGGGGAGTTCATTTTGTTGTTTTCTGCTCTGATTTTTTTTTTTTTCCTTATCTTTGTCTTTTGGATTCAGATGCAATAGATTTCCTCACTTTTCGCAAATCTATATTAGAATACCATACCTATGTGCATACAAAAACATAACATTATACTGCTGCAGTCACAGGTACAGGAGAGCGATTCCTGGCTTTCGTGTGCTAATAACTTCTACCTTACATTTTGTAATCCTGCTGTATCATCTGCTATGTAGGAGCAGTTTACACTTAGAGGCACATGTATGGAACACAATTGCAGCAGTTTGATTTTACTTTGGATTTTTTCCTCTATCTGTTTGGAACGATAAGAGTGGTTTTGAAATCGTCTCTTCTCTTCCTAAATTAAAAATTCAGATTACGTTGGAAATGAGAATGTATGCTTTCCACTATTAATTTATTTAAAGCATAAAACTGATGAATCTTATTTTGGCTTGCAACTGAGTTAAAATAGTACTGCCAAATTTGTTCTCTCTATTGTTTTCTGCCTCTCTAAGGCTCTACACAGTTGCATGTTGACTGTGATAGGGTATGCTCAGTAGAAAATATTTTGGTAAAAGTTCTAAACACAGAACACCTGTTTGGACCAAGCTAGTGCACAAGCCAGTTCAGTTCATGCCGATAGAGCACTGAAGCACCTTTCAGAAACAAGTCTAAAATCCCAAAGTGAAGTTTTAAGACAGCCCTTGGCAATTCAAATGTTACCCATCACTGTTTCAATAAAAGTTTGGTGGATGTAAAATAACTTTAAGGAAGACTGAAGATTTGGCAAAAGCACTTTAATTGGGGGTGGGGGCATGAGGGTCTTTTTCTGTGTCCCCCACATGTCTCTTTCCCCCTGTTTGGGAGTGAGTATAAACGACATTTATCTCTCTTCCTGAGGCATGATAGGATGCAGTTACTGCATGCCTTTAAGTGCTTAGACTCTTGTGATATTTTTAACACGTTTATTTTTATGTTATGGTGGTTCAGGAAACACAGAATATGTAGCCTTTTTCTTTTCCTCTTACAATACATTATTTCATTATGCACAAGGAAAATCCACAGGGGGAAATTGAATGCATGAAGTTTTTGCTGTAAAATTTCTT
Source organism: Heteronetta atricapilla (assembly GCA_011075105.1). NCBI lineage: Eukaryota > Metazoa > Chordata > Aves > Anseriformes > Anatidae > Heteronetta > Heteronetta atricapilla. The sequence goes on along the minus strand of CM021763.1, from coordinate 34,532,501 downwards.
GACTTCTGCCTTGTATACTTGTTGTATGATCCTAGGCTCAAACTTAGATGAATTGATATAAAGTTTATAAGAGTGGAAAATATGAGAGAGGCACTGCATTTCCCCTTTACCTATTCTAAAAAGCAAAGCCGGCCTAGCTATCATCATTATAACATAATTAGACTACTGGTATTTTTTCCTTTATTTACAAACTACATAGTTATTCTATAATAATGTCCATTTTAATTTAAATTGTCAGTGCAGAATGGTTCACCTGAGCCATTTGATATGACATTTGAAAACCTTTCCACCATAAATCACTCTATTGCAAGAGCAACTGTGGCACATGGGTAAGTGCAACATAAAAATCATTTTTTCAATATTGCTGTATGAATATTAAGGGGAAAAATCAAATTCTGTAGATGGCTTTTTAGGAGGTTTAGTGGAGAATGTGTGTGATTAATTGCAAATCTCCATTTAGGATCATTTTTATGGGCACTTCTTCTTGTCAAGTAATGTTTCATTTGAAAGGACTCCAGATGCACAATGAATCTCTCACAGATATCTGATAATATTACTTTAGAACAGGATGTTCTTTGCTGTCTTTCTCCTTCACACTCTTTCACATATATTTATAGCTTTAGGACTTAATGATATCATGAAAGAAAACCCTGAATACAGTCTTAGAAAGGTTTCTTTCCTTTTTTTTTTTTTTTTTTTTTTTTTCCTTTTTGGCCCCCCCCCCCCCCCTTTTTCTTTCACTCTTTGAAAAGGAAAACATTCAACCATTATTCAACCACTGGAGACTGAAATTTAAAAATAGGAATTTGTCTCTAAAATTTTCATAGATATAAAATGCTATTGGTTATTATTGGTAACACAATGCGCAGCACCTGAATGCAAAGCCATTCTGGAAGAGTTTGCCATGTCCATCTTAAAAAAGAAAACTAGATCTGCAGTTTTCTAGTAGTGTAGAATTTCCATGTTAATTTTATTGCCACTTAAAGTTATAATAGTTGGAGTCTGTTTTAGACATAGGGTTAATTATTGTATTTGGAAAAAAATATCTCTCTCTCTCAAAGCTCTTCAGCCCCCTGTCTTTTTCCTTGCCCCACATTTAATCACAGATATTAGAATGTTCAAGATGTAAAGGAATTCTGTTTTGCTCAGTCTAAAATTAATTGTAAGGATTTTACACTGAAAAACCTTCCTCCTTATGCTTAGTTAAAATATTATTAACATTTTATGTAAATGCTTTGATTAAGATGACTTTCATGGGTGAAAAAATAAACTTTCTCTAGTAGTTAGAATTGAGGGGAAGAAAAGCATGGCATTGGAAAGTGTATAAAGATAGGGAAGTCTTATCATGGGCTGTGGTTACTCAGAGCAGTATTGCCTTCCCACACAAAGAACAGATTGTGGTTTAACTCTTTCCATGGCCTAGTTTCATGTGCCAGTATAGTATCAGAATTGTTCAAATCTCTGCTGGAAACTACTAGTCAGTTTAATTATTGCCTTTGTGACTTTGTCAAACATCATACTGTAGTGCAATTGTTTATGTGCTGAATTATCTTCTAAGATTCCCTCCCCTTCCTTTTTTTTTTAAAAAAAAAATATTATTATTACTATTATTATTATTACTGTTATTTTCTCTGTGAAGGTAACATGGGCATAGGGAAATGGCTTGCAACTTTTGTGTTGTTTTCTGTTTGATTTGACTGTGGTGAGGGAAGAGGTAACCAGCTCCAGTAGTTTTTTACCATTCAGGAAATTTTAAAGTTTGTTTGAAATTTGAAGATTTAAATACTAAATTCTTGGCCTGAAGCTTCTACAATGGCAGTCTGAACTCTCTATAATTGAGACCAATACTTTCATCATTTTTTCCCTAATGGAGTTAATCAACCTACTGATTAAACATAATTCATTCCCTGTCTAGTAATGTAGCTAAAATATTAGTTTGTTAATTATATTCTTGAATATAATTGTATAAAAAAGGTTCAGTTTTAGTTTGATTGCACTGTGCCAGTCAGTATGATGAACAATCTGCATGGTATTTAAAACTACATATGCCTACACACAGAAAGAGAGATATCTCCCCTAAGGTCTCCCTTGCAAACCAAAATACAGTAATGTTTGATAAGCAGATTGCACTGTTTTAAACAGAGAATTTGTTCACAGAAGAGGCATTAGTTTTCGGGAAAGGCCTATTTAGATATTAACATGGATGTGTAGGATGGTACTTTAAGCAGACAAAACAAATTAATTTAATTGCTATAGGATGTGCTTGTAGACGACAACTATGCATTACCTCCTTAATGCAATACATATTGCTGCTAGGCAGAAGATAAGAACTTTCAGGTGTAGCCAGATGATAGAAAGGGATATTTTGGAACTGTAAATAATTTGCATGGGTATCACAAAAGCAGCATTTGACCAGCGGTGCACTCGTAATGTCACTCTGCCACAGCATGCAGGAACACAAAGAATGCAAAGTTTGTGCCAAGTTGCCATTTTTCATTGTACACCTCAGATTGATTTTTAAGGGGTTTAGAATAATTGCCACACTCATGTGATCAGTTAACAAATTAACTGACTCTGTGGGGCTTCAAAACCCATAGTGAAGCTGCCAGAAGAAAATTAATGTAATTTTTGTTCTCAACTTCATAAACTTTTATTTTACAGAGTTTGGGGGTGGTGGGAGGGAAGCCTGAAGAGCTGAAAGTACAGAAGCTTCTGTTCAGGATTTGTGTGCAACATGCTGTGTCTTTTCCCCACTTTCCCTTACTGTATACTGGTTTCTCTAGTTACCACCACTGGAATGGTGCTGTTTCAGTGCTGGAATGTTGGACGTTTGATAAGAAAATGGATCAAGTTTAATGGCGCATGCTCTTTGTGCCACCAGCAGTCTCTTGCTGAGAGCATGCTCCAAAAGCGGGAACTGTGTGGCATTACACTGAGCATGTATATGCTTTGTGTTTCTGTGCCACAGAGAAGAGAAATGAACTGTGGCATTCGCCTCAGCGTTCTGAACGTTTCTGCTCAGATTTTTTAAAACCGTATAGTGTTCTCTTTGCACAATGGTACTTTTCTTGATGTTAGCCATTCACTCAGATATTTAAATGTTAGAAATAAAACATCTTGATAGCATCTCTTTTAAATGATGTAGTCTTTATAGCTTTGTGGGATGAAGGGAGGGGAGGCATACAGAATAAAATCTTCACAGGGTTCTTTTAAAGATTGAAATGTAGGGAAAATGTGATTCTCCATGTACTTTTGTCTGTTGCCTGATAGCAATAATAAATGCCTAAAAGATGTTATGCAGAATTTTGCATTGATTTTAACTAACTATTGAGTGTTTATTCTCTTCATCTTGAATTTCACTTTAAGATTTTCAGAAATCTTTCTTGATAATGCTTTGATTATGAGAGCTTACTGACTTTGAGTTTTCTTCCTCTCTTCTTTTATTTTTTTTTTTCCCTCCACTTCTCTTCACAGGATGAATTTCACCCATTCATTGAGGCACTTCTTCCACATGTCCGTGCAATTGCCTACACTTGGTTCAACCTCCAGGCTCGAAAACGCAAGTACTTCAAAAAACATGAGAAACGAATGTCAAAGGATGAGGAAAGAGCAGTCAAGGATGAGCTACTTAGCGAAAAGCCCGAAATTAAACAGAAGTGGGCATCCAGGCTCCTCGCCAAGCTACGCAAAGATATTCGCCAAGAGTTCCGGGAGGATTTTGTGCTCACGGTGACTGGAAAGAAGCACCCATGCTGTGTATTGTCCAATCCTGACCAGAAGGGTAAGATTAGGAGAATCGACTGCCTGAGACAGGCTGACAAAGTCTGGCGTCTGGATCTAGTCATGGTGATCCTGTTCAAAGGCATCCCCTTGGAAAGTACGGATGGAGAGCGGCTCATGAAATCCCCACATTGCACAAATCCAGCACTTTGCGTCCAGCCACACCACATAACAGTATCAGTCAAGGAGCTTGATTTGTTTTTGGCATACTACGTGCAGGAGCAAGGTAGGAAGCAGATTGTTGTGTTTCTATGTTAGTATGTCAAACTCTGATTCTGAGTAGCCCTGTTTCCCCTATGGGCTTGCTTCCAGTGAAACATTATTCTGTAGTCTCTATACGTAATGTGGGCACATATCCTTATGTAAATCAGCATATATACATATATACACACATACACATATACTCCTACAGACCTGTGCAAGTGACACGTATGTTTGACATATGTCTCTTGTTCTCTTTCAGGAGAGAGTAGGACATACCAGAGTAGTACTAGTACTTCAGTTCCTCTGAAGCTGCTTTTTTTTTTTTTTTTTTTTTTTTAATATTTATTTATTTATTTATTTATTTATTCTGAAAAAGGGGCACAATATTGTATATTTTTTTTCCAGTAATGACTTCAGAAAACATTCTTCTTCTCTTTAAAGTTTTTGTGTGTCCTCCCCACCCAACCCACCAGTATTGTTAGTAACAGATGCAGGTATGTGCAATTGCACAATCACAATAGATAATATAAATATTTATTCTTGCATTTTCATTTATAAATAATCAAAATTTCACCTTTAAGTTGATGATTCTATTATAACTCTAAAAACAATTATAGACTTTCTCATGAGTATTAAATAAAATATATTAAAAAAAAAGCACAGTAATGCAACTTAGTAAATACTTAGTAGTCAGAATTACAGCATACACTACTTTACATTTTATTCATATTTTAAACCATTAGCTCATGTTTCCTATCTGAGTTTTGAAAAAACAAATATCCAGCTTGTAATATTTATAGAGAATTTTACATAAAAAGTATATTTTCATAATAACACCAATATAATTAATTTTATTTGGCAGATAATTAAAATATAAAAAATCACAGAAAATCTGCTTTAACTTAGTTTTATGGAATAAAATACAAACAGTGCTTCTGGTAATCATATCTCAGGAAAAAAATGCCATTCATTTTACATATTCATATATCAATATTCATATGCAGGTCCCCCAAAATCGTAAATGGCTGTAAGTAGATAAAGATTTTCCTCTGATCCTAAGCCTTTTGAAAAACATTTTCTCTGCGTGCATCGTTTGGGTTCTTTCTGCTGATTATATCGTCCTCTAGCCATCTTTGTATTGCTGGCTGATAAGCACCAATAAAACATTTATTTTTTAGCTGCAGATCTAAACTAGGGAAAGTTTGAACGGCTGCAGATGGTGGGCCATTTTACAACTTGGCCTGGTAGTAGGCAGAAATGGCCTGCAGAAGGGCAGATGGCAGGCTGTTATCTGATGCTTGATACGTAACTCTGGATCTAACCAAAAAAATAACGAAATGGATTTTATTAGTAACAAAAAAGTGAAATCGCACGTCTTCTTTAAATGTGTAGTAATTGTTTTAAAGAACAGGTACACAAGACAACCTTTTTATTTTCAATGAATTTTTCTGTTAGAAATTCAGTCATGCAAATGGTGCACTGTGTTCCTGTGAACGCATAGTGTTCATTTTTATTATTTATTCCTCATGAAAAAATGCCTCCCCCGCTTTTTTTTTTGTCTTATTTGTGTTTTATATATTTTCTCTCCACAGCAGTAGACAATCTATTTAGACATTTTGCAGCGACTTTAAGTTGTTGCACAGTCTGGTAAATCTGATCAAAAGCATAGAAAATAAGTTTTCTATGATAGCATTAAATAAAATACCTTAATTACAAAATATTTTTAACTTCAAATTTCCTTTATGGAAAAAAAAATACTAGTTTGAATGCAAATATTGCAAGATATAGGTTGCTGATGATTAATTTTAATGGATATACCTCTCTGTAAAAGTCAAAACTACAAATGGAGGCAAAATAGCTTATGTAGCTCTTGAACCGAAGAAGCTGCGGTCAGGATACTCACACTCTTGATTGTAAGTTGTTGGAAGCCAGTAACTTGAAATGGGGCAAGAAATTGAAGGGCATAGCTGATTTTACTGTTTTAAATGGATTGAGAATATGAGATTATTCAAAATATTTGTCTAAACAGAAATGAGTAAAATAAACATGCTGTAATATTATAACTTCCAAAGTTACAAGAAGCTACTTCAGGAATATACGGGTAGATGAAGCTGGCTAATTTCTTTGTACCAAGGCACTCTTAGTAGACCCTTTTGTTTATTGTGAACCGCATGTATTTTGTATCTCTCTTGCTGCTTTACAGTTAATCTTCTGTTAACATCTGTTGGCTCTCTTCTTGAAGAAGTCATATTAAGTTATCTTTGTATTTTTATCCTGTTTTGTCAAACTTTGATTTTCTGTCCTCAGTGAAAGCACTCTGTGGCACTTTGCAGTGCACTTGATTAAGAGCACCACACTTTGCAAAAGATAAGCATGAAGTCAACCAAAATGCTGCCTTTTATACATGCTGTTTTGCTTTTTATTTCTATTTTGGAATACAAAATCCGCTTAATAGTATTGTATAAAAACTAAGTAGAGAAATAGAAACAATTAAGTTGCTGAATGGAATATGAAGAAGGAATTAGCACGCAAAATTAATAAAGGGGCCAAATAGTATGGTTTTTGTTGCTTTAAAAAAGAAGATTAGGGGAAAAAGGAGGAGGAAGGATATTTGAGTGCCAGTGATGGTTGCCAGTGGCACCAGGATTGGCATCAGACCTTCTTTGTTTAGCCTAGGATGCCTGTGATTTGTTGGTTGGCATCCGCATTGCAGTGCAGAGTAATGTTACAATATATTGACAATTTCCAGATCTAGAAGTGTCAATAATCCTTTCAGTTCCTAATAAAAAGAGCTTCTACTTTCACATCTGCCTTGAAGGATGAAATAAAGACTGACCTCTCAAGTTCTATCATTGACCAACTTCACCTGGTTCCGCTTTTCGCTCACCTCCCTCAGAATTCAGCATCTTTTTCTCCCTATTCCTTTTCTACTACCCTCTTGCACTTTGGGATTTTTTTTTTTTTTTTAAAAAAAAAAAGAGGCTTGACATAGGTTGCAATGCCTTTGACTGAAATGGAGGAAGAAAATGGGAGGCACACAGTGATCAATGTTTAACCTCAAAATAATTTTAAATCATAATACATTTCTGCTTGCTTTGTGTATTTAGTCAACCCTCCCCCCTACTGATTTTTTTAAAAGCCCAAACCTTGAAAATGCCACAAATGTTGTTTTTAATGACAAAAATGCCCCCTCCCCCCCCCTTTTTTTTTTCTAGCTAGCATCAGAGATATTTTTTTGTTTGTTTGTTTGTCTATCATTTGATATGAAATGCATTTGAGTCCATAAAATCATTTGATGGTATTTGACTCAATCAGTGCAGCGCTTAGGCTGTGTTCCCGTTGCTACAAGAACCGCCATTTTGTTTGTCAAGTGCCAGGAGAGGAGAAAAAAAAAGGCAGACAATGTGCTTGATGCCAATAATGGTTGCCAGTGGCACCGAGGTTGGCATCAGACCCTCTTTGTCTAGTTGCTGAATGCCTTTGATTCGTTGGTTGGCATCCGCATTGCAGTGGGCACATTGGAAAGTTTGTGACAATCAGTGAATGAAAGCTGCAGTACTTGTTTGCTGCAACAGAACCCAGATAATATAAATCCCTTCTTCTGATAGATGTTTTGCTTAATCTTACAATGGCTGATTAAAAAAAATAAATTAAAAAAAAAATAAATTAAAAATATCCATTGCTCTTTTGCTAAAACATAAAATATCTCATTGCAACGTGTCTCATCTGCAGAATTCCTAATCCTCATGTTGTCTCTGCTGTTTTTCTTCCTTGCAGCATAAATAAAATTCAAAGATGATGTTAGGTATTTTGGAAGATAGTGAATGAAGCATAATAGACCTTGAGAAATATTTTGGGAGCTTAAAGAACTGAAGCAATGGTAAATGTAAATGGTAAACATTTGTAAGTTTTTTTAAAATGTGTGAGCCTCTCAGAGTACATTTCTCAGATCAGTCATGTTGCTGTTTACACTCTCCTTTGTCCTTTTGCAAGACTGATATAACTGGGGGAGCCTGAATCTCCAGCTGTTAATAAAATCTGAAGTTGAGGGGAAGATCTTTTAACCTATCCAAGACGGAGAGCAGAAAATAGATGCAGATGTCCTTCATCTGGTACTGCTCAGGCACTCCTGATTTTTTAAAGTTCTTAAAACATCAAGATGTAGTTACAGTTCCAGCTGCAGGATTTCTGCTACCAGGAACTCTGCAAAAAGGCTAAATCATTTCTGTTAGAAGTTTCCTAGATAGTTAGCATTAATATTACTTTCCGGTTAACTGCTATTATCTTGTTAATTAATAAGAAGGATTAGCAGCCGTACCCAAAGGGCTGCACAGAAGGAAGCCTGGCCTACGTGAGTCCCCAGATCATCAGACTGTGTCCTGTCTTTCTGGGGGTCACGGGAAAAAAGGGAAAAAAGGAATGATGGGGGGGAAAGAAAGAGGGGGAGAGGCAGGGAATGGGCTGGCTCCCCACAGGCGAGGTAGGGGAGAACTTCTGCTGTGAGGATTCATCTGTCGGGCCACTGGGAAGCATGCAGATCCCAGGAGAGAGAGGGCCGGCTGCGTGCTGGCAGGGAGCGTGCACCACATGGCTGCAGCCGGCTGCCGCGTCGAGCAGCCAACGCGGGCTGCGCCAGGTTTGTAACGCATGCTGTCCCAATCCTTTGGCCAGCAGCTCTATAGATCATCTCAGCCCGAGTGCAGGCATTCCTGGGCTGCACCTGCATGGATCCAAAACTGCTTCCAGCCCAGCTAAATGCTGAGGAATCAGCAATCCCTTAGTGAGCAGGGATATTGCCTTCTTGCTTCAGCGGTGCTAGTGAGGCATGTGCACAGTCTTGCGTTGGACAGTGTGTCCTTCATCCAGAAGGAACTGCATCTCCTTGTAAAGAGCAATGTATCTCAAATGTGGGAGAAGGCAAGCAGACTCCTGGTGGGTCAATGCCTCGATTCTGTTGCTAAACTTTTTGAGTTTTGTGAGTTTATTTTTGGGAGCTCAATTTTTTAAATATGTCTGTGTAGTCATTGTTATATCACACTTCAGTTTACATATAGTAAGCATAGAAAACTGAGGATAGAGTAACATGGTGATAATACTTTGCTCTTTCACAATGGTAAATAATATATTTTTACTGTTAGTTTGCTGTAAGTATAGGGAATTCCACTTAAAATTGCACCCAAAATGTTGTTTTAAACAGTCTCTTCTCTGTATAATTCCTATAATGTTAATACATCTAAATGTCACAACACCCTGAAGAATTGTGGACAAGGGTTTGCATTTCTTGTGTGCATTGATGCTTCCACACACAACTAATAAATGAATAAATTAAAAAAAAAAAAAAAAAAAAAAAAGAGGGCCTAGAAGAATCAATCATTCTGTTGAATTGCTGATTGTTCCTACTTCTATTAACTTGAATGATTTGCCTCCTGAATACTTTATATGGAACATACAATTGAACACTTAACCTGTTTTGCAGAAGGATATGTCAAGGCACAAGTAATTTGTTGGAGTTTACACAGCAAGTTGTTAGTTGCACTGGGAACAACAGGAAACAGAGATTATCACTGCCTGTACCTTATAGGTGTCTAGATGCTCTTGAAGCCTATTACTTACATGCTGAAATGGCATGCTGATCCCTTGCTTTAAATCTCATTTTGGAGTCAGAGAGCCAGTGCAGAAGTAGAGGTAGGAGTTCATGTTTTATTTGTTCTCATATGAGAGGAGCTTTTTGTAATTTAAGAATCTGATAGGGAACAATAAACACTTAAAAAATGTTGGATTACTTTGAGCAATTCCTGTTTATTCAGGCATACAGAAAATGTAGTTTTAAAACACTGCTTGTGTCAATTTAAAAAAACACCTTCTGACTTCTTTTCTAGTTTTCTACTGTAAAATGTAGGATGACAAGTTTGTCAAGTATCTCAAAAGTGCTGAAAATTACAGACAGAAAAGACATTTGTCATTAAAAAATGGGGGTTATTTTCATGTGTATGTGGGCATGGGGATGTTTTTCAATTGACGATAATGAATATTTTGTGTATGGAGACACAGGAAAATAAAACAGTTGAAAAGCTCACACATCACTCAAACAGTAAAAATGAAGAATTCAAAATGTATTTATTTTTTGTTTTTAATTTTTATTTTCCTCAGAACAGTGTTGTGGGTGATATGAAAAATCTATGAGAAAGAAATGGGAAATTTTAATATTTAATTTACTATTGCAATCAGGAATGAAGTATATATGTTTTAAGAAGGATCCTTTTGCTTTTTTTTTTTTTTTTTTTTTTTTTCCTTGGTACACCAGAAAGATCATTTTCACAGGGTTAAATGATACTGTGTTTAAGACAAAGGAAGCTTACAGTTAAATAAATTCTGTGCAACTAGCTGAAAATTCAGAAGTTAACATTAATTTATGAATCACATTTAGATCAGCAGCAAGAAGCAATAAAGAACAGAAAATAAAACAGAAAATTCTTGCTTCACGGTAATTTCAGACAGAAGAACAATACTGGGAACAAAAAAATGTTTCTAAACTGTAAATAAGGTAGATAATTCATAAATGAAATACTTAAAATAACAGCAGAGGTTTATGTTTTAAATTTCTTATTTTTCATGCACATTGGATTTGTTGTAACTGAAAACTTTATATAAAGTAATTAAACCCTAATACCACTGGATGTTGAATTTTAAAGTTTATTGCACCAGATTGCTGTCAAATTGACATCATTTTCTAGCTTTCAAATTTACCCTGCTTTTTCTTCTCCTCCTCCTGCTGTTAGTAGAGGAATAGTGTAGAAGGCTTGAGGACTGGTGGGCCCGCTGAAGCTCTGGTCCTTGGAGCAGCATACCGCAGTGCCAGGCATAATAATCCAAGAAATTTAGCAGTTATGTTCCAGCCTGAACTGCACAGTGATGTATTGCTTTGCTTTAGTCACTCAGGTGGAATGATTTCAGAATAAAAATGGCTAACCTAACTGACTTTGATTTTGGGATGGCGAAGAGACCCCTTATCTGGAGACATTTTTCATATGTTAAGTGAATGTGACAAAGGAAGAATGTCAATTCTGCAATTAGCCAGTTTGTTTGACAAACATAAAATGAGATGTCATTCTTTACAGGGAGTCTTCATGTTTGACCCCTGTCTCTCATTTTCTACTTTTTAATTTATTTTATTATTATTACTATTTAACATTAGTGGAATTTCTATAAGTGCTTCCTAAAAAACTGGCTCAGGGCTGTGAAGTCTGGATTAGAAGAGGTTTGAAAGGCTCAGGAACTAGTAAAGGAGAAGTAAATCATAGATTACTGGCTTTGTCCAAGATAAAAGAGAATTGATATAGGTGTGTACATTGTACTATCTGGAAGCAGTGAGTTGTGCGTGCGGTTGGGAACATTCTTCTTGCAAAGCTGCTAATCTTCCCCCCAACCTTTCAATTTATAAAAGTATTAGTTTCCTACTCTCTTATGCTCCCAAACTCACCTTACTGAGAGTTTCTTTCCTTTTCTGAGGGTACTGTGCTTTTCCTCCACCCTCGCCCCCAAATATATTTCTTTAGTTATTTCTTAGGAACCTCAGTATGGACAAGTCACTTTTGTTCTAGATTGTTTTTCACAGTCAGTGGGAGATGGACACTTCAGACATGGATTTTGTGGGGGATTCTGTCTGAGGAAGGGCTGAAAGTCTTGAATGTGTTTATCAAACATAACATTTTGGACATCTCTAGCCAACCTGACTACTAGAGCTTTTGCCTGCATGCCACGTGTCACATCCTCCTTGTCCCCTGTGCTCCTTCTCATGTCACAAAAAAGTGTCTTAAAACTGTACATACACTGAAATCATTTAATGTTAGGGCCACTTTCACTACTTATGGTGTTTAAGATGTTTTAATTTCCTTCCTCCCTTCCTCCCTTCCTTTCTCTCTCTTTCTCTCTTTCTCTCTTTCTCTCTTTCTCTCTCTCTTTCTCTCTATCTCTCTCTCTTTCTCTCTTTCTCTCTTTTTCTCTTTCTCTCTTATCCTTCAGAAAAACCTTGCACATTTTCACAGTAACTCCAGAGCAAGGGAAAATTTAGGAATAAACCTAAACTGAGTGTTCCAGCGTCCTTCAGTGTTATAAAGGTGCCTTCACTAAAAGCATCCCTGTGGATTTAAGGTGTCTCTTTATTACTTCCTCCCTGCAAAATACTTACAGAAGTGCAACAGCATGATTCTCTCTTACTTCTTTAGAGATCAAACAGGAAAGTTAAACACAAAAGTGAACAGCTAATGAACTCTATTTGAGAAACTCATTATGTTTGTTGAGAAATTACAAAAAAGATACTTTTTCTTATATTGGTTAATGCAAATGATGTACACAAGTAAGTATATTCTATACCATTTGCAGTTATTAGATTTCTGAGAATTGTAAATATTTAGTTCTTTAAAATATTGATTATATATTTGCCTTTTCAATCTTCAAGTTAACATTATCCTGAATTGCTACATATAATTTCAAAAAGAATACATTTATGAAAATGAAAGATAAGCATGACAGATATCTTTAATCTACCATTATATTTTACTCTTTAGTCAGTCATCTTGATATATTATTCAGAAAATATTTTCTGATAAGATTACATATAATTTACACATTTTTTATTTAAAATAGAAAAAGGTGTACATATTAGAATCCAGTAATTACAGATTCCTTATCTTTAGAAATTGAAAATGAAATATTTATTGTAATTTTTTTGGTGAATACATTGGCCTAAAGTGACAAGCCATTTTCAGCCTTTTTGATAGAACAAGTAACATGGAAATGCTGGATTTCCCTCAACGATTTTTTCTGGAAAGGTCTTGTGTCTTGTAGATAACAAGTGTATTTAGCATAGCATCAGTTTTCCTTTTCATGATTAATGTCAATGATAATGATGCCAGATATATTGAAAGGATGTCTATAACCCTATACTCTGATTTAAAAGTGTGAAAACATCTCCTAGTCAAGTCAACTTGTATTTTCTTATTCTGACATCTGCAGTTTCTGGACAAATTACCTTAAATTTGTTATACTATGTTAAAAGACCTGTTTTATGAGGCCAGCCTCAGCTCCTGGCCTTAGTGTCAAGGACCCTGCAATGTGATGCAACATGTCTTGTTAGGTTTAATTGACCAAAGCTGATCTGTTAAAACAATTTATTTGTTCTGTAACTCATGCCCAGGCTAAGTTGCTACCTGAATCTCTTGACCTTGAGTTGTCTGGGTGCGAACAGATTGACCTCCCCATTGTTCAGCAGTGTTGTTGTTTCCTCTGATTCTCTGTGGTAATTTTTGACAAGAAGGTCTCAGTCCCCACTTCTCTCACTAACGGCATCCATCCAGAGCTGCTCTGTCCTCTGTTGGAAGTGGCTGGACTCTCAACATCACCACCTTTTGTCTGCTGCCAGTGATGCGGACAAAGAGGTGGCCCTCCTTTGCAGAAGAGGTGATGATTGCTAGAGGCTAGAGTGAAATTTTGTCCTCCCTCAGGTTGTGATGCACTTCTGTTCTTTGAGGGTGCACAGGTTCACTGTATTTCTCAAGGGCAAATGCTTGTAAGTCTTCATCAGCCTTGTTTTATTTAAGCATCATTCAAGTGGTATATATTGGAAGAAAGGCTCAGTCTGGAGAATATTTTGCAAATCAGGTTGTAATGCACATGCACACTAGTTCAGGTTTTAGAAAAAAATATGAAGGTGATCTAATATAATTTAACGGAGGGGCATCCGGTAAGTAGCTATGATTTCTTTAGTATTAGAACCTTGTTTTCTTAAAGACTAGTGTTCTATTCAAGTGCAATGATGGTCTCCAAAGCAAAGAACTTGCAAAGGACTTCAGACATAATGTTTGATGCAGAGTCTAAACTTATTAAGAGGAGACAAAGAACAATCTTTTTTTTTTTTTTAATTTTAATTTTAATTTTTTGAAACATTTTTTTTTTTTTTTAGGGAAAACTGCTTGAACTTAGGCTTGACTCTCGGTGAGAAGGAAAGTCATCAGCACTGTATCCTGACAGGCTGCCTACTGTGAATGTCCCTGATTCTAATGTCAGCTCCTTGATTTAGGCTTTGTGCTCTCTGTAATTGCCTACAATTTGATTGTTAGGACAGTTTAGTTTTTTGAGATGGGTATTACATCTAATCATCTGCTGCATTGTGCTGCAGTTTTGGGAAGCATTGCCTTTTGAAATCAGTGACTGGATCTGTTTGAAAAACTGATGGCATGATACAGCCTTGGTGATTTAGGAAAGGTCATATGATAGTACTGGTACCATTATAAAACAGAGGTAAATTTGTAAGCCAGTACTCATCAGATAATTGGCATGTTCTTACTTTAAAGCCTTAGCCTGAAAACTTTTCTCACTTGAGTAAATTTATTCAAGCAGATCTACTTCATTTAAAATATACTTTATTCCTGGTACAATGCACTGACTTTACAGCATGTGATCAGGTTTATTTCTGCAGTCTGGCTGATTTCTCTGTCAACTCATTCATTTTTTGGGGGGAAAAAAATAAAATCAAATAATATTTGCACATACAGTGTTCCCATCAAGTTGTAAATGACCATACCTTTTATTTAATTCTGTCGAGGTCTGGTTTTTGATTTCTGTTATATTATTTCTCTGAAGGAGGAAGGATGGAACTGCTGATGCATGGGGGTTGAATGGTGTCCCTGTAATGACAATGTGAAGTAGAAATCAATGCTTAGATGCAAGGACTTCAAAATCAATGGCTTAGTATCCAGTTGTGGGTGACCACAGGCAGGTTTCATCAGGTCCCAAGAGAGAGTACTGATTGCTGTAGTGTTGCCTCAGTGGGGGGATTGCAAAATGTTTAGATATGTACCAGCCGAAAAATTATAAACCTTCCTGTATTTCAGTGCAAGCGGAATCTGCCTGCTTGTGCCCAGCCCCCAAGTGGGCTCTGCATGGTAAAGAAATGTTTTACCCTGTTTTCTCATGCCCAGACAGAAGAAACTTGCCCAAGCAGGGAGGGCCAGCACAAAGCATTCCTCCACTGCAAGCCCTGCAGTGGTACTCTGCTGTGGGAGAGGGTGTCAGAAGGAAATCACCCAGAATTATCTGACACAGAAGACCAGGTCTGTGGTGGGAGCACTCTTCAGATTAACATGTGTTTCAGCCTCCATGAGGCTGCTGTTGAGGATGGAGCCATGGTTTTGGTGTGCTTAATGAGCTGTCTAAATTTTGCTTCCTTGTGACAGTGGAAAGAACAAACATTTTAGAAAGAAGGATGAAAGAAACAGTAATCACAGGCAGTTATGAATATGTTCATATAAATGACCAAGCACATAGAATGAATCTGTAGTGTCTACAAGGGTAGCTTTTGAGTTCAGCCTGGTTCCCCATCTGTCTCACCACTCTGATGCCCAGGCTTTTCAGTCCAGTGGGTGAATAGCTCAGCCCAGAACACACTGATATGGGAATGGGATGGATGGTCAACAGTTTGGTCCAGGGTGTGAGATAAAACTCATGTAACAGTGCACTTGTATCTGGAACATGCTGGTCATCCTGTTTCATCTTATTGGTGACTTGCACAGGTCTTTGTAAGGTAGCTCAGACAGAGCCCATTGCTCAGATTTATTTAATAGCCTGATCTTGTTTTGTAATGGTTTATTCCAGGATCTTGCATTGAAAGGCCTACTTGTGTCCAAAGCCCTCACTGATTGTACTGAAACTCTCCAAAATACTTGATATGTAACTTGTCCTTTTGGACTCAACATGCCAGCTACTTTCCCTTCTAAAGTCATTATTTTCCTCATTTCCTGCTTTATGATATTTTAGGGTTGGTAATGAGCCAGATGTAATATCAACACTTACAAAATGACTGTGTCTACTTCTAAGAGTGGGAAGTGACACTAATTTATGCAAAGGAAAAGAAGTCCATTCATACACTTTTCCCAGGTAGTACTGAATCAGTGCAGTTTGGAGCTAACAGAGGGTTAACGCCAAAAGTTATTCTATTGTTTATCTTCCAGTTAAAGAATAACTAGCCTATGCAGAAAGGAGAATTGGAAAATTGATTGGGCTGTCTAGATTCAGACACATAATTTAAAGTAAACTATATCAACTTTTGGTTTTGCCACATATGCGTTCATAGTCTGCAGTTCAGCTACCTATAAAGGTTTATGTGAAGGAGACTTCTTTTATTACACCTGAGGGATTTTTTTTTATTATTATTTTTTTTTTTTTTTAAGCTATGTGTAATTACTGCAACTGGCTTAATTGTTGCTGGAGTTATTTTTCCTTGTTACGGAAACAGATATCTTATTGTTACACAGAGCATAAGAATTGTTTGTGCAGTTTGACTATAGTGAGGAGTGCTGGTTAATTTTAAAACACATGCCTAATCTTACATTGTCATACACAATACAATGTGTGTATATAGTCCTCCCTGGCCTCTTGCACATTCTTTACAGTATACTGCTTCTGTAACATGAATATTCTGGTACAAGAATTATAGTTGTCATGTAATCATTTCTGTTCTATTTTCAGTTTCCAAATAAAGGAAAAGCTGCTTATAGTAAAATGAGGATCACTGGTCTTTCAGTAATTAAATAGACTTGTTATACTGCATTAATCCTTTTTGGAACATTTGGAATGACTTCTTAGCACTCACAAACAGAGCATTAGGGTGAGCAATTAATCTGTTGTTTGTCCTCTAACATTTGTGTGATGTAAAGCATGTGTGTTGAAAACCATATTTCAGGTTTAGGACCAGAATCCTTGCAGAGTTAAATAATATTGATCACTCAGTACTGTGGACCAAGACATTAATCTGAGTTGCTCTGAGTTGCCATAATGACTAACAAAGCACTAACTGCATTCTACTGAAAGGGTTTACGGTGCAATGGTGTTCAATAAGGTAGAGTTTTGGGTGAAAAAAGTGTAAATTCAGAAAATAAGTATGAATTAGTTAGAGATAGCCAAAGCTCTCTAGATTTCTGATTAACCTGCCTTGTAGGTAGGTCAAGAAATAAGGGCTTAACATTTCATCAGAAAAGATTGCATTTTGGAAAAAATCAAATTCAGTAACTCTCTAATGATTATAGAAGTACAGACTGGCAAAGGAGTGTGTAATTCTTATCAAGGACAGGTTTGGGAAGCATCTACCCACATGACATACTTAAATTTGATCAAGTTGTCCAGCAGAGAGGTGGTTCAGCTGACCTCTTGATGTCCTTCATAACTTCAGGGTCCTGTAATGTTAATGTTATAATCAAATTTACTCCTTTTCTGAGCTTCACAAATAGCGAACAAATAAAATCACCCTAACTTTCTTTCAGAATTCTACAGTTTTGTAATTGCTTTCCTGAACGCAGTCTGCTTAGTTTTCTTTGATCAAAGGGGCATATTAATTCTCTTGGTACTGTGCTGGAGTCCTGTGCTGTTTTCCTGCATTGTTCAGCAGTAATTAACGTGAAGCATAGTGGACAGCATTAGCTTCTGAGCCTAGGTTAAATCAGCAGAAGAGTCTTATGTTCCTGCAGTATAAAGTCTTAGAATACATTATCCTATTGCAGAAAGATAGAAGTGTTTTTAAATATGGTCTGGCCAGTTTGACCTTGTCAGAATTCAAGCCATATTAATGGTAACTTGGGCTTGTTGAAGCCTTTCACAGTACGATGAGCATTAACACAGAACTCCCTATTCCATCTGGTGAAGAACCTACAGAGAAGGCTGTACATACACTTTTCATTAAATTCCATATTAAGGTATAATGAGATATTTATTATGTTTTCCACATGCTCATGACACTTCTCTTGCCTTTAATAGGCACCCTGTGTCTGAGGCCAACAGACATAGTTAAGAAGAAGCTCTATAAAGCAACACTATTAGCTCATTCAGATAAGACTGCTGAATAGTAATAGTTACGGGCTGTATTTTGGAAAGCAGTGATTAGTGACAATTTTATTGTAGCAAACACATGTATGAAGTCCTGGCTTTCATTGTAATGCCCTGGAAATGAGTGTCAGAATACACAGAAAAAAATGATTAATCTATTTGTTGCTTTTAAGTAGCAAATAAAGGGATCTTGACAGGCTGGAGAGGGACCTTGACAGGCTGGAGAAATGTGCTGACAGGAGCCTTATGAAGTTCAACAAGTAGAAGTGTAAAATCCTTCATCTGGAGAACAATCCCATACAACCATCTTGTGCCACCCAGCTGGAAAGAAAACTTGCAGAAAAGCACTGGCTGTCCTATGTCCTGTTCTGACTGCCCCAGCACAAGAGAGACATGGAGAGAATCCAATGAAGGCCAGAAAGATGATTAAGGAACATAAACACCTCTTCTATAAGGAAAGGTTAGGAGAGCTGGGTCTGGTCAGCCTATAGAAAAGAGGTTTTCCAGGGGGTTTGCAAGGGCATAGATAAATACCCGAAGGGAGGGTACAAAGTGTATAGAGTCAGATTATTTTTCAGAGGGGTCCAGTGACTGGCAATAGTCACACACTGAAGCACAGCAGGTTCCTCTTGAAAATCAGGAAACACTTTTACTGTCAGAGTGATGGAGCACTGACACAGTTTGCCCAGAGAGGTCTGTGGAGTCTCACTGCTTGTAGATATTCAAAAGCCATCTGGACATGGTCCTGTGCAGATAGCCCTAAGTGGTCCCTGTTGAGCAGGAGAGCTGGACGAGATGGCTGCTAGATGTCCTCTCCAACCCCAGCTGATATGTGATTTTGTGAATTCTTTTAATTTGTTTCTGCTGAATTTTTCACACATGCTATCTAACACAGTGATACATAAAGCCTACTTGGTCCTGAAAGCAGCACAGGTACACTGATAGGACATTTCCTTGTGGTTTTATGTACCCTGCTACTGTGGGTTCCCCAAAAGGTGCTATGGACCTATACGTGAAAAATATACAATATCAGGCTCTTTTGAACTTCTCTCAGCTGAATGTTTTATTTTATAATCCTAATAATGTATGCATGAGTCTGACTATGTTTGTTGACTTGTTGTTTCATAAATTTGAGTGAAAGGTTTTTGGCACACTTCCTAATTATTATGTGTATTATTGACAAGAATGCATTAGTTTGGTTCCCAAGTTTAGTTTTTGTATCACTGGTAACACATGACCTATTTGAAAGTGACACATGCCAGCATATTTCTGGTTGCCTGGCTGGTGCTTGCCTGAGCTGTGGAGTGCGTCACTGGACATCACTGTTGATGAACAAATGTGCCAGGCATTTCCCAGGTAGCTACCTTTGAAAAGCTTTTTTTGGTGTCTGTCACCCTGTGACTGCCTGATGGCCATGGCCTGTGCGTGCATTCTTGCCAATGAAAACTACAGGAGTTAACCAGCTACTTCCAGAACCTGGGGGAATACAGGGACATAAGAGAAAATAGTGCCTGCAGGGCCAGAGAGGAGAAATGGGGATGAGGTGAAATGAAGAGTGCCCAAGTGTGGGTGTAAGTACGGACTAGAAAATGAGAGCCCAGTGCCAGATGCTCTGGGGTCTTTGGTCAATTGGGGAATGTGTACTGCTGTCTATGAAAGCAGACAGGAGTTGAGTTTGTTCAGCTTGGAGAAGAGAAGGCTCTGGGGAGACCTTTTAGCAGCCTTTCATTACCTAAAGAGGGCTCACAGAAAAGCTGGGAGGGACTCTTTTTCAAGGGGTGGAGTGACAGAACAAGGAAGGATGGGTTAAAACTAAGGGTAGGTTAGATTGTAGGAAGAAATTCCTTACTCAGCAGGTGGTGAGGCACTGGAACAGGTTGCCCAGGGAAGCTGTGGAAGCCCCATCCCTGAAGGTGTTCAAGGCCAGGTTGCATGGGGCTTTGAGCAACCTGGTGTAGTGGGGGGGGGGTGTCCCTACCTATGGAAGGGGGCATGGAATTAAGTGTCTTTAGTGTCCCTTTCAATCCAAACCATTCTCTGATTCTCAGATCCTATCCTAATGAGGAAGTCTGGGGTTCTTATGTTGGGTTCCTGTTGCTGACTGCGTTTGTCTGCAATCTTCATTGTCAGTGACACTAAAATTTTTTTTTGAACCCCCTGTGCTATACAGTGGTGTTGACTTCTGAGCATTAGCCTCTCCTTTTCAGTCTCCATGGCAACCCAAATTTATCATATATTAAATGTTTCCAGTTCCAAGTTTTGGTGTTGGGAAAGGACAATATGCATACCTGACCTGTTGATCCATTATTGTGGAGAGAAAGATTTTTTTTTTTTTCCTTTTTCCCCCTTTCTCCAGTTTTGTAAATGCAATGGACATTCTTCTTGTTGTGCATTCATATGGATCAACACTGATTCTTTTGAACTCTATTTGATACAGTAGTATAGAGACCTAATGCTGAATTCATGTTTCAAGGAATGTGTTCAGATTCATATTACTTCTGTAATAAGATATTTGGCCTGTTCAAGAGCTATTCTGAGGTATTGGGATCCCAGGCAACAAAACTAGAACAGATATGACTGAAGAACTGCAGACTCTCTAGACTGTAGACCTAATCCTGCAAATCCCTATTTACATAAATCCCACTGATTTCAAAGGGTGTGCACATGAGAAAGAAGGTTTTACAGGATCAGGCCATTCTTCCTAGAGACCAACATCTGTTGCACCAACTGTGATAATCTCAGGACTGTTGAAGAAAACTCTGAGGAAGCATTTTATGTGCCCTAAAAGAAAACAACAACAAAAAAGTAACAGTTTTCTGTTGCTATACAATTGATTATTAGCAGAAGCAAATCCCTGTGTATTCTTGTATCTCTCCTTTATTTTCTTCCTGCATAGTTTGATTTACATGAGAGAAAAATGTTATATGCAACTGTGTGCTTTCACTGCTGTTCTTTACCTGCTTTATCTATTGAGAATTTTCTAGACACTGAAAGAGGCCTCTGTCTAATAGGTTAATGACTGACAGTGTCTTGTTTTTGGAGCTTTGGGAAGCACAGAAATCAATGCCTTTAAAAAAATTTGGGTCTTGCACTTAGAGCCTGTGCTAAGGTTCAGCTCTGTCTGAATTAAGTAATACTTTCAAAGAGTTTTCTCGGCACAATTTTGGAGGTCTATTTATATGACTGCAAGGAGAAAAGATATCTGAGTAAGAGGAGATGGTGGTCATGTTGAGATAAATAGAGGCCTTTCATAGAAAGGCCCTCATGAAGGGCCATAGAGTCTAGGAATAGACTTCCTTTGCTGTCCCCTAAGAAGAGTATATCTGCATAGTTGTGGTAGCATTTGCTGCAGATGGAGTTGAATATCTTTTGTGACCTTCTCTTGGAAGTCTCCTGTGGAAAGGACATTAGAATACTTGGTTGCCTCCAGTTCCTATGGGCCTGGTATTTTTACACACAGGAGCAAGTGGAGTCACAGTGCTGGGTTCACTTGATGTGTTGTCTGTAGATTTCACT
The DNA here is from genome assembly GCA_011075105.1 of Heteronetta atricapilla. NCBI lineage: Eukaryota > Metazoa > Chordata > Aves > Anseriformes > Anatidae > Heteronetta > Heteronetta atricapilla. Next base: position 34,511,126 of record CM021763.1, on the reverse strand, counting down.
TGTGTGCTTGCACTTTACATTGGGTCATCCAGCTGAAGGTAGAAAAGAGATGTTATTTCCTGTCACTTCCTGTCCACAGCACAGATGTTGTAATAAAACATCTGTAGAAAATTTAAGAGAAAGAGCTTGGCAGGTGAGTTGGACCACATTTCTGGGGAGGAAGACCAGCCCTGAAATCCAAAAGCAATTAGAGTCTATATCAATGATGAAGTGCATAAACAATAGGTCTAGACTGTCCCCCATTTTTAGATTCACTGCAATTAATATTTACAGCCAGTCTGCATATGACAAGAAGAGTGGACTGGGATTTCAATAAGCCATATAATGGTCACTAAGCTACTACCACTCAGGTTAACAGACTAACACAAAAACATGGCAAGGTAGAAAATATTATAGAATCCTAGCTTGCTCTCAGAAGCTGCAGAGTTGATAGAGAGAGGCATGCTATTCCTCTATACTATGGCATATACTTAAAATTTTTCATGAGTGTTTCAAATATTTCAAATGATTACCTCTTCACCTCTCTGAAATTAGTCAAATAATGTTCAAAACCCCAAAGACAAGGCTTTGGGAGCCTGTGTTTTGACTGATATACAAGAGCTAGAACATAAATAAAGTCTTTGAGCAGTTCATTGTGAGAATATTAAGATGTGCAAGGATGGTGCTTTTATTCACAAGGAGTAACTTCACATTATCTTCTCTCTCGCTTTCCCCTCCCTCCCCCAATATTATGAACCAAGTTTCTTTAAATGTGCAAGATGCATAATTAAACAGTCTTCTTCTTAAGGGAACAAATGTTTTCCAATAGATTTTTCTCCCATGCCACCTGTAGTTATCCAAATTTCTCCTTTCACATCAGAGGTCCACATTTTGCCTGATGCTTTAAGGTGTGAAGTCATTGGGAATTATATTCTTAATGTTTTTAATGAGGTTTTAACTGCCCACTTTGCTCAGAACTAATTGCTTGTCTGAAGTGGAAAACTTTTTAGTGTATATTTTCTAGACAGAAATTGAGAATTTCAGACCTATGCAGAATGTGCTACTTAAATGAACTCTACAAAAATAGCTTAAAAATCAGAGCAAAATTGAGAGAATTAAGTAACTAATAATTGTAAGTTATCCATGGAATAGGTCTCTTAACTGAAGGAAAAAAAATGCACATTAATTTTCACAGACATTAATACTAAAGATTTGGGGAAATAAGCAGAAGCAAAATCTCAGTAAAGTTTGCTTTGTGCTCTTGGAACTCCAATGTCCTGTTCTGCAAAACTTTTGATATTGTATTAGATTCCAATTAAGAATGAGTTCCAGGTGTGCAACTTCCTGTGGTAGTTTTTCCCCACTTTTTTAGTTAGAGAAATAATTTAAGGAATTACAATATGCTGCAGATAAACTTTTCAGACAACGCTTTAGTTATTTTGTGACAAGTGGAAGAAGGCAATGAGTACAATGGAACTTTGTAGGGAACTGAGTTCAGGTCGGAGGAAAGAATGCTGCAGAAAATATAAAGAAATTTTGAAAAAAAAATCCCTTATGTCTGCAGACATTTTTGACTGTGTTAGAGATATGGAGCTGCAGTGTTGAAGTCTTTATGGCCTTAGGTTTGTGCCTGGTCTAGCAAGCATGTGATCTAAAACTAGTTAAAAGAACAAAAATATAACGAGATATTGTCATCTTCATTTGCTAGGAGCAATTAATTCATTCAGACACTATTTATTTATTTTAAACTGCACAGAACAAGAATTCTTAAAATAGCAAGTGTATAAGATCAGTTTACTCTGGCATAATTGTGCACACTATTTCAATCCTTTTCTCCTCCCTGACCCTTAACGAATTTCGTCAGTGCTTTAGGGGCTGAATTTATCTTTTGTTTATGTTAGGTTAAATCCAAATATTATGACAAATATTTGTATTCAATTTAAATTTTACATAATGGTTTTTGTTTTATTTGCTTTTTTGACATCTTAGAAAAATCTCTTCTAGGATCTGGAAACAGAGCATTATAGAAGATTGTGACAACATAGGAAGAAGGAGAAACTGATTTTAAATAAGAAGGAAACTAGTTAGTTTTGAAGAGTAGTGCCTTTTTTTTTTTTTTTTAAGTACTCATAGTAAGTGATTCCATGTAACATTCTTCATAATTTTCTACATTGAAATTTCATATCTTAGAACAAGTAATGTTCTTTTTCATCAGAACCAATGTACCTCGTTAAGTCATGAAGATAACAGGATATCCTGCCATCCTGCTGTGTTAAGGGGCTCTTGCTGAACATGAAGACCTTTGGAATGCAGAAAGAGTTTCACATGATTTCCCACTTAAAATAACATGCTGTCTCCTGGCTACCTAAGAGAAATAACAGATAATTATATAAACATGTTGTTTTATCTTGCTGTTTCTAGAAAAGCTTTTACATAGATTTGAAACTCAACATCTGAGAGGATAAGGAATGCAGGTGTTCGAGATCAATGTCCTTCTGTGCCTCATTTCAGCACCAAGCACAGTAAGCTCTTCATCCCAGTTGTGATCGTGGTGTGTAGTGGTGTTTCAAAAACTTTCTGTGGAGTTGATATGCTAATGGTGTACGCTGCACACAGCAGCTTTATTCCAACCTGCATTCTGTATTTCCCAGCATTTAATTATTATTGTACAAAACAAATTATTAAAGTGTTTGTGTCCATTCATCTGTGGTAATGTATTCTGAACATATATTCTGGAAGGCTTCAGATAGGAATAAGAAAATATTATTTTTTTCACAGGCATGAGAAGATAGGTATATTATATTTCACTTTCTTTATTACAAACATTATTTTTGCATATCTTACGTCTGGCACTAAAATCTGAAGTCAGTGGAGAAAAACTGCTCTCATGCTTGCAAATAGTAAGATTTTTAACGTGTTTTTGCTTGCAATAGCTGTCAAAATATCTATCAATAGAGAAAACCTTGAAAGTAGCTAAGGTTTTGCTTTAGAAAAAGCAGATTTGTGTGAATTGTAGTGAACACTTAAATTTCTTAAGCTTGGTAGCTGGTTGCCAAAGCTTAATAATCAATACTAAATGGCAGAAGACTTGTAGATAAGGCACTTATGCATTTATAACTTCACTAAGACAGAAATGAAATAATTTTGATTAAATTTTGCTTCTTTATATGAAAGCAAACAGAACATATGTGCAAAATTTGAAGGACAAATTCATGGGTCATTCTGGGAATGCCTGGTACTCTTGAGAGTTCCATAGATGGTGCTTGTTCTCATAATGGCATCATTGTTATTGAAGCAAATAGGATAATATGCTGATACTAAGAAATTCTAGGACCCAGCACATGTTGCCATGAATTTTCATTAGATATAACATTATATTAATAAATTCATAGGTTTTAAAATGAAAATATATTTCTATTTTTTTTTTTAATTAAAAAAACTCTCGAAACAGCTGTAGATTTTAGGTTTTGACTGTCAAAATGCATAAATTCATTGTTTTCAGAAGCAAAAATATCTAAAACAGTGTTTTTCAATCTGTACTATAGAGATTACTCATTTAAATAGTTTGCTGTAGGTCCACAGAATCATATTGAACACTGTTTTTAATAGATTTTTAAATTATTTATCTAACGATCAAAGTACATGGTGGTTTATAAGAAATGGTGAAGATTAGTAGTATAACATTCGTTGATAAAAAAACATTTGGGCAGCATATTCTTCTGCCAGCAGTTCAACCTCTCAGTAGAAACATGAAAAAAGTCACACAATTCAAGACTATATTTCTTTCAGATCACTTAAGAGTTTCATCTTGGAAGCTAAATAAGTACAACTAGTACACAGTTTTAATCCAGATAATGGTATGGAAGTAAAAATTTTGTAAAGACTTAGGAGATGAAGACACTTTAAAATTATTTATTTATTTATTACACAAAGTAAATATTTGAACATACATGGCAGGTGCTTTTGTCTCAAACATTTGTTGAAAAGTGAGAAATATGAGGCATCTACACCAGTCCAGATTTTTAAGAAGCTAGGTTTGACCTCTGCTTATTAATGTATTTTGTTCATGTGAATTAAACTTCTGGTCTGCAACACTTAATGTAATTCAGAAGTGACCTTGATGTGCTTTCTGGCTTGATCTTTATAATTACTGTGGTTAGCTTTCCTTTTGGTGTTTTTATATTTTTTTTCATCTCCTTTACCTATATAGTCAAAACATAATTATTAGAAGTGCGCATATTCACTCATAGCAGTTTATCTCTGCATGGTTTGCAGAGGGATTTAAAAGCCAAAAAAACTATGATTACATCCATGGCTACAGATTAGAAGTAAACTAGGAGAATGAGGTTAAAGTATGCCATTATTGCAGTACATCCAATAAGAAGTACAGGGTAAAATCATTGCTATACATTCTTTTGGTTTTCTGATAATTGTTACTCAAGTTTGGTTTTGGGGGTTTTACCACTGTAGGTTGTGTTTATATGACCACATAAAGAGTGCTTAAGTTCTGTGTTTTGTGACTTTCTTCTGTTTTATTTATTTACCACTTCTTCCTTCTGACTCAGCAAAACTGTAAATTACAGATAATAACTTTCTACAGTAACCTGGCATTTGCACTGTGTAGAACCAATACTGTTTTACAGTGGTGCAAATATGTAAGCAGAGGTACAGCAAAAAAACTTTTTGACTTGACAGAGTTTGACTTTGAGTTTGATCAAAGTCAAACTCTGAGCTGAAATAACTGTCATAGCCATTGTCTTCTACCTAGCTTACTCACTAACATTTGTTAAACATATTTAAATGAGGCAGGTGCGTCTAAGGTTGAAATGAGTGCAATTGAGACTAATATACAAAAGGTTTTCTGTATCAATGAAAGTCTTAAAATCTAGGGATTAAATTCTATTGCACAGATGCACTTACTGTTGTTTGGCAGTTAAATTTAAATGTTCTTTGAGTACATAGAATATAACTTATTTGTTGTGGTTCTTATTTTTTTTCCCCTTTCTCATTTTCATAATCATGGGATTATTCAAATATTATTTGTTTACTGAAGTGAAATTGAATCCAACACAAGAAATATTTAATTTCCTGAAAAAAACACCTCTACAAAATGTAAAAAGATGGAAATCTTTCATTATTTTTGTTATGAAAAAGCTTAGCCAAACACAGGAAAGCTGTGCAGGCACACAAGAGAGAGTTCTTGTCCTGAAGCTATTGAGGTATAAGTGTACATGACAATCAGTGAGAGGTCTGTAAAAACATAAAATTTCTTCTTTTAAGGTATTACGTGACTTTATTTAGGCCAAAGATCAATAGCAAGACTGAAAGAAAACTCTTACATCCAGTGTGTGGCTCAAACGCACATTAAAATAAGCCATATTACTGCATTCTCAGCTATTGAAAGTTGGGGCTGATATTTACCAGTACGCTTCCCGTTGGTTCTGTGACACTCCACCAAGCTCCCTTTTGCATTAAGCTCATGGTACTACTATTTTGCTGGCATCTAGCAGTAGGAAGCAAAGCACAAGTACATTGTTAAGGATGTTTCTGGGCGCTGCTGTGAAGTCTGTTTCTGCTGGGTATTTCTGTAACAGAATTAACAGAATCCAAAACTAATACACAAAGAAGACTGAACTTACCTTCCAGGGAGATACCAGAGAGGATTTGACAGTAGCTCTTTTAAGAAAATTGAAGCAAAATTAGGATGTATTTGTACAGTGTTTTGTAAGCAGATACAAGCAAGTTTTCTCTATGGTCTGAGCCAGCCAGGCATGTAGTAGTAACTAGTAGGCACTCAGTTCTGGCCAACTGGCTCTTGGCACAGTCATCTTGTCTATAGCTGCCTGCAAAATACCACGTAAATATACCGATCATTTTAATAGCAATATGAACAGAGGAATGGTCAGCTCTGCCCTCTCAAATAGCTCCTTTCCAATTCAAGTGACACGGATGAGGTAGGCCATGTGTCAGGGGTGGGTGCTAGTGTTGCTTTTCAGATGCAGCTTGTGCCTTCGAGCTGGCTCCCTTTGAAGTACCCAGCTGCCACTTAGCAATGGAGCCCACCCTTGTAACATGTCCTAGGACAGCACCGTCAAGGGTGGCTTCAGTTAATTATCTTCACTCTTCACAAGACCTGGTTGCCTGTTTGCATTGAAGGACAGGCCTGCTCTAGACTACTTTGTGTTTCTTCGTTGTAGTGGTATCTCATTTAATTTGTTGTCCCCCTGATTTTATTTTGATTTGTAAATAAATAAATAAAAAAAAACAACAACAAAAACCACCACACAGAATAAATGTAACTTAATGTTATTTTCAGAGCAAAATGCTGTACTTTTATTGAGTTATGGATGGCTTTGATTTAAAACATCTTAGTTTCTACTGACAATGAATGCAGGTGTTTTTTATTTTTTATTTTCTTTCTACAGTCCTTAAACACTTTTGGAGATACAGAAGAGAATTTACCAATATTTAGTCTTCAGTTTTCTTATGTTCCTATTTCTGTACTCTATAATACCCAGTTTTCATCTGATGGGAAAAAAATGTTTCAAAACTGCTTATTGTCATAATAAAGTGTTTGTGTATATGTGTATATATATATATGTATATA
>CM021763.1:34471869-34494540 GCA_011075105.1 Heteronetta atricapilla | reverse complement strand
TGTTTATTTGTTTATTTTTGTGATGTGAAGGAGCAATGTGCATGTCGGTCAGGACAGAAGCGGGCTGCAGTGACAACAGTACAAGCATTCAGAGATTATGAGCATGGCAGGGAGGAGCACACTCACTTTTTCTGTCTATAGACTTGATTCTACTGCCAAGTTTTGTCATAGTCTTCAGTATCAACACATGAAGTCCAAGTTCTCAAGAAGTGGAGCTATGGAGAAGGCTGAATGGTAAAACTCATCCTCTCAGGCATATGAAATTGGGCAGAACTTGGGCCTGCCAGTGTGATGAATATATTTTCTGTTTCAGTTTTCTTCTAGTTCTGTAGCCCAGACACATTCAAGTGAATGTATCTTTTTTTAAATATTTAATTTTTTTTTTTTTTTTTTTTTTTTTTTTAATGTATCTCTACTTTGGGATAAACGTAAAAGATGAATAAATGAATCAAATTCTTCTCTTGAATAAAAAACAAATACAAGTGGGTAGGTAAAATGAGATTCCAACATGATTTTCTCAATAATTAGCATATATATTACTTTAAAAATATGAAGAGGCTAGACAACCTGTATAGTCTTGTCTGAAAGTTAATTCTACAGCATTTTTTCACCAGAAATAATGCTGGAGGTCTTTATTTGCAAAGGGAGGTGGTTGCGACTAACACAGTAAAAAATACGTATTAATGGGTGAAATGTTGTAGGTAAAGCTGACTGGTAACAAGCAATATCCTATCTATTTCTCAGGATATATTTCATGGCTTGTTTATAAAATATTTTCTGCCTTTCTAACTTATATAAAAAAGTACATTTCTAGAAGCAAGACTCTTTATGACAGAAAAGTTACACAGCTATTCTGTGTGCTGTTCTGGAAGTGATTTTGACAAAGAATGAGTTGGGATTAATAGAAGATAAACACTTTTATAGTATTTACCTATTTAGTGAGTGACTTTTTTTTTTTTTATTCACTAACCTTAAGCAAAATAGATGAATGTGTTAATAGTTCGTTTACCTATAATTTAATTTTGATAACAAAAAAACTGAGTTACTTAAAACTAATTAATCATGTGTTAGAATTTGCATCTAAGAAACACTTTCAAAAATGAAGTGCATCGTGCAGTGCTCTGTTGTATCATGTACAGTGAAAAGTCATTATTCTTTCCAGAAAAGTGCTATTAAATATAGAAAATGCATACCATGTCTACAAATGCCAGAGAGCTTTAGAAGTGTAACAAGCAGATGCATGGCTTTACATTTTCAGTTGAAGTCATACTTGTGACTGAAAGAAAAAAAAAAAACATCATCTATATGAATTCTTGCATAATAATTAGATTTGATAATTGGATTAATAGGCAACATCTGAGTATGAAGTGTGGGACACCTTTATCCTTTACAGTCTAAGCTTATTGAGATCATACTTGCAGTTCCTTTACATTGTAAAAATTTTACTACTTTTGCTATTTGCTAGTATTAAAAAAATTTGTCTTATATATATATATATATTTTTTCCCATCTCCACCCCTGCCCCCCCAGTATTTTCCCTACCTTAGTCCTTGTTAAGTTGGAAAACATATCTTGACTAAAGATATGCTTGTTATATTTGGAATAACTGAATTCTGGGAGAAAAAGAGAAGATGATACGTGTACCTCTCCCACCAGGTTGTTATGGAATCTTACGGAAACAAGATTTCCCATGAAAGAATATGCTGATTTACAGTCCTGCTGTGAGGAACACTGTGCTAATATGTTTTTCTTTTCCTTTCCTTCACAAAGCCCATACAGAGGCGTAGAGATGTGTTCTGCAGGATTTTTTTTTTCAGTCCCAGCTTCTCTCCTTTAATTTTTTTTGTTTCCATTTGGGGTATTAATAATGCACATGTTTTAATAACTGAAAGGTGAGGGTTAGATATTTTCCTTCTAGACCTTTTTGCCTTACATTTCCCTCCCTGAACGTGGTGTGTGTTTATTTCTACATGTGACAAGTCTGCAGTCGTGTGTTCTTTCTGAGTTATAATGGCTCAGATGTCATAATTAATTTGATGAGCAGGTGGGGGTTATTAGCCTTGTGCTTCACTTGCTAATAGCTGCACAGCTTTTCTAAAGTACTCTTTCAACTAAGGAGGCATTTCTTCACACAGAATAAACAGTGCAGCACAAAAGCCTCAGTTAGATAACTATCCATGGGTTTGAAAAGCTGCCAAGCAGATGTTGTTATTGGAGCGGGCCCAAACGAGATTGGGCAAGGCAGATGCTAGATGGGGGAGGAGGATACACACTTTCTCTGCAGTGGCTGGAGAATGGGAGGCTGGGAGTTGTCTTCCCATAAACCAAATCTATAGTTTGATGGCCTTATGCTCATTTCTAAAGACCCACCCTTTGACTGTAAATAAATGAGGAGGAAACCGTCTCCCTTCTTTGTCTTAATATCTGTGTGGGAATGAAACTGAATGTTCATCCAGCAGTCAGTGACTTCTGGTTTGCATTAAATCGGCTGTGTGCAATTTTTGAAGGGCCTACAGAGACTTTGCTTCATACCTATCAACATATGTAATGAACATGACTGCACTGACATTTACCAGAACTCTTAGGTCCTGCTTTATTACTATAAATTAGGTTGTGCAAATTTAAGACAAAATGCTGTTTTGTTTCCTGTCACCTCTCAATATCGTTCTTTTTAATTAGTTTTTTTCTTTATTAAAAATTAAATATCAAATATCATTTTTTCTTTTTCATATGGAAGCACTTTGAAAGTCTTGTGGATTTGTAGGCAAGGGACAATTAAATTGAACTGAAAATGAGGCTGATCTGTCTTTTACCCTCTAGATTTTTTTCCCCTCTGTGATCCCAGGCTTTTTAGAACACATCTCTCTATCTCTTTCTCTTGATTACATTGTATAATTCCATTTTTCTTTGGCTTGATCTCAAGCCAATGGTCTGGAGTTGTATTGCTGAGGGATAATTTTTGATAATGGGCTATTAAAACACTTGGAGCTCCCAACTTGTCTTTCAAATCTGTATAAACATAAATTGTCTTTCTGTGGAGAAGAAAAAAATCTCTGTTGGCAGAAATCAATGGATTGTATGTGTGAATAGTATAAATAACTTAAAAGCAAGAATCTTTTCAAGCTAAATATGACATTAGAATATCGCAAGACATAGGTGAGGTACAGCAGTTTCAAAATTCAAGCAATCAAATATTTTTATGAAAGAATTGGAAGGCATAGCTTTTATACAAGTTCATGTGGCAAACAGGTTGACCTACAAATGTTTGGTTTGTTACTTTTCCTGTTACTCAGGGAAGCTGAGTTTGTAAGACTCTCCATACATCAGTTATTACCTTCAGGCATTAACTCAGTTTTTTCCACCTGTATGGCTCACTTGATTGGCAAATATCAGATGTGAACATCTAGCTGATGGTTCCTGAAATTAGTTCAAAAATAGTCCTAGTTTCATGTCTTATTCCTACTTATTCAGGTACATACATAGGATTGTGACCCATCTTCAGGCTAGGCCTGATAAAAAAAATAGTAAAATTTTATCTACTGACAGAAAATCTGGTGGCAAGGCAAACAATTTTTTTTTTTGCTTTCTAGAAAACAAACAAAAAAACAATGCAAAAATTCATTATTAGATTGTCTACTAGGAAAAAAATCAGCCTGCATTTTAACTTTTTCTGTCTTACCTGTTTTGAAGTTAGTGAGAATTTTGTCTGAAAAAGAAACAAACAGAAATTAAAAAAAAAAAAAAGAACTTATCATTTGGTTAGCTTATACTTAAGACTGTATAGCACGCTGAATGATATGCTGTATATTTACTGCATGATTCCTTCTTTTTTATGGTCTTTCAGTTTTTCTATTTCAAAATATGTCATAGTCTTAGGGAAAAATTGAGTACATTAAAATAATTTTAGTAGTTCCCATGGCACCAGTCTGATTGCTCAGTACTGTTCTAAGAAAAAATCGAGAAAAATGAAATTGAATGTGAAATAAAAAGTTCCTTCACAGGTAAAAGTCCAAGTTATTTTCCTTATATTTTATTATATTTATTAAATATTGCTGTTACCATATCTACAATTGATTTGAACAATAACTTGTGGGGCTGGTGAACAGCTGAGACACTACTTCTTTGACCTTATCATCCTTGTTTCTTAACAGTTTCTGGAGCTGACCACTTTCTTATAGGAAATAAAACCTTCTTCAATGATGAAATTTGCAGATACAGTTGGAGAGATGGAATATAACAGAAAACAAATTACTGACATTAAGCAATCTGGACTGGTTCATATTTTAGTACCTTTATGTCTTTTAATATGTCCAAATATAAAGCTGCATGGAGCAAAAATAATAACTAACACTTATAATATTAACAATTACAAGCATGAGAAAGAGCGACCTGGAAAAATAGTGGCAACAAGTGTTAATTGATTATATGTAAACAAGAAAATCCTGAATAAATTTAGTTTGTGGTGTTTTAGCTCTCTCTGGACCTGAAGTAGTCATTGATACTAGCCTTATTTACAACAATCACGCCTAGAGGAGAAGGGACTTTAAATGCTTTGATAAACATTGCTTGAGGTAACAGTTTATTAACTAGTTAGAGCCAATCTGGAGTCAGTGACATTTTGAAATGGGCAAAATAGCTAATTGAGCTTTCACTAATTTATTTATTTGTTTATCTAATTTGGCATTATTGTCCATTTATTTTTCAGTCCAGGACCAGAAATATTGAAATATCACAAGACAGTAAATTTTTACACTACTTCTGCTCCAGTTGGAAAAAGAAAATGTTGGCTTAATCTTGTAAGATTCCTAGTCCAACATTTCCTGAAATATCTTCTTATGAGGCAAAGGCCAGATCTACAGAAGAAACTTTTGCCAGTTGAATAATGCTGGTTAGAGGCTGTGACTTATTGCAGCAAAATTGTAGCCAATGCTTCATTCAGATGCAGAAACATGTTTCTGTTGGAGCCATTTGTCATTCTCTAGCATTTCTCTCAGTTAGATAAGGCTTCAAGTAAGATACTGCTCTTCACTGTAACTTTAGTTAAGTTCTCTAGTAGCTTTCAATTACTTTATATCTCTTTATAATATTACACAGGTTATGGAATTCTGATTTCATTAACTTATTGAAATCTGGCAGTTGGCAAACAACTGATAGGCATTTTGAAATCTTTCTATTTTTGAAAATCTTAGCCTCAGTCCTTCCTCCCTATAACATTACATATATAGCCATCCAATGCTAAATAACATAACTAAACATGAGGTAGTCTTCTGGGTTTGACTACACGAAGTTGGAAAATGAACAAAAATTCCTTGATCTCCCATGCTAGAGTGGACCACTTTGTATAGTCTTCCAGTTCCTCATGTACAAGCACTAAGTGAAGCTAGGATATCTGTGGTCTTCAGTCTTTGCAGTGGGTTTCTGAGACTGGCTACTATGCAGTTACAAAATCCTCCAGTGGAGATGGTACTTTAATAGCTGAATTTGTTTCTACGTATTTAGAATATTGGGTCCAAAATGCATAGGTTGTTTATTTTGTATTTACTTAAGAAATGTCTGCCCTCTGTGTGGGGGTGTGTGTGGGAACATTGGCTTGTGTGGTGTAGCTAGTCTTTGCTGTAAACATTGCCCCCTTCATACACATTTTTTATTGTATTAATATCATGTCTTTGGCTTGCCAGTGCTCTCAAAAGCACATTTGGAGAGGCAAATCACATCATGGTGGATCAAGTATACTGCCTGTTTCAGGAGACTTCATAGATTATATGAGAACAAAGCTTCTGTATGGCATTTTTACTTTGTGCAACATAGGGCAGAGTGCATTCAGGGAAGGTATTTTCCTACAAGTATCACCGGAGGAGTCACAAAGGAGCCTCCCTTTTTAAGGGGCAGAGAACATGGTATGCGTCTCTTGTAGGCTCTCTTACTGTACCTCAAAGGTGAAAAGAAATGTCTCCATTCATCATGGAAATCTTAAAATCTGACCTTGTCTTTTCCATATTGCTGTGGAGAAGGTATGCAGAAAGACAGAAGTGCAATAAGAGGAAGTCAGACAAGTACCATTCCCATTGACCAGCACTCCTTAAAAATGGTGAATTAGAAGTGCTTCTTAGGGTAACAAAAGTAGCTCAGGCTTCTGCTTGAAGCAGCTAGACAGAAAATGAGACAGTTCAACTTATTTTGAATTCAGAAGTTTGTCATCCAGAATCATTTCAAAGACAAATCCTTTAAGAGGCTAAACACACTCACTTGTACCCTGTGAAGACCAGTATTGGGTATCAAGCATGGCTACTATTCATTGTCTCTTTGGTAGGGATATGGAAAGATATTTTCAGCTCTTGTCCCAAGTAAATATTTTTGCTGTATTTATGTTACTACAGTTATGGAATATCTGAATTAAATGTGCAGTTACTTCATTTTTTTTTTTCTGAAAAAGTGCATATTTTATTTTTTTTGAAAGTGGAGCTGGAAACACTGTTAAGAGTTGAGATGATCAGGATTTTCCCATTTAAATTGTGCTTCCAGTTCATCAAGCTTCACCTCAAACTGAATTTTATTTTAAAGTTTCAGCAAAATTAGGTTAAACATTTCCAAAAATGAGATTAAAGAATAATATGTTGAATTGTAATAAATACATCTTACAGCTGTTTATTGAGAAACTGTGCCGTCTCCATGCTTTGGAGCAGAGTCTTGAAATTTGGCATAGAGGTCATCTCAGTGTTAGGGGATGCCTGTTGCTGTTCCTGTGAAAAAATGCCTAAATGTGGGCAAGTTGTAAGCCTTTGCAAGGACTCACTTTGCACATGGTAACTTTCAGTCACATCAGAGTTCAGCAGATAAATTCCTCAGAAGGCGCCATCTGCTTTGAGCAGGTTCCAGTCCTGGAACTGTGTTGGACTTTCTGCAACTTTTGCTACCAGCTCTTGAGGTCCTCTTTGGGTATAAGAAGAGCAACATCTTCCCTCATCTCAGTGCTTCCCCATATAGTCAAGTGAGTAAAACCCTGTTAGATTTGAATACAGATGGGAAAAAGAGTTACTTCAGAGGCACAGAAGAATGGTAATAAACTAGGGTAAAGAAGTATTGGTAACTTATTATTTTGTTCAAAGACGTAATGATATTGGATTTATTAATTCATATGATACAGCTTTAGAAGATTAATGTGTATTTAGGATCATCTGAGCGAGGGGACAAGAACCCATTTATAGTTTACTGAAATGTCAGTAGTGAATGCAGGAAGCAAACAATCCTCAGATATTTCTCTTTGACTGTCTTAGGCCTTATTTCTTCTTCTTTAATTGAAATGATAATGAAGCCACAAAGCCACAAAGTTATGAAGGTTTTAAAAGAAATGTTATTGATGTGGTCAGCAGCCATTATTTATTAAACAAACAGAAGCTTTTTTTTTTTTTTTTTTTTTTTTTTTTTTTTTGTGGCAAGTGCCTTTCTAGAGGAAAAGTATGAACAAAGATAAACTCCCTAGTAACACAAAATCCAAGCCTGGTTTCTTCAAAGTGTTTTGATCACATTATAAACGTTGAGTTAGCTTAGTTTATCTTCAGGAACCCTGTTCTGAATGGCACTATTAATTGGTGTGCAGAGGTTGGTCTGATAGTAGCTATACTCTGCTATTACTCTAAAAATTAGTCAGTTCAAGAAGGGACAGTTCTCTGTGTCTGAGCAACACAGTGTAAAATATCTTTGTCTAGCTTCTGCCCTATCAACTTGCAAACTTAGCCTGAGTTGTTAGAGCTGCATGGGACTTGTTCTTTCTCATCTGTTACCAGTAACAAATATTCTACAGGCCAAAATATGTCCTCATTTGCACTTTTGCCTTGAGTCAATCTGCACAGGTGTGCAAGTTTTAATAAACAAATGTAACTGCAATAGAAAGACTAGAATCCATTTCTCATGCTCTCCTAACTATATAATTTCCACAAAGCTAATGAAAATAAGAGTCTCTTTTAGTTTCCAAAATTAGTAGCTTGGCCCTGGTTAGGCATGTTGAAACTGTAAGAGCTGTAAACTCTTTCTGCCTGTATGTTTTCTGCACTGAATTTGAGGATGAAGCCACTGTGACATATACCTACATAGTAATAAACATCAAACTCAAACTGTTACATGAAAAAATCATTACAGTTTTAATCACATATATTTTTCCCTTGTGTTTCTGCAAAGGCTAAAATCTTCTGCCCTAACTAGTACTGGAGTCTCTAACGGTAATGTCCAGCTGTTATGGTACACAGAATTATCTGGATAGAAGTTGTAATTTTTCACAGAAACCAGTAAGATGAAGGACTTGTTGAAGACTTTATACTTTATATTTTTCTTTCTTCTTTTTGTTTTCTCTGGAATTAGAACTGTATGCATTACTTCATGCAATGCTTATTTTTTTTTTTTTTCTTTTTTTTTTTTTTTTTTGGTAAGGAAAAGCAAAATATGTGAAACAAGTTTCAAGGACAGATTTTTCTTGCTTCATTGACATCTTCTGGAGGACTCCAGCTCAAAAGGTGCTTCTGAATAGTTTGCTGGTACCAGCTAGATGTAAGACTTGGTCCGTCATGTTTAGGCTTGCATACAGATATTTAGTGAAAAATCAGCATCGGTTGTGAAACCTGAATGTTCAAGTATATTTGAAGGTCCATACACTGAACATGTAAAAAAGGAGATATTTAAGAAAAATAGGTATGATTTATTTATTTATTTATTTATTTTCTCTTAACACTAACAAAAGAGTGAATTTCTTTTTTGGAGAAGCTTGACAGATGTTTAAAAAATATAGTAGAATCTACATATACTGCAGTCCTGAAAGACCTTGGAAATGGAGTCATCTGAACACCTACTGTTTAACAGTTCGTGACACTTCACATAGAAACATCTCTAATGGATGTTCAGTTTGAGATTTCAGCATTGACATTGAAGTATGTTGGAAAAACTGTTCCTGAAATTCAGAGATGCCAATTTTTTAAAAGAGAGTTGTTCTTTTATCATTTTCTAGACAGTGACCAGTGAAGAAGTGTGAGTGAAGTTATAGTGTTAGACGCACTTTTGTTAACATCTGGCAAGTCCACTGTTGCCTACTGTACATGTTACATGGGGGGCTTTTCTCTTCAGAAATCTCAGCTGTATGGTAAGCTGTGGACAACTTTCCTTATTTGTCTTGTACAGCAGCATGAGCCTGGTTATGCAGATTACCCAGCTGAATACACAGAGAGTGTGTGTTTGCACTGGGCTGGCATTTACCCTTTGAGTATTTGGAGTTACTTTACACCATGCTATTCTGAGTCCCACTCCCCTTCGAGCCCTGTCCTGCACTCTCTCTCTCCATACCATCTTTGATCCTGGCAACAAAAGTTCATTCCATAGCTCAGGTCAGACAGACATGATGCATTGCATCACAGCTGCTTTTATGTAAGTGTTTATTTCATATCTGAAATGTTTTTATATACATTTGCTTTGCTATGACTTGCAGGAGGAGAAAGAAAGCAGTTTTACTGGAGGCAAAACAGCCACCTGTGAAAACTAATTGCGTAGGTTGCGTTGTGCTGGTATCTCTGGGAATGATCCATCAGGAAGAAAGTAAATATCCTTAATCTTCTAGGAGATCACCTTTATGCCAGAATGATCTCCTTTATCAAAGTGGTGATTGAAATATCCCTTCAGAGTTGTGGTGGTATGTGTTTGAGGGGAAGAAAGGGGAGGAAGCACAACTCCTGTAGAGGCAGGTGCCTCATCCCCTCAATGCATGTAGGCAAATGAAAAATGACAAACTTGAGAGGCCCTACCTAAATCAACTCATTAAGGACTGTAATTTAATACGCTTGGTATCCAGTTACTTTCAAAGAGGAATTTCAGAGACTAGGCTGCTCTTGAGTTTTGTCTTTTTTCCTCATTAAGATGTAGCTTGCAGTGCTATTTATGTCCCTTTCCTCACTCCTTCTGCAAAACTCTGCTCTCTATCAGCTCTCAAAACATCTTGCTGTAGTGTTAAAAAAAAAAAAAAAAAAAATTTAAAAATCACAGTGCTTTAAGGCAGTTCATCTGCCTGCCACCTCTGTGTGTTAGTGCAGTCCTGTGAATGCCTGCCATGGAATTGTTTAAAAAATCAAGACATTTCTTCAAGGCATGGACAGGAACAACCACTTTGTTACTGCTACGTGCTGTGCTCCTCAGTAGCTGCTGAGGATTTGCTGTCCCTGCTCTTCCCACTCCCCAGACAGCCAGGGCTCAGGACAGTGTTTGAGCTCTCTGTGCTCCCTTTGGTGCCCCAGTTTCACTGGGCATGGTGGTGTCCAGGTTCTACCTGAGCCTTTTGAACCTTGCAAGAACCCACACCACCGCGCTGCTTGGCTTATTACAACATTAAAAGCCAGGGTGTTGGATGGGCAGGGCTATTTCGGTCCTGTTTGGCTCTCTCTTCATTCCAAGATTAGATGACTTTTTCCCCTGTTTTTTGACCTTTGGTTTCATTGTGCCTGAGAGACTGCCCAGTCCAAGGAATTGGCCATTTTTCTGCATAGAATGGAAACTTACAACTGACTCTGTTACTGTGATTCTTGACCACTGCCTGGCTGTTTAGGGCTTTCAGACAGCTCTCCACCCACAGTTTTTCCATCTCTATCCTTTACATACTTTTGCAATATTTGAAATAGAGGTAATGGAGTGTCCATTATGAAGAAAATGATAACTGATTTTTTGACCTGCCTATATAAATAGAGTATTTAACTGATACTTCACTGCAGCTCAATTCCTTGCCAATTGAACTCAGGTAAAATACCTTATAGGAAATTAGGAATTTAAAAAGCACTTTGCAACGCTATGTTTTAAGCAAAATAAAATAAAACCAAGTTTTCACAGCTGTGGATCTATGCAGCAAAAGGGAGATGTCAGCATGACAGATTGTATATAGTATTGGGAGATTTCATAACATATGCGACCAGATGAAGTCATGGAACAAGTTGTTAGTGGCATTGAAGATCACACTGCATTAAAAATGTGCACTGCATTTTTCTATAGGTGAATATGACTACCTTGTATCATTTCAGTTTTATAGGTGGTAAACTGAGGCACAACATGTAGCTTGCATGGAATTTAGTAGAATGCTGAGTCAGTGAAATCTTGAATGCCAGCTCCATGCTTTGATATTGGACATTCAGATTTCCAAAAGATTAAGCCAAAGTATTTGGATCTAATTTGTCAGTCATGAGTCATGTCATATACATTCATCAGTCATACATGTTTAGCTTGTATATAGTGTAACTATTGTACTTGTAGAGTATCTATTGTATTGTGCTTTTCCCAGGAATATGTGACATTACCCTGAAAAACAACCTTCATCAATTAGTCTCTGGTACTTTGTGATTTATACCTTATTAACATGATTTAACAGAAAATACACTATAAGCCTGGTTGCCAGAGGTTGGAAGAGCATTCAATCTGAAAGACAAAAGACATGCAGAATTCCCCTCTCCTCCCAAATCAAGCAAATGAGTGTTGCTTTTGTTCTTGAATTTTACAAATTAAAAGAGTAACAGTTTTTATCTCTATTGGTTATTAAAGTACTGCTATTTTTTTAACTTCTGGTATTTAAAAAATTGTTTTCCTTTTACAGTTGTAGCTTCTTTTTCAAGTTAATACAAATTGTTGTTGTAGGTGTAACCTTATACCCTCTCCACTTACACTAGAGGAGAGGCAGAAGGGCCACTTGTCAGAAACCTTAAATGCTGGAAGGGAGGAGGATGATGCTGATGCCAAGGAAATCTGAGAAACACAAACCTGTTGTTATTTCAGAGTGCTGTGCTTCTGCTGATTATTGGCTGAGGTTTAAAGTTATGTATGACTCTAATTCATAATTCCAGAGAGTTACACACTAGGGTGAGCATGGACGAGTCAAAAGTAGAGAAGTTACTGACTCTTAGACCTACTTTGGAAATTGGCTGTGGTCCTCCAAACAGAAGGGAATCCCTGCATTTTTGCAGTCAGACACTGGCACACGTCTTCAGGAGCAGGCTTGTGAGCCAAATGGGTTTGAGGTTGCACTTAACCCCACCTGCATTTGTCACCCATCCATTCTGACATGCTTAGTTTGTCAGCCAGATGTTTATTTTTTTATTTTATTTTCCAACTCTGTGTTGTGAGAATTCCTGGCTTACCAGACTATTCTGGGCAGCTGCGTTGGGCCTGAGGCTCTTGCACAGTGTTTAAAGCCAATTTTACTACTGTATTCATTCTGTTTTATGTCTTGTATCACTGCCTCTTTTGCATCAAATGCTGAAATATTAGTAACAATGGTGAAAAGCAGCAGAACTGATCTTTGTGAAAACTACTTTGGTAACCAAATACTGACCATTAAGTTGATAATCTCTCTATACATTTATTTCATAAATTAAATATCTATCCTGCCCTGCAGCCTCTGTGAAGCAACGGACCTTCACATCTGAGTATAGAAGTGAATGGTAGCTACAAGTTTATGCTGTTATAAGGGCACTGGTGGCATCAGCCTCTCTTCCTTTGTTCATATTTTCCATTAATCTTCCTGTTTATTTTCTGTGCAGTCCAGAGAACTCTCCTTCTAAACATTTGCCTGTATTTTGCAGGAATACAGGCCTAGCTCCACACAACCAGAGAGTGACCAAGTTCAGAATCTTAACATACCAGTTCAGCTGCCTTGTCAGGGGCGTGTTATACAACCTTCAAGCTTTTAAAGTGGAAAAGAAATAGAGCTCTCTTTCTTTATAATCACTGCATTTCACTTTGCAGGTGCTTTGTGTATCTACAGTGTGATGTATGATTTTGAGTATATCAGATAAAAGTGGGCAGGTCTGTGTTGGCTGGTGTGGAGTTTATATCCTTTATGAAAAACATAGCACTTGGACATGAGTTTCATTATTTCTTTTCAGTCATGAATTTCCTTAGATGTTAAGTGAATATGCATTCTCTTCTAACATATTTTAGGAGTTTCATTTCCATTCCATATATGTAGCTATAAATATCTGCCTGGTATAGGTTCAACTCTACCAAAATTAGTGACTTGGTGTCATCTCTTTCTTTAAAAACATTCACAGATGTACTTTCCAGAGATGGATTTGGCTGGTGCAATTGCTGTGGTAGTTTTTATGTAGGTATGGCAGGAGGCCTGAATAGATCCCCTCACCCCTGCACCTTCCTGTGTGCATAACCCCTGGAAGTTAATGCAAGCACAAGCCTTGCTGAGCTGATGCCATTTGTTTGCATACCATTTGCAGCAACCTGAATGACTGGTTATTCTGGTCAGGAGAAAACAGCACTGACATCATGTGATTCTGGCAAAGTTAGCCACACTGGATCTTGGCCTTTGAATACCCAAGGGGCTGGCAGCAGTCTCAGGGGTTGGCCAGGAGCCCCATTGAGCTCACTAGTAATCAGTTGAATGCTGGGCTGGACAAGCTGCCCTACTTTCTTTGACAATCTCTGTCTAAGAGAATGATGGGCAGCCTGCCACTAGTGCTCTTTAGTGGAGTTACTGGGGATTAACTGTTTAGCAGCTCAGTACTGACAGTGCGTCACTTCGAAGAAGGGATGTTGAAGAGGGCATTCTTGAGTAAGGATGCCAATTCTTTGGTACACTTGCTGCACATTTTAATCTGAAGAAACAAGGCCTTTTTTTTTTTTTTTTAGTTTTTTTTTTTTTTTCCAATACCCTTCTTGCCAAACTTCAGAGAAAATGCCATTAGGTTAGTTTTCCTTTGAAGTTTCTAAGGCTAGTTTTATTTTTTAACAAAACATGGCTTTCTGTTAATTGCTCAAACCCTAATATCCTACAATGCAAAAATCTCTAAAAGAATGACAGACAAAAGCAAAGTCTACTCTCTGAAAGACACAGAATACTTGGTATTTATTTATTATGACAAATGTACTTGTGTATACTTCTTCCACTAAAACATTTGATGTGCTGTTTGTGAAAGACAGAGTGGTATAATCAGGGTAGAGGGAGAACAGTGTTTGTGAATAGTTTTGAAAACCAGATTATGTTAAGAACATGATTGACTGTTGGTTGTCTAAAATGTAATGAATTAATTATAAACAAGAAGGGCTATACTAATGAAAAGTCTGTTTACTGGGTGATGCTGTGAATTGGTAGAAATAGTTATTTTATCAAAAACAAGGAAATTCTAAAATGACAGCTGTAGGAGAGGTATTATTGCTTCAGGCATTTTGTATATTATTTTGCTTGAAAATGAAATTATATATTTTTGAATAATGATTTAAAATGTATCACTGATATTCTTAGACAGAGTTATGAAAATGAGAGTTTACTGTGTTAATATCATTCAAAGGAACTTAACCAAATTATATAAAGTCAATGGAAGTCTTTATGAACATTTCTTTCTTTGAAAATTATGTGAAACATAGAATGTTATTGTTCTGGAATGCCTTTACATTCCATCTGTTATATGTGTAGACATAATGCCAAATCTGTATCTAGTGTAAATTGGCATACCTTTGCATTATTTGTAACTCAAAGTTATGTGGTTCTTTGGGTTTGCTGCATTTGAAAACTATTTTCCTATCTATTAAGAAAATGATAGACGAGAAGCACAAAGATTAAATGACATTCTGAGGATAGCTTTGGTTACTAAAAGATTCTTTTGACATATATGTGCAAGAGATTTCCATTTAATGTTTCCCGAGATTCCACCTGTATACATTCCCACTTTCTTCTATGAATGTAATACTTGGACTCCACTGTGTTAGTCAGATTTACAGGACAATCCACTGAACATCTTAGCCATTGAGTAGCATTTTTGGAAATACTCTTTCTATTTTTAGAACACAAACAATTTGGAGTTCCTTTTAGAAGGTTCTGTCCTTCTGTTTCCTAAAACTTGAGAGTAACCTTATTCTTAAGTTTCTTTGTGTTAGGCTACAGCCTCAACTGGCTGCCAGGCAGGCAATGGCTGATTGGCCAGCTAATCAGCCATTATAAAAATTTTTCTTCACCTATGTGCTTAGAGATGAGACCTACCAAAATCCTTTGATAACGGTGAGCCCAGTGCTGTTAGGAGATGCCTTGGGTCTATCATGTGGTGGTTCACCTTTTCATCCCACCCAACATTCCAGTGAGACATAAGTTCCTTATTTACTAGTGAAAATACAGCTACAACATAAAGAGAACGCTCCTCATGCAACACCTGTACTTGTTGCTCGGGCCTTTTAGCTGTGGCTTTTATTGCCTTTCTATCCCAGAACACTTCACTTTGAAAGGCCCAGGCATGACAACAAGTTGGTAGTGACATAATTCTTAATTAAAAGCAAGAATGTAAAACTATACGATCCCACAAATGTTGTAGCCAGTCTTTGTAAGTATCATTCACTATGAATGGGGAAGCAAACAGACAAACAAAACCAGACTATTTGTTCAAAGGCAAAGATACATGTGCACATTATTTTAAACTATTACAATTTATTCCAGTCTTAATTGCAGTGTTAGTTGTCAAAACACTTTTAGTAACAGATATTAGTAGCCAGATTTTGAAAAGAGAGTTTGTTCTTTGCTTAAATAGACTCTTTCCTGTGTGGCTTAGCTTTATGGGAAAGAAGAATGTTGTAGAATCTCATGAAGAGTTATTGTGCTTTAATTGATATATTCCTATAGTGCATTCATGCATAATTCAAAGAAGAGAAATTGATTGCATATTTTGGACTACTATTGCAGCGTTAAGTACTGATTTATGGTTCTTATTTTAGTTGTACATTTCTAATTCTCAGGAGATAACTTTACTCAATTGAAGAAAAAGCCTACAAGTTAATTCCTTTGCCAACATAATTTTGAAGAATTGTCATCTGAATTCTCTCAGAACCATTCTTTTGTGGTTATGATATAGGTGACTGTATATCATGGCAGAAAACGTGCATTTTATGTCTGTGTTTTTCAATGACTTCAGTTTTATAAATTACAGAAGACTGTTGCAGGGAGTAAACATATGGTTGTTTCACTCATTTAACTTAAGTTTGTATCATTTTCTTCCTTTTCTGTAAATAAATAAATAAATAAATATTTAGCATGTTGGTAGGTTATTGCTGAATGTGATCTTTCAGAGCAAAGAAAAGAATATGTTGGAACTTGAAAGCTATATTTATTTTTGCTTATGGAAAAAATCATTACTTTATATCAAATACATATATTCATACTCATGATATTGCTGAAAACTTAAAAAAAACACCCATGGGTGGTAGGTGTGCAGATGCTCTGAATTTTGCAGGGAGAGGAAAGATTATTAGAACATAGAGTATCATGGGATAAAGTCCTGGAGGGAAGAAGGACCCGAGAAAGCTGGTTAATATTCAAGGATCACCTCCTCCAAGCTCAGGAGTGATGCAAATCAACAAAGAAGAAATTGGGCAGATGAAGTTGCTCAATCATATTTGAGAAGTTGTCGCAGTCCAGTGAAGTTTCCACTGACTAGAAGACAAGAAATGTAACCCTCATTTTTTAAAAAGGGAAAAAAGGAAGACCCAGAGAACTACAGGCCAGTCAATCTCATCTCTGTCCTGGGCAAGATGATGGAGCAAATCCTCCTGGAAAATCTGCTAAGGCACATGGAAAATAAGGAGGTGATTGGTGACAGCCAACATAGCTTCACTAAGGGCAGATCATGCCCAACAAAGCAGGTGGCCTTCTACAGTGGAATTGCATTTTTGGTGGATAGGGGAAGAGAAACTGACACCATCTACCTGGACTTGTGCAAAGCATTTGACACTGTCCCACATGATATCCTTGTCTCTAAATTGGAGAGACATGGATTCTTATGGATGTAGCACTAGATGGAAAATGAACTGTGTGAATGGTTGCACTCAAAGGGTTATGGCCAATGGCTTGATGTCCAAGTAGAGACCAAGGACAAGTGGCATTTCTCAGGGCCTGGTATTGGGACTGGTGCTGTTTAATGTCTTTGTTGGTGACATGGATAGTGGGATTGAGCGCACCTTCAGCAAGTTTGCCAATGACACCAAGCTGTGTGTTGCAATCAACATGCTGGAAAGAAGGGATGCCATCAAGAGAAGCCCTGACAAGCTAGGGTGTTGGGTTTCTGTGAATGTTATGAAGTTCAACAAGGCCAAGTGTAAGGTCTTGTACCTGTCTTGGTGCAATCCCTTGTACAAATACAGGCTGTGCAGAAGATGGATTGAGAGCAGACCTGAGAATAAGGACTTGGGGATCTTGGCTGATGAGAAGCTCAACATGAGCTAGCAATGTACGCTTGCAGCCCACAAAGCCAACCAAATCCTGGGCTGCATTAAGAGAAATGTGGCCATCAGGTCGAGGGAAGTGATTCTCCCTTTCTACACTGTTCTTGTAAGAACTCACCTGGAATGCTGTTTTCAGCTGTGGGGCACCCAGGAAAAGAAGGAGATGGATCTGGTGGAGCAAGTCCAGAGGAGGGCCACAAAGATGATCAGAGAACTGGAGCACCTCTCCTATGAAGACAGGGTGAGGGAATTAGGGTTGTTCAGCCTGGAGAAGAGAAGGCTCCAGGAAGACCTTATAGCAGTTTTCCAATACCAAAAGGGGGACTACAAGAAAGCTGTAGAAGGACTTTTTACAAGGGTGTGTAGTGGTAGTACAAGGAGCGGTGGATAGTGAGTAGTACAAGAGAAAGTGGGTAGATTTAGATTAGTTATTTGGAGGATATTATTTACTTCCCAGTTTGGTGAAGGTTGGTGAGGCACTGGAACAGGTTGCCCAGAGAAAGTTGCCCTATCCCTGGAAGTTTTCTAAACCAGGCTGGATGGGGCTTTGGGCAACCTGGTCTAGTGGAAGGTGTCCCTGTCCATGGCAGGGGTGTTGGAACTAGGTGATCTTTAAGGTCCTTTCACATCTGATAGTTTCTATGATTCTAATAATTTGCAGAAGAATCATATGGAGTAGCTAATTTTATTAAAATTTCTCTGATTGCTAATATTTGCAGATTTTCAGATATTCTCCAGTGATTTGTAAAGCATCAGTGCAATTCTGAGCATGACAGTTTATACAGCTTTCAGTTGCTTTATTTCAGTACTAGTGTGAAGGTGTATTTTAGAAATAATTTAAGCAGTTTCTTAAAACTTTTCTTCTTCATTTTTTATTGAACCATGAACTGTGTAAAATAAATTCCCATGGAGTTAAAGTATGTTGTAGGGTCTTTGACTAATACAGAACAATTGCTTTGTTGATTATATATCCATGCATGATAAGATATGCATAAGAAGAAATCTGGTTCAGAAGTATAAATAATACTTATCTTTAAGCAAGCGTCTGTCATCTGCTTCAGCAGACAGTATTTTCTTTCATTCTTGCACAAAAAGAGCTGAGATTTATGGAACAGCTTTGTTTGTGCTCTGTGATGCTTAATCAATTTTTATTAAATTCAAAATTAAAACTTGGCTTTTATCATAGACCATGTTTGTTTGTTTGTCTGTTTGTTTTTCTCATTAAACATATCTTATGTATAGAACAGGAGAAAGGCTCCAGACAACCACGAAGTTTATGCAAAGGTGGGAGAGTTGAGTTTCAGTCCCGAACTCCTGAGCACTTTGTTTTCAGTGGGGCTAATATGAGTCATTTTGATTTTTTACAGTGGTTTTGTACATTGTTACATAGACATTTCTCTGACATTCTTGAATAGAATGGAAAATCCTGAAAGGTATTAAAATCTTTAGTTTTCCTTTCAGTATAATTATTGGTGATCTTTGCAACAAGTCTTCTCTAAAAGAAGTTTACTCTTATTTGTAGACTGTATGTGTGGTTCTATCAGCCAAACTGTGTTTAAAGATGGCTTTTCAACTTCATGGCATTTTAAAACATTAGTTAATCCTCATTACATGCTGAGATAGGTAAATAAGTAGCATTATCTCCATTTTTCAAATGGAGAAATTAAGGCAGAAGTGTTAAGTGACTTAGGTCACACCTCTTTAAAGAGACAGAATATACACTACAGAAGTATTTGAGCGAGTCTTTTGCTCAAATCACGTCTCTTTCTAATGACAGTAATAAATAATATACATTTACCCTCCGCACAAATTTTATTTTCAAAGTTTAGATAAATGAAATAAATGAGTCACCTGAGATACAGAAATGTGTCTTAAAATTTGTTATTATGAGAGAAGAAGATTAGAGCATTAGGGAGCTAGTTTGGATGATATAATTTTTTGATCTGAGTCAGTTCATCCTCGTTTCATACAAGAATGGTTTTGTGTAAACGATGCTAAGAGTCAAACACAAATCAAATGTAACAAGAGAATTAAAATAATTGTCACTTTTATTTCTTCTAAGGAAGAAACACCTCAGACTGTTTTGAAAAAGAAAACAAGTAAATTGATTCTGAGTAAGAAGAAGCTTTTGATACTGTTGTTTGACCTTAGTGTAACTCAGTAACAATTATTTTTGGCCTAGCAACTTCCATTGTTTAAAGCCCATTTCCAGAAAACTATCCAGCCTTGATGGGAGAGGGCTATCCACCGCTTTTCTTGATAGTTCTGCTCGTCTATCACTTTTGCTGTTGCTAAATTGAGATTGTTTTGCTTCACTGCATACTTGTTAGGCCATTCACAATTAAATTGAAGAGCTCTTTAGGATGTGCTATTTTCTGTGAAGGTACTTACACACTAATCAAAGTACTTTCTTCCTTCTTTTCAGAGAAGTCTCTTATTGTAGGGTCTATTCTGTGACCTTTGAATAATGTTTATATCTCAGTCCTTCACTGAAATATGAACACAGAATTGTGCTTATGTTGCCTTCCTCTTTTCATAGAGCTAGAACTGTTTCTGTTATGGTCAGAATCTTCATCCTTAAAACCTTTCAGGGTCACAAGTTTTAGGCAAGTAGTCCTCTGTTCTTGTTAGCCTTGTCTAACAAACTTGAGGGGGAAAAATGAAGAGGAAACATCTTCTTAGTATTAGTTTACTCGGCGTGATCTTGACAGACAATAGAAGAAATTGCCACTTCGGTGTCTTCAAGGAAATTTTTAAAATTGCAATGTGAATAGAAATACTTTGTTAACATAATGCCTCTGCTCTCAAATGTTTTGACTTGTATCTTCTACACACAGTGCCTGGTACACACCAGGCTGCCTTTGAGATTGTTTGTTATCCTCAATCTCCAGAGTAGTTAAACACTAACTATGAGGTTTGCTGAAAAACAAATCTCACAGTTCACAAAGCTGCTTGAAAAGACTCCTTCCAGTTTGTGCATACTCCTTTTAAGAAATAACGCAGGCAGTAAATTCAAATCAGTGTGCCTGAATTCATTAATTTCCTTCGGTGGGCTGTTATAGAGAATCTGTGAAAATAATTTTGGTGATAATTCTAAGAAAATGGAATACAGCCTCTAGACTTTTCATAGCTCAACCCCTAATCAACAAGATGTCAGTTAGTTTTCTTTGTGTCCTTTTGCCTCCTCTATCCATTCAAAATGCTGCATGTTATCTGTCCCAAACACATTACATCTGTGTCCAGTGCAGCAGCAGCAGCAGCATGAAAAAAGGCAGGGGGCTGCGAAACAAGGGGAATTTAGAAAGGAAGACAAATAAAGAAAAGTGTCACTGAAATTTTAAAATGAAAACAGGATGTGGACATGATATACAAGTGCACTTTCATGATATAATGCAACTGGCTTTGTAGCTGCCTGTCTATATGCTGTATTGCTGTTTGCCAGTGTTCCTTATGTTTTTTTTTTTTTTTTTTTTTTTTTTTTTCTGGGTGGATCATGATATAGATGTAGCAAGTTTGTGTCTATTTCGTATGGAGTAAATTTAGAGTAGATGAACTGAGTATTTGGAGCCATTGCCAAATGAGGTGGTGATGATGGCTAGAGAGGCTTGGACTTGGGGAGTGCTTCTGGCAGGAGCACAACGCATACTGTATCATGCCTTTGACCATGGTGCTTTGGACATACTGCCAAGTGTTTGTAACAAGATAGTGCTGTTACTGCACTTTACTTTTAACTTTTCCTCTGCGTAGAGTACATTTCATTTATTTATTTATTTATTTATTTATTTATTTTTATAAACTGTGCTCTCTATAGCTTTTGTACCTCTGTAGACAGTTCTGATTATTGATATTTTGGCAAAGCATGAGGTAGCTTCTTACAGTTTCCACTTTGTTATATGCTGATATATATTCCCTATTTGGCTTTGGAAATGTGGACTTGCTGAAATATGGTAGATACTTGGATTGTAATTACCATTTTATTGGTAGGTGTTAGAGAAAGAAAAAAAAAAAAAAGAATGTTACTATCTTTTAAAAGAACAAGTCTATTGTCAAAATGTTAGTCATAATATATGCATGTAAGGATGTACAAGAGTGTAAGGATGTCACAAGAGTGACATCAGTTTTTGTAAGAAAAACAAGAGTTTAATTTCATTGCTTTGTGTAGAGAGAAAGTAAATCTTCTTTTTCATAAAATACAAAAAAAATGATAATTTTAAAGTTTTATGAATGTTAATGAAATAAAAAACAAACAAACAAAAACAAGCAAGCAAGCAAGCAAGCAAACAAACAAAAACCAATAGTAATTATAATCCAAGAATGATTCCTACATATGTGTAGAGTCTGAAATGTCACCATTTCAAAAAGAGAACAATTACATTACTTTTATTATTGGTGATGGATTATAAACATTAACTTTACCATACCATTGAGACTGTGCTATAAAATAATTTCTCATGTTGTAAAAGCTACACTAATAACTTACAGTAATGTTAAAGACAGTATAATATATTTCAGCCAACTCTTTTTTCCTTGTTTACTCTATTTCTAATGCTGTTTGTTAATGGATCTTGAAACTTGGATCTCCACTGGAGGCAAAGTTGCTGCTGCATGGATGAAGTAGGTGCCCTGTATCTGATGGTGGTATATAGCGGTTGTGCAAGAATGTAGATTTGTTTGGTTTAACCTTGATATTTTGCAGCTATCACAGATGCCTCAGAGAAGGTAAAATTAAATTGAGTAGGAATGTTCATAACTGCAGAGCTTTGTTAGACTCTGCAGCTCAAGACATTTCTGAGATAATAACTGGGCTGTTGTCCTTCTAACTTCTGTGTTAAGAGTTGTTCTTCCACCTCAGAGGAAACTGAATATCTGTGTTGGCTAAAAAGATTTCTAGTTGTGTACAGCAATAACAAACTTCCAATACTTTTCTTTAATTATTATTATTTTTTAAGTGTTGTGAATTTTGCCCAGTAGTGTGCCATATCAGCATGCAGTAGTACCACCCTTGTGACTTTAATCTTGTCATCCACATCATGGACAGTTTTGCAAGCTAGTCAGAAAAGCAGGGTCAAAGCTGTGCAGTGTGGTTTTGGCACACCTTCTGTTGTTTCTTTATTCATATGCTTTTTGTAAAAATGTATCTGTTAACCCTGAAAAAACACGCTAACTGATAAGTGAGAGTGTACTTGCTGTGGCTTGGCTACCCTAGATACCATTGTGAATAACCTTCCTATGTTTGTGTTTGCAAGAGCAGCTTTCCAATTAAGAGGGGTAGGGGGTCACCTTGCCAGCCTGGACACCTTCCCGTTTTCCTTCTGCCTGGTAATACAGGATCCACAGTAGCTCCACCAAGTTGCACCACCACAGCTACAGAAACTCAGGTCAGCACAAGTGACTTCCTGCTGGACAGTAAATTGTGCTGCAGATCTGGAGGTTACGAAATGAAAA
>CM021763.1:34429903-34460957 GCA_011075105.1 Heteronetta atricapilla | reverse complement strand
GGAAGAAAAAGAAAAGGGGGTTTGTTACTCAAATTTGAAGATCTGCCAGCTTGTAAAGTATTCAAGTATTCCTTTATTTTATTTTATTTTATTTTATTTTATTTTATTTTATTTTATTTATTTATTTTTTGTATGAGGGAGATTAAGTTGATATTTTATGCAGTTCTCTTGCATCCACCTTCATGTCTTGTCATAAGGCATGTAATTACTGCATTTCACCATCAGCAATCATTCTTAAGTTAAAATCTGCTGTAAACCTCTCATTAGTAAAAATAAGACAATGAAGGTAGGATGTACACCTTCAAATAGAGAACCAACTGTTAAGGGGATTAATCTTTTCATGATTCCACAATAGATGAAGAATAAATAGTTTTCATGTAGGGCTTTTCTTTTACATGCAATCAAAATAGTTTGTGATAACAGTTCTGGTACCAAGGGTTTCATAAACATAAGGTTTTATTCAGATAGGGTTGATCTTCCTTCTGAATTGCATTCAAACAAGATACTCTCTTGCTAAGTATTTAAGTCTGTGTCACATTCTTCTTGCATCCATTATGTACCATTATGTACCATGACAGAGCAGGTTTTAATATTGTGCTTGTGTTACAGAGGGTGTACAGCCATCACAGGGAGCTCTGCACCCCCTATTTACAATCTTCATCAGGATAAAGGCTGCTTTCCAGGCAAGCAAGGGTGTGACTAGACTATGTTTTCTCTTAAAATCTTTGGTCTGAATTATGTCTATGCAACAGGCACTAGCTCTTAAATTACGGCTGGCAAGTCTGAGATTCTTTTGTGCCAGGCAGAGACCTGGTGTGTCTTCTAGTCTCATCTCCTGTGTGAAAAACATATTCTCTTCCTATTCAGCTCCATCAAGCCAAAAGGTGATGTAATGAACTAGATTTTTCTTCTTGTTTTCAGAGATTCTCTGGGTTAGCAGATCTTAGCAAAAAGACCTAAAAATTATTATCTGCAGTCTTCAAGAGTTTTATTGATAATGAAAATATATCTAAGATGTCCTCCCTGATATGTTAACATTTGAAGGTGATATTTTCCTATGGAAGGCCTACAGTGGGATCATTGACACCTGTGTCTCATGCCAGTTTATTGAATGGCTATACCAACCTGACAAATTTGCAGTTTAAGAAGGAAGAGCAGAGAAGGTAAAAAATGAAGGAAATGAAGGAAGGAGGGAGAGAAGTAGATCCAGTACACAGAAAGAAATATCAGAGGACTAGTTGTGTTCATGTCAGGTGAACAATCACAAACAGTAAAGATTTTCTGAATAAGAAGATCCAACATTGCACAGCTATTCTGTAGGATTTACATGCATAGCTGACAAGAACACAACCAAACAGGGTTCAGGTAATTTTTCAAAAATGTTTAGTGCCAGAGACACCTTGTTACATGTTACACTGCATTTTCAAATAAAAAATTACAAAGATATAATGTTCAGTTGTTGGAACAGGGTACTAAAAGTTATCATGCTGAATTCCTCTTCCTCATGACCTCTCCCCCAAAGAAAAGAAAAAATAAATGCAGAAAAATATATTAAACACGTAATTTTAATGTTACAAATAGGATTTTACCGCGACAAAAATCATTTCTAAGAAACCTGCAATTGTATAATACCAATTATAATCATGATGAAAGATTCTAAATAAATTGGTTCTTCCAGAAGCTATCCACTAGAAGTTGAAGCAAGAGCCAAACCACAAACTCTTTTTTGCTTCTGTGAAAGATTTAGATGTCAGATGTAATGCTTTCCAAAACAAGGATGTGCTTGAGGGGAAAAAGAAGAAAAATAATCATGTTAACCAAAATAAGTAGAATTCAAAATTACTTTTGGAGCTTTCCCTTTCCTATTGAGACAAAGCAATAGGAGAGGAAATGTGCTTAAAATAAAATTGAGTTTAGATGTAAGGTACACGTGCCACTGCACAGCACACTTTTGAGTTGTAGGATGGGAACATTCTCTGAAGTCACCTAGTTTTATTCTTCCAAGGGTAGAACAGTTTCCTACATGGGTCACCATTGTTCTCAGGTCCAGTTAAACTACTGCTTGTACAAAAATCAGGTAGACAAAATGCACAATCACCAGTTAAGTGGCTCACTGCTTTTCCAGGAGGTTTAAATCCTCAACTGTTACATAAACCAGCATCAACTTGTCTGCTAAATGTGGGCACTTATATTTGGGATTCCTACAAAATCTGGAAGCAGTTATTTCTTACACCATATTTATGAATAACGACAAGATGCTGTCAGCTGGTGTGTGTAAAGTTGTCGAGATCAACCTAAGAACAGTATGTTTGTGCATCTTTTCTTATGGTGGCTTTGAGGGCCAAGGAGGCAGACTGGATAATTTTCCAGTGACTGCTAAATGACCTCAAGCTCTAGTAGAACTAAAGCCTGCAAACTCTGCAGCTTTGGCTGCTGTGAATGAAATACTAAAAAAAAAAAGAAAAAAAAAAGAAAAAAAAAAGATGGAATTATATCAGTACTTTTATTTTAAGAAAAATGCCGTCTGAGAGAAAACGGAAGCTTTCCACCTGGGCATGATATTTCAAAAGTTTGCAAAGGGAAAGTTTTCAGTCATCATCAGGTAACGGAGTAGCAAGCTGGTGGGGTAGGCATTATCTGCAGTGCATTCTATTATGTTTCTAGATGAAAGACTGCATGTAAACATTCAAAAAAATAATTTTCTTTTTAAACCACATTCCTTGACATCTTTTGGCATGCATTTATTTTAAATCATCTGTACACACAGAGCTGTAGATGGCCACACAGTTGTTTTTTGTTTGTTTGTTTTTTAATTTTTTCTTCCCCTGAGTTAGGAGAGCGCTATCCTTCAATAAACATCTAAAGTCCAAGCTGTATGCATTAAATGTGAAAACTCTAACTGAACATACTGGATTCTGAAAGCAGAACATCTGGGATTTGGAAAAGAAAGGAAAAAGGAAAAAAGAAAGGAGGGGTATTAATATTGTAGGAAAGGGGTAATTTTCCACAAGAGAAAGGATGAAGACAAAGGCAGAAGTACCATAAAGAACAGTTAGATTTATTAGAACACATTTTACTTGGCATAGACAACAATTCAATTTTGGGAACTGAAGACTCCAGCTTACACCAGGATCACCAACAATTACTTATGACTCCTTAATTCCTCTTAGAAAAATTGACCTGTATAATTACTGGGAAGAAAATCCTTTTCATTTGTATGGCAATAGTTCAATTTCTGCTGAAAAAAAAAAAAAACACCATTTATTCATTTATGATATTTATGCTTAGTTTTGTATTCTAAATACACAGTTATAAATGATTATAATACAATTCAAGATCAACTCCCCTTGTCCTTATGGGGGATTTCAACCTGCCAGATGTCAACTGGGATCACCACATGGCTGACAAGAGCAAGTCCAGGAGGTTCATAAAGCACCTAGATGATAACTTCTTGGTGCAGGTGCTAAGGGAGCCAGCTAGAAAAGGTGCCCTCCTAGACTGTTTCTGGAGAACAGAGAGGGTCTTGTGGAAGACGTGGCAATTGGCAGCCATTTCAGTCATAGTGACCATGACTGTTGAGTTTATAATTTATGGTGACAGAAGGAAAAGTGCCACCGAAACTTCAGCCCTGGATATGGGGAAATCAGTCTTCAGGCTGCTCAGGGAACTAGTCAGCAAGGTCTCCTGGGAAACTGTTTTGAAGGCATTGGAGTCCATCAGTGCTGGTCAATCTTTAAGCACTGCCTCCTAAAAGCAAAAGATCAGGCAATTCCAAAATATCGGAAGTCAGGCAGGCGGGGCAGGAGACCAGCCTGGCTGAGCAGGGATCTTCTACTTGAGATTAGGTGAAAAAAGAGAGTGTACAACTGCTGGAAGGAGGGTCAGGCAATGAGGAAGGAATAAAAGAATGTTGTTCGTGTTTGTAGGGAGAAAATTTGTGTGGCCAAAGCCCAACTAGAATTGAAGCCGGCCATGTCTGTGGGAGACAATAAAAAGGTTTTTTTTTAGATATGTGAACAGAAAAAGGAGAACCAAAGAAAACACAGGTCCGCTACTTGATGGGGAAGGTCTCCTCACAAACGACATAGGCAAAGCACAGACATTTAATACTTTCTTTGCCTCTGTCTTCAACACTGATGAAGGGGACCCAGGGTGCCCTGAGATGGAGGACCATGATAGTGGGAATGACAAATTCCCAACTGACAATGAAGGTGCGTGGGATTTGCTGCTCCACCTGGATCCCTACAAGTCCATGGGTCCAGATGGGATTCATCCCAGGGCGCTTAAACAGCTGACATCATTGCAGGACCTCTCTCAATTACTTTTCAATGATCTTGGGAATCTGGAGAGGTTCCGGTGGACTGGAAGCTGGCAAATGTTGTGCCAGTTTTCAAGAAGGGTCAGAAAGAAGACCCAAGCAATTACAGGCCTGTCAGTCTCACGTAAGTCCTTGGTAAAATTAAGGAGAAGATGATTCTTGACGTTATTGAAATGCACCTGGGGGCCAACGCAGTCATTGGTCCCAGCCAACATGGGTTCATGAAGGGTAGGTCCTGCCTAACAAATTTGATTTCCTTTTATGATAAGATCACCCAGCTAGTTGACCAATGGAAACCAGCCGATGTGATCTTTTTGGACTTCAGCAAGGCTTTTGACACGGTTTCCCATAGGATCCTACTGGACAAAATGTCCAGCATACAACTAGACAAAAACATCATAAGATGGGTGCACAATTGGCTGATGGGCAGGGCTCAAAGGGTTGTGGTAAATGGGACCACATCTGGCTGGTGGATGGTTACTAGTGGGGTCCCTCACGGCTCCATTTTAGGGCCAGTCCTCTTCAATGTTTTTATAAATTATTTGGACTTAGGACTAGAAGGTGTTTTGAGCAAATTTGCTGATGACACCAAACTTGGAGGACTCGGGTGAGGGTGGAAAGGCCTTGCAGAGAGATCTGGACAGATTGGAGAGCTGGGTGATCACCAACCGCATGAAGTTTAACAAAAGCAAGTGCCGGGTCCTGCACCTGGGATGGGGCAACCCTGGCTATCAGTACAGACTGGGCGATGAGACACTGGAGAGCAGCCCTGCAGAGAGGGATCTAGGGGTCATGGTTGACAGCAAGTTGAATATGAGCCAGTAGTGTGTCCTGGCAGCAAGAAGGGCCAACCAGATCCTGGGATGCTTCAAGCATGGCATTGCTAGTCGGTCGAGGGAAGTGATTGTCCCACTCTATGCTGCACTGGTGCGGCCTCACTTCGAGTACTGCGTGCAGTTCTGGGCACCACAGTACAAAAAGGACATTAAACTGTTGGAGGGTGTCCAGAGGAGGGTGATGAAGATAGTGAAGGGCCTAGAGGGGAAGACTTATGCAGAGTGGCTGAGGTCACTGGGCCTGTTCAGCCTGGAGAAGAGGAGGCTCAGGGGTGACCTCATCGCGGTCTACAACTTTCTTGTGAGGGGGAGTGGAGAGGCAGGCAACATTTTCTCCATAAACACCAGTGATAGGACCCATGGGAACGGGGTTAAGCTGAGGCAGGGGAAGTTTAGGCTCGATGTCAGGAGGAGGTTCTTCACCAAGAGGGTGGTTGCGCAGTGGAACTGGCTCCCCAGTGCAGTAGTCACTGGACCAAGCCTGTCTGAATTCAAGAAGAGATTGGACTGTGCACTTAGTCACATGGTCTAAACTTTTGGGTGAACCTGTGCGGCACCAGGAGTTGGACTTGATGATCCTTATGGGTCCCTTCCAACTTGGGATATTCTATGATTCTATGAACTCATAAACCTGTAAATATTATAAGAAAATGAAAAAGGTGTACTTGGATAAAACCACTAGTAAAATGTAGCACAGTTTTTGCTAATATTTTACCAATTGAAGAATTTACACATCTCTCTCCCTTCCCCGCCTACCCCCCTTTTTTTGTGTGTTCAAATACATTCTAGCCTGTTTACATCTAAAAAGCACATTCATTTAAAAAAAATAAGTTCAACCATGTGGAATAAAAACAAATTAATTACATTGATCTCATAAAGTCTCAAAAGACAGGTAAATGTGAAAATGTTTTTTTCTGTTATAATTTCAATCTACTGCTCCACTGTGCTAAGGTATTGTAGAGAAGGGAGATCAGTGCTTAATTACTCTTTACACTTTTTTATTTTTTATTTTTATTTTTTGCCATACCTGGATATGAGATGATGTGGGTAAGACTGTGACTCTCTGAAGGCATCTAGACAAACTGTGATTCATTAGACATTCCTGAAGCATGGTGAAATGGAAAAGTCAATGGAGTACTCTCTGGTGTAAGTTATGCAAGGACAGTTAAGAGTATAGTGTTGAGGGATTAACATTGTGTGGTAGAAATTCCATTTAATTAAATAGATGATGCCATTCTTAGATCCTACCATAGTGGTGTCTGTAGACAAATGAATCCCAAGTCAGCATGCATGTTTAGAGCTATAAAACTAAAAGAAAGACTTACTAAGTAAAGAGGATAATAGAAATAAAAGAAGGGAGACCTCACCACAGTCTATAACTTCCTCTTGAGGGAAAGTGGAGGGGCAGGTGCTGACCTGTTCTCTGTAATCACCAGTGATAGGAACTGCAGGAATGGTGTTAAGCTGAGGCAGAGGAGGTTTAGGCTGGACATCAGGAAGAGGTTCTTCACAGAGAGGGTGGTAGCACACTGGAACAGGCTCCCCAGGTACATAGTCATGGCACCAAGCCTGACTGAATTTAAGAAGTGATTGGACTGCACACTTAGTCACATGGTCTAAAATTTAGGGTAGACCTCTGTGGTGTCAGGAGTTGGACTCGATGATCCTTATGGGTCCCTTCCAACTCGGGATAATCTATGATTCTGTGATTCTATGGGTCTGGCTACAACTTCCTCCTGTGCAAAAAACAAAACATCATTTTCAGCTTTTGCACCTTGCTCTCCCAGGACCAAGAGAGACAAAAACAAATCCCTCCAAAACAATAGAGGGTTGGGAAGGAGGTAGCTTCCAGCTCATTCTCCTTCACCACCAACTGCAGTCAAGAGAGGTGCAGAAGAGTGGCAAGTATAAGAAATGACAGCTTAGGTTTGCTGATCAGAGAAGATTGGACTTGAGCAGGTGTTAACATCCATATCTTTTTCTGGCTTGGTTATCAATGGAGATGGTGCAAAGTCATAATTGATTTTGCATGACTGGCAATACAGTGAAAACGTACCAAACACCCTACCCTTCTTTTTGCTGCTCAGCTGAGCTGTAGTCCTTTCAGGGGAAGTATGCAACAGTGCTCCACATCACTCCATCCAGCAGCTTTAGACAGTCTCCTACCAAAATCTGCTCTTTGGGAATCAGTAGGGCCTGTGTATTTTTTGTACATGGTATGGTAAACTGTCAAGTGGTGTGGAAGACTCGGGTTACCCTCCTGACACCAGCCTGTCTTGGGTATGCAATGTTATCTTGTACAGGCCAGGAAAAACTATGAAAATGGGAAGTGACTAAGTAGATAAAATTTCAGCAAAATATTCATATGTGTGGTTTGTGGCCAGGCCACACCTCAAAAAGTCTCATCCGTAAAAAAGATTATTTTTTACTTTTAAGTACTGCAGACTGTTTTAGTACTGATTTAAGTACTGCAGACTGTTCTCAAGTCATTAGAGAATTTCTCTTCATGGAGCTGATCCTGAGAGTAAGAAAACAAGAGCTGGAGTGTCTAGAGCAATCTGAAATGTGAAGGACTGATATTTGGACTGTGAATGGTCACTTGGAACTATTATGCTATTAGAAAAGAGAAATTACCCAGGACAACCAATGTGTATGTTTCATTCTGGAAAACAAGTTGTCAGTCTGAAGTCTGCAAAGACTGTCTGGGGTAGTATTTTATTTTATTTTATTTTATTTTATTTTATTTTATTTTATTTTATTTTTGAGATTTTGAGCTCAGAAAGATCTCTGTTGTATGCTTGACATTTCTGTGCCTGTGAGTTATGGTGCTGGGTATACTAATGCAATATGGTACTTTGGGGAAGACGGACGTGCCCTGTGGTTTGAAATAATCTTTTGCAGAAGTCAACTTGGGAGCATTTTCAAAAACACCTTTAACTGGCAATTTTCTATTCCCACTTGAGGGGAAAACATACAGGAAAAATTATTTTCAAATGAGAATCAAAAAAAAATCTGACTATTCTTTCAGAAGAACCCAAATACTTGAGAGGATTCAATTTAGATATATGTATCATGTCCACTTTAACTTTTCAAAGCAGTTTCTGTCATATATGGTATATTTTTACAATAGCAAGGTTGACAGGTCTGTTGTTAGAATTTGCAGATTGCTTTATATAAGAAAGTTAATTTTTAGAAATCTAGGATGGAATCTCTTATTTCCTGCTTAAGTTATCCCACTGGGCTTCAATATGAATACTC
The DNA here is from genome assembly GCA_011075105.1 of Heteronetta atricapilla. Classification (NCBI taxonomy): domain Eukaryota; kingdom Metazoa; phylum Chordata; class Aves; order Anseriformes; family Anatidae; genus Heteronetta; species Heteronetta atricapilla. The sequence continues at coordinate 34,452,545 of CM021763.1, read as the reverse complement.
ACAAGTTAGACATGTATTCAACAGTATGGATTTATTAGGTTAGACTTATAAGCCATGGCGTCTGTGAGTCGTATGTGGCTAAAGCATATCTCGGAGATGGCTGAAATTCAGTTGCGTGTGAAACATGATTCTTAGGCCAAACTTTGCACTTGGCTACATAAATCTGCATTAACTCTAATGAAATCTGTAGACTTGTTCCTATTTTACCTTGGAGTTATTGATAGATGCCATTTACTGAATAGGTCTAAGTACACATTTGTGATTCAAACTTTTTTGGGGACACATGATTTATTAGCCAATGGAAAATCTTCAGATAATCAAGTTGCATGATGTACTTGGATCAGAAAATTGTGATTTTGAGTAAACATGTTTCACATCATGTAAACAAATTGAGTACTTTTCCAGGTGTGTAAATGAGTTTTTGAAAAATATCTTATGTATTGCCAATTGGAAGTATTAGGCTTTCTTTGGTATGGAAATATGTCATGGGTATTAGTGGATGAAATATTTAGTACCCAGTGGCAGATAGATCAATAGGAATTTGACATAGTTGTGTCATTTATTTTGTAAGCTGCTTTTGTAGTGAGTGCTGTTGGGTTTCACCCTTGGCCTCAACAACTCGTCTGTTTCACTACTTGGCGTGCTCTGAAGACACTGCTAATTTTAACACATTTTGTGGTTTTGTAATGTGGCAAATTCCCACTAGATGCTAGACAAACAACTTCTCCATTTGTGATTTTAAGCCACACTTGAACTGGGGCTGTCAGAGGTAAAGATTAATACATTGTTCCAGCTGATTAGTTGGTTGTCCCTTCCAGATTGTTCAGGAATGTTTGCACATTGGAAATTTTATGTAACTTTAAGTTTTGAGATTGAAATTGTCATCAAAATACACAAAACTATTACTGCAGCATTGGTGAACACTGTGACATTTTAGTTGTTTTTCTAAAGAGTGCAAAGATTTTTTTTTTCCACAAGTTGTTTTCCATTTACTGTTCCTTCAAAAAAAATCTCTTTAGTGTACTGTTGTTTCAGAATATGTTTTTAATCTTCAAGTGCATGTTGATGTTTAATGATAAGGCAAGAGGAAAGACTGACCACACCTTAAGAAAAATGCTCTAATTCTACAGCCTAGTTGCTCCCTTTCTTGGAAAATTTTGTATGGCTCTCAGAATATTCATCACCATTTAAATTTGCGTTTTCCTCTAAAAAGGATGCAAAACACTAAAACCATTCTCCAAAGGGGAATGTTTGTAATAACATGGAAAGGGAGAACAGATGGTATCATAAAGCTTAAGGGGAAAGTATAGCACTTTAATTCAAATTGTTTGACAGAGTTAAAGACAGCCACTTAGTTACCAATTGCTGAAGTTATTTATGCTCCTTTGCATAAAGGGATAAAACAACTAAACAAAAAATTAGAATGTTTTGTTACATTTCAGAGAGAAATGTGTAAGTTAAAACAAAAGGTAATTTTATTTGTGTATGTATTTTTAATAGCAATACCCTAAACGTGATCGATCTTTTTAAACAGCCAAACGGAATGGTTATAATTATATATATATTGCATAGGCTTTGGTTTCACAGAGGACAAGTTAACCCTGTTGCAGTGTGACAGCCTACTAGGAAAATAAACAGATCTTCGTTACTTGGAACCTTTTGTCATTTTCCCTCCTCTTTTAACTAAATTAGTTTTGCAGTGCATCAGGATTTAGGTTCTGATTCAGTGCATTAACTTATCCCCATACTGCTTTGATTGAACAGCAAAGCATCCATTACCAATGCCATATCCAAAGTGACGTTTCCATACAGACTGCCTGCTGTTTCATTCATAACCACAAAGCAGCCTGAAATGACTTTACTTCTTTTTACAACTTGCAAGGAGTTAATGGACTGTGCTGGCCCCCTGCCAAAACCTTTAAGAAACTTTATTAATGTGTTATGGGGCTGGGACACCATAGTGTGGGATTTTACTGGTTATTCATTTTAATGAATAAAAATATGTATGCACAATTAAAACCATGTTTTCAAGCAATTGCCTTCTAGTAAATGTTAAGTCTTTAACAATGATATTCTTAATATTCACTAATCAAGTTTTTGTGTTTTTCTTTTCATAATCTTAAACTTATCAGGGCAAGGATATTAAATATGCATTGTGAACGTTGTCTTCACCACAGACCCCACCTTTATTCTTTTCTGATGCAGAAAAAGGAGTATTGAAAGCTTCTTGTTGTACACTGCTGTGTTCCTACAAATGAGTCATTGCAGAAGATGAAGAGAAATACTGTAAAGACTAGGTTTGTCTGGAGCTGTAGGCAGCCTGTATATATGGTGCAGAACATATGAAGAACTGATGTAATGTAACTAGCTTCAAAATTAATGCCAGAAGCCAGCTGCTGATAGGCCAGTTGTCTGATGTGATTTCAGCGTAATTTTGCAAACCATTCTTCTCAACAGGCAAAGGAATTAGTTTCTGTTATACATAAACACTTCATAAAATTTGGAATTAACTCAGACAATGAAATAGATGAGACTAAGTAAAGTCCTGACAATTCTTAATGCCCATGAACAAGAACAGGGATATTTCATTGCATAAAGATGTGAATGTGTTTTTACAATAAGGTAGTTTCCTTATTTTCCTTTTTTCCTTTCCATTATTCAAATATAAATAAATGATTTGGTAGTGTCATTTTTTTGCTGAGAAGCATCAACATTTTCAATCCCTGTGTGCATCTTTTTTTTTTTTTTTTTTTTTTCCCTAACACTATTAAATAAAAAGAAACATAGCTTTGATTAAAATATCAGTAGGAAATACATAAAGAAATATGCAAGTGAAATTCAGTAGGCAGAAATGGAATTAAGTTTGTATTGAAGCAGAAAGTTTAAATAAAAATGCCTCACTGTTTAAATAGTTTACTAGTAAGCAGATGTTGACAACTGTTAAGTATGTATAAAAATTTCCATTCTGCTTTCAGACTTCTCAGTTGAGTTTGAAATGTTCAAAGCTCTCCTAGAAAGCAGTTGTACTTTGCACATAATTTGAGCAAAAAATATCATAATCATTTGCATGTATAAAGAAATCCATGAAAGATGGTCTTTCTGGATGTAAGAATAAAAAGACCTTGTGACCTTCATTTATACTACTTTCCTGGAAAAATACCTGGATGTAGAAAGGCTAGTGGTTGTTGAGGAAATGATCCTTGCTGAAGAATGCTGCAGTGATTATCTTAGGTTTGGTGAGGGTATGCATTGTATTTTGCTGGGTGTAGTGCTTCAGGATCCTAGCTGTAGTTCTTATTATTTCCATCCTCCCATCCAATCTCAATGGGTCTACACAAGAACTGCAGTACTACTTGCAGTGCACAGACCTGATGCAGCTTAGGCAGATCATAGATGTCTGCAGTAAGTCAACAAAGCTCCCAAGAAGGTGCTTCATTCAGTAGATCATCTCCAGTGGAAGATATGGTCTCATGAATGCAGTTTCCAGTTAAAATGGAGGCATCCTGATGCTAACAGAGACTCTATTTCCAACCAATATTTCTTTTTTACACATACATATATGCAGAGGTGCAGCATACACATGTGCAGCTTTAATTTAGCTTCTTTCTAAGTTTGTATAAGTTGATAATGCACAAATATTTAAGACATTATACTAATATGATGAAAAATGTGAACAAAGGACAAGAATTGCTATTGCACGTTATCCAAAGAGCTAAGAAATAACTGTATCCCCAACATTGATTGTGACATCTTCACTTCTAAGCATCCATCTATGCAGCCATGTTTTCCACTTACAGCTTTTGTGTACTTTCGGTGAGATAATCAAAGATCTTTAAATGTGAAGAATAAACAAAAAGTTGATGCAAGAAGGAGAATTGTGGTAACTTCTGTCTCCTCATTTTTCTGAATCAAGTACACATTTCAGTGTTCTCTTCCAACAGATTTGCACAGCATTTTGAGCTAGCCATTAGCTAAGGAATGCAAAGCAAGTGAAGGTCTTGCTCACAACATTTCTGTTAAGTTGAAACATTCCTGATAGAAGAAATCCTTTGATTTTTCCTGTCTTGATAATTCTTAGCAAGAGGAATCAATCATAGGCAAACAGTAACTGTCAATAAAAATATTATGCCTTCATTCTTTTTTCCTTTGAACACTTCAGAAACCTAAGTTCCACTGACAGTGCAAATGTGAAACAATTTGTAGGGACCTTTTTGCATACACAAGTAGGACTGCTAATATGTAGAAGTGTTTCCTGCAGCATAAAAACTACTGCATATATTATATACTGAATATATATATATGAATATATATATACATATATGTAATGGTAAATAGAATTTCAGAGCCATTTGAAATCCAGAAGTGTTAAAATTCGTTCAATTTGTTTTTACTGTAAAACCTGTTGACAGTAGTATGTAGAACCTGTAGATCAGGAATAGAATCTCATTTCTCACTGCTTACAGCATGAAAGTTCTGAATTTCGTGCTAGTATATAGTAGTCTTTATCCTTGCTTGCTGATCTGACATCAGACTGGTGAGACCCTGGAATTTGAGCTTGAGAAGATTGTTCTTATGCTTTTTTTTTTTCTTTTCTTTTTTTTTCTTCCCTTAATGAAATAACAAAAATGTATTACGCATTTTAAATATTTCTTACAGTCCAGTGAGATAAAAATGAGAAATGTGGGGAGTTTCAATAAACTAAGTACTTGGTGTTTCCATGGGGAAAATGACCTGTATTTGTTCAGTGTTGCATCTAAAAGTGTGCCATGTTAACCCAGAGAGGAGGAGAAATGGATAACAGGTAGAAAGTTATTTTTAAAATATGCATATACACTTGAAAGGAGGAAGACTGGCATGACATTCATGAATCAAGTATCATCTGTGGAGGCTGTAAGCAGCAGATAACATACAGAAAATTTTGTAAGGACAGTGTTTTACAAGCAGGAGATTAACCATGACAGATACTTTGGAAAATGCAAGTGGCAAGATTATCCCTATGTGTATCTGAGTGATAAAATGTTTTGAACATAATTGCTTAGTAGCTTTTTTTTTTTTTTTTTTTTTTTTTTTTTTTTTTGAGGGCAGTTTAAAGGTGCACTTATTAAATATTAATAGAAGAGGAACCAATCGAAATTGCATGCCAACGCAGTCTTCATGCTCTTTGGAACTTTAACCCCAGCTCACTGGTACTTCAAGGACATCAGCATTACATAGCTGTGTGACTTTGACCCTGATTACTAATTAAACAGAAGGTGAAAGTCCCCAAATTCAGGAGCCTATCAAGTGTACAGAACTAGCACAGTGAATGCCCTTTGTATTTACAGGGACAAAGATTTGCTCAATAGAGTAGAACAGCTTAGAAATGAAATACATGTTTTATAAATAACCGATTGGGCCGGTTCTGAAGTCTTCTGAGGCAGCAATGCAGCCACAGCCAACAAGCAGTTCATGGGTCAGTTGACTAGCATTTTCATAAAATGCTTCTGTTAAGATGTTACTGTATAATGGTAGGTAAGTTCAGAACAGAGAATAGACGGGGGGAGCACCCACAAGGCCAGCTTTCTATTCACATAATGTCTGTGAGTGAGTTTGAGATTCTTCTAATGGCATGTCTTCTGTGGAACCAACTTCTTACTCTCTTTTTAATTGCAACTGATGATAAAATCCCTGTAGAGTTCTATAAATTTGTAAATAAAATTCAGTGGAAATGTCACAATACACTCAAGTATCACCTGTCATTACCCAAACTACATGGTAAAACATACTTGAGGAACTGTTGAGTGAGCAATAAGAAAACAGTGATCTTTGCTGAAGCTTGAAATGTCTCTTCTGCAGTCAAGGCTGGTTATGATTATAGAACAATAAGTAGGCCCAAACAGTCTCTCAGTTTTATTTGATTTGATGATGATCACAGTGAAAGAACATTCTCCCCATTTTTGTTATTCAGGCTTAAGACAAAACAGACAAGTCTTCCTGGTTATTACTAGGAGTAGGGAAGACAAAGTGGTCCCTAGCGAACCAGAGAGGCAGGCACAGCAAGGACAAGATGTGTGGAATAATTTCGTACCTTGTTGCTGGCTGCCTAGAAAAGAGATTTGATTTAAAAGCAGACAAATGTGTTCAGCGTGAAGGATGTCTCAGGTGCTTGGGACTCCACCAGTGCCTGAGGACGGAGTGCAGAATAGCTGTGCTATGCAAAGGTCTCAACGTGTGTGTTGCTGGCAAAGGGGGAGAGCAGTACAACTCATGCATAATTTAAAACAATAAAATTTCACTTCCCTTCAGGAAACCCATCCTCCCTCCTCTTTTTGCGGTGGCAGGGTGCTCCCTGCAGCCAGTCTGCCTTCCCACTGCCTCCCTGTTCCAGTGTCCTGGGAGCACGGCACCATGGACCTGTGCTGCCAGGTCCTGCATGTGAGGGGAAGCTGAGTTCTCTGCTTTATTTGAGACAATCAAGTAGTTTTAAAACCAGCTTTGGCTTTTGCCCTTCGCACAGGACGACACTAGGTCGACGACATTTCAGGGTAACTGTTTGGCAGCCATTTTAGATACTGCCTGCGCTGAGAGCTCTCTGGCTGCCAAAAATTGCAGACGTTATGTGCCAAAACACTCTTGGCAGTAGAGATAAACTTTGTAGAGATACACAGTCCAGAAATATCTTATAATTACAAAGCGCAGGGGGCAGAATGTTTTTACAATACAGCTGTGCTAATGTAAACATTTAATTTGGCAGCCTTCTCCACCCACTTTTCAATTAACTGGGTTTATGCAGATACTTTAGGTCTGTAATAAACTTTATTGCTACTTCTCTTAGAGTACAGTTTATGAAACACAGATTTGAAGTATTTTGGGGGCTTTCTATCCATTTAGTAATGCACATTGAAAATGTTAGTCTGTCATAAAGGGGAAGTGTCAATTCCTGTTTTAAAATGCCTTAGCTCTGGCTTCACTAAAAGCCTTTGCTTTAAAAGTATATATTAATTGGGGCCTGTCTCCTTTGGTCTCTCCCAAAGCAAGTAACAGGATATTAATAGAAAGAAATGAAATCACTTAAAGACCTACAAAAGGACATTTGTGTTGGTGATCATTAGAAAAGACAAATGTTCCCAGCCTCACAGAATGCTGTTACAGAGAACAGCTCTGAACAGTAGTTCTTACGAATGTAATTGCAATAGTTGTGTGATAGCTGGGATAATTGTTCTTACAGAGTAAAAGAAAAATAATTTTGTATCACGAGCATTATTCAGCTTCAGACATGCAAAAAGGAGCCAAAATCTATTTCTGCAAACTTCAGAACATTGGAGGTTACAGGATTTCATAATAAGATAATTGATTTTGTGAAACTGGTTAATGTTTTATAATATAAGACACATTAGGTAATATCTTTCTACTCAGTATCAAATACATTAAAGTGAATCTTTGTAATCCTTTTGCACTTTGCTGGAGTGAAAAGCTTCAGTGAGACTTTCAAAGGCGAAAATATTGATTCCTTTTTAGCAGTCAGGATCTTATACTCCTGTAATGGATTTATAGCTGTTGGTATAGAGGATTTGTATTCAGGGTCTAAGCAAAAAAAGTGTTATCTGAGTAATGGATTTAGATTAGCATCTTCTCCAGGGATGATTCACATTTTAAAGGATCAGTTCAGCTTGGACAAACTAAGAAGTATGGAAAGACTGCATTGTTTTGGAAGTGTTTTGAGAATTCTGTAGTCATGAAATTTGGACTAGCATGCAAGTAATTGCTCTCTTGTATGCTTTCATTTTGGCATTGCTATCTCTAGGCCAAGCCACTTGCTGCTGTTGATAATTGTCCTGTAGCAGCATAGAAGATGATTTCTGCCTCACAGAGCATTCAGTGTTGGTTTGCATACATGTAGGGCAAGGAAGTGGTAGGATGATGCAGGCTGATGACTAGTAAAGGGCACCAAAGTGCCTTTACTTTTTTTTTTTTTTTTTTTTTTTTTTTTTTTTTTTTCCAGTTAAAGTGCAGAAATATGATTGGAACGGGGTCAAGGATTTTAACTTCAGGCTTCAATGAGGAAAGGAAAAATAGGAAAGTAGATATAAGGGACAGCATTTCTGAGCATTGTTGAAGGCATAGTTTACCAGGAGGTTTTTAAATGGGTATGTTACAGCCCAAAAGCTGTATGAAATGAAATTAACTACTTGAGTTTTCATGAATAGAAAGTTTGAATCTAAATGTGAGTGAACAAATATCAAAAACCAACCAACCAACCAAAACCAAACAAGCAACAACTACTTCTTTTATTCTGGAGAAGAGGAGGCTCAGGGAAGATCTTACTGCCCTCTACAACTAAGTGAAAGGAAGGTGTGGGGAGGTAGGGGTCAGCCTCTCCTCACAGGTAACTAGTGATTGGACTAGAGGGAATGGCCGCAAGTTGTGACAGGGGAGATTTATTTTGGAAATGAGGACACATTTCTTCTCAGAAATAGCAGTCAGGCATTGGAACAGGTTGCCAAGGGAAGTGGTGGCATTATCATCCCTGGGGGTTGTTTAAAGAAAGGTTGGACGTGGTACTAAAGGACATGGTTTAGTGGGTGACATTGGTAGTAAGGGACGGTTGGACCAGGTGATCTTGGAGGTTTTTTCCAACTTTAATGATTAATGATTCTATAACAGCAAACAAACAAACAAAAAGAGACTTTTCCATTTGATTTGCCCATTCCTATTTTTCACTGAAGTGAATTAATTTTAAATGCACTTTTTCAATAAAATGTCTCTTTTTTATAATAGATATCAAATAATGTTATTAAGTTAGTAAGTACTACAGCATAGAAACAGGCATGAACTGCTGTATTAAAAAGCTAATTGAAGAAAGTCAGCAAAAGCAGATGCTAAAGCAGTAATGACTTATGCTAAGGTCTAGTTACAAGGATAATTCTGTCTCTACTACTATAACATGTTGGGTTACAAAGATTATAAGGGAAGGAACACAGTTCATAGATGGGATTCCACAGAACTGATTATTGCAGAAAATCAGAATGTCTTCTGGTCTCTCCTGATCGCAAGAATTTTTCTTAGACTCCTACTGTAGGAAAAGGTAATTGCTTTTAATTGATTAATTGTCTCCTTACTCCTTCTACTGATCAATCAATAAATCAATCTTGCTGATGAATAGGAATCATCTAACTGTTTTTCTTAATTGCTGTTCCCTTAATTAGGAGCACAGTTATTGAGTTGTTGCTGTGATTAGGGTGCACAGCTAGAGCAGGTACAGGTAGAACAGAGAACAGAAGGACTTCTAGGAGTAAAATGATAGAAAATTAATTTTGATGGTGACTGGCAGATCCTTATTCTCTCCTTGATTAGGCCACAGAAGTCTGTGAGAATTCTGATTATGGCCCATAGGCAGCATTATTTTTTAAAAAACTGATGCAGTATAATTCATTTACGTTCTTAAGATAAAATGTGTTATCTAAATAGTAAAAGCCTAGCCACAGAAATGAACATTCTGAAAAGTAGTAGTGGGAAGTATATTCTATGCCTATAAAGAGAGTATCAGTCACCTTTAATGATCCTAATTTTATGGCTAATGGATAAATAAAGATTTATATAAACAGCAATCCCCAAGTCTTCACAGGAGCGTGGGTAATATTTAGAAAGGAAATAAATCTTTTTCTTTTTTGTTTTCCTATTTATTTATTTATTTATTTATTTATTTTCTATAATAAGCTTCATAAAAAGTTAAGTTTGGGATAAGCCTGTTTTCTACCTCTCCAAGCAGAACATAGTCTGCTTGCAGTTGTTGAGAGTCACCTCGTATGTGTAAGCCAGTCTCCAGGCCCACTAGGATGGCAGGCCTTCCTGGGGAGCAGATTAACCATATGATGGGACTGACAGTTCCCCTTTGAAATTTGTTGTACTTTCCTAAGGAGCCCTTACTAACTAATGGATGGAAACATTGCAGCAGTTTCCACCTCTGCCTTTGTGGCCATGAGTGCCTCTGCCGGACTGCCACAGGTAGCAGCCTGAACCTACCTACTGCCTCCTGCATCTGGGATGGAAACCATACCCACCGCAAAACCTAAAACATCTTCACTCTATTCAAGAGCCTGGGAGGATGCAAAGGTGGCTGGTGAATGCCTTTACTTGAGGCCCTGCACTCAACCCCGATCAGCAGTTTGAAGCTGGATGTTTATCTGATGTTTTGGCAAATATAGGAGCTCATAAAGTCTTGTACTCCTGATGTGGCAAGAATTCTAAAAATGTATTCAGAGAGCTGAATGCAGCTTGGCTCTTTCAGCAGAATGCTGCTGTATCCTGGGGATATCAGAAAACTTGGATGCAAAGGACTGTGGGGCTTGGGGCAGAAAATGAGTGTGTGTCAGGGGGAATCCCCTGCTCTGGCACTATCTTAGAGGATATTTTAGAAAGATGCAGAAAACTCATCCAAGTATAGTGACAGCAAGATTTTAAACTGCCAGCCCTTACAAGGTAGTAACAATGCTGTGTCAGTTCTTTAGGAAACACATAAATTAAGACAAATGAATTATTCCCCTGTACAGCAGAAGACAGTTTAAATATATTAGGTTCTGGCATAGCACTCCAGTTTATCAGGCATTTAGTGTTTAGGATGTACAATACAGCCGTATGTGACTTGCCAACTATCTGGGCTTCCCCCACTGTTTCTGGTTTGGCAACGATGCGGTTTTTCACCCTGTTGCAATACTGACTGCCAAGGAGACATGGCCAGCTTTCTGCTTCCTGTCTTCCTCTTTGTCCTGGCTTGGCCCTCGCTGGAGCTGCCAAGTCACAGATGCCAAAAGCTTATACAAAAAGGTCAGGCAACTAAGGCTTGAAATCACCTATGCCAACATTTGTGTTTTCTTTCTATTCTTCTGTATTCAGCTAAATGAAAAGTACACAGAATGTAGCTGTAACAGGAATACAGATAAAAGTTTTGACAATAGAAGTGTATACATTACAATTTTGCAAACTGCTCAGAGAGCCAGTGAACAGCGAGTATTTTAAGAGGAATTCTGAGTAAGGCTTGGTGGAATGTGGTGTACTAAGGATATAGAATAATCTCTCAGTTTTTGTGGATTTATCCTTCACCCCTCCCTCCGAACAGTTTCATACCCGTGCAATTATGCTGTATTTGGGAGTTGAGTTCGTTTAGAACTTTTCACTATCTTTGCAGCTGGATCTGCTCCTACATTAATTTCTGTGACCCTGTAGCTACAAATAGGAACAAACCAAACCAAACCAAAAAAAACAGCTTAAGGTAATATTTATAACTGGGAAGTTCTAATAATGAGTATATGCATGCTCAGAACCTAAAATTCACCAAGATGAATCTCAAATTTCCTAAACTGTTTTCTACATTTCTTTTCCACAGACAAAATCTTGTCTCTTGATTTTGGTTCAACTTTCTGCCACCTTGTAGAAATATGTCTACTACTTCTATTTCTGTGATGTTTCTTACTGTGACTATGACATCCACCTAATGTTTTAATTTCCTGGTTTCCAACTAAGTACTAAAGCTGATAATAGTAGCCATAAATGCAGGATTATTGTTGGTCGTGAGTTAGAAAGTTGCATGATTATAGGGGGAGTGTTCTGCTCAAGTGATTCATCAAAGCCTGGGTTGCAAAGCACACCTTCATATTTCAGTCAATCTTCAAACGAAGCTATTCTCTTTATTCATCATCTGCTCAGCCTCTCCCTTACCTTGCACACCTTTAAAGAGAAAGTATTTCTTTAAAGTAACAGCAACAAGCAACAGAAAGAGGAGAAAGGTTATTTCAGCAACAGACTCCTTCATAATAAGTGCTGTTTGACTGCCTGTCTCTTAGCTAATCAAGAAATCTGTACAGTTCTTAATGGTTTAGTTTGTTTAACCAGAAGCAGTTTCACAGACACAGTGAAAGCTGAAATGCTGAGGAATATTTTCAAGTATAGCAGGATAAAGTTTAAGACAGGTTGTAGAGAGATGCTAGGGAAATGATTTATTTTATTTATTTATTTATTTATTTATTTATTTTTCATTCATACAGGTGGCTGAGAGTTGTCTTTCAGTAAAACTTTGACAATTTCTTATGTAGTATTATACCTAAAGTTGATTATAGACCTCAACATTGGGTAAAGTACTTCCAAGGTTCATTAACAGAATAACAGTATGCTTCCTAGAGTCAAACATTGGTCGTGGACAGCCACCTCTAATTCCACACACCTAAAGCCACATATTTTGAATTCACTGCACAACAGGGAGTAATTCTCTCACAAATATGCCCTCTGCTCTTAATAATGCAGCAGAAGAAAACTGTAAGTGTAGATGGGAGTTTCTACTATCACCTGTGTATTCAGAATGTGGATTGTCTGTCTCTTCCAGCTGTGCTTCACTGGTTTGTGATTTGCCACTAATTACATGCAGCCCCTAAGCAGAAATCCTTAGTAATGGTGAAGTTTTGTTTATTTGTTGGTGAATGTTTTGGATATTCTTCAGTGCTAGGGTGGGGATTTTCTTAGGTACTTGGAAATGAAACATGGCCACAGAGCTTCACTTTTTGCTATATTTCTCCTATATCGGAGAACTAAGTGTTCTCCTAGGAGTTTCTGATATCAACAAGATCATACTGATGGACAAAGTTGGTTAGGTAACATTAAAATTGGCTCATCTGCCTTTCAGAGTGAAGGATTGTAGACTAAATATTTTCACTACCAAGCCAGCAACTTTGTCTTTTTTTTTTTTTGGCACAGACTGAAAGCAGGTAGCCATCCAATCCAAGGGTGTCCAGCCTGTACAGGTGGTTAAAATTAGTATTTAATTCCTGAAAGAAGGAGTTATTCTTTCCCAAGCTTCAGTTTTACAGATTTCGAGATAGTGAGGAATTTGTTGTTTGTGCTAGGAATGTAACTTGGCTTTCTAATGATAGACACCATTCCAGTGTTGGTTATGAGTCTGCAAATGATGTTGAGGGAATGTATTTTAACCTTGTGTTTCTATGATCCTATGATTCTATGACTCTATGAAATATAGGGAAAAGTATATTTTTAACACATAGTTGAGACATGTCAATTTACTGTGGTTCTCCCCTACCAATCTCATGGATATAATCCAAAAATATAATCCAAAAATATAATCCAAGGAATCTGCCTCAAAACCATACCTCTTGTTACGCCCCATAATCATTGCACTTGTTTTTAATGTCCCATTGCTTAATAAGTGACATTTCCTAACATGATTTTTATTATTTATGTTTAGCCTATTCTTTTTATTTTTTAATTGCAGCAACATACTGATTATTAATTTTTTTTTTTTCCCATCTGTTGATTATTAAAAAAGACTTCTCTTTAGGAAGGCAGCTACTTTCCTTTTGTTGTTGTTGCTGTTGCACGTGTGCTTTTGCTCAAAGTTCATCATGTGATTGCCTCTAATCTGCATGAGCTTCATGAACTAACTTGAGTTAGGCTGTGGCATGTAGCCTGAAATTTTATAGGTGAGAATTGTGCAGATCTCCAAATTTCTGTGACTCAGCCAACTTGTGTATGGGAAACAGAATGGCCATTCTGTAAGCTTGACAATCTTCCTAGATTCATGTTTTCTGGGCTGCCTCCTCTATACATACACATGCTGTCTAACAAACAGTGGTGACCTGTAGACTAAACTCTGTATAAAGCTTTAGTTTTATTCTTATTGTCTTGTGCTGTTTCCATCTCCTGAATTCTTACATCATGCTGTTATCAATAGCTACGCATATGGAAGTGATTTGATTGTTCATTTGATTAACATAGAAGAAAGGAGCCATACAGTAACATGTTTCCTGGGGGAACACAGGGTTTTAAGCTTACAGCAGGCAAACTGGCTTGATATGAAGCGTATTTTAACTTTGTTACATGAACTTAATTTTGAACAATTGTTTATGTGGGAAGGCTAATGCCAGACTCACTTTTGAAAACCTTGCCAGAAAATCAGTTGGCATCGTCTTGCTTTCCGGTGGTTGCTTTGCTGCTAGTCGAGCGCTCTGCTGCCAGCCCTGACTTTGCCTCATCCTGCTGCAAGCAGGTCACGCACCCTTGCCAACAGGGTCCCACACTCATCTTCTGTGTGCAGAAGTGGGCTGGTGCCAGTGGAACAGAAAGGCATCATGCAAAAGTGACTACTTCAATAAAGTATTTCACACTGAGTAGTTTGATTAGAACAACCCAGGGTGTCATGGTGAGCACTGGGACTGGGGGTCTGGAACAAGTGGGTCTGTCACCAAAGCCAGACATCCTTGGCTGCTGCTGCCTAGGATGCAGGAAACAGCCAGTTTCTGTTCAGGCTCCCCTACACAGACTGAGAGTTGGGATGTACAGAAGAGTAGGAAGGGCTCTCTGCTCTGCACCATGGAGCTCAGCTGTGCTGTGCCTTGAGCTGCACCATCAGTACAGAGTCTGGGAGGAAAAGCAGAAGGTATGTATGTTGTTATGGGACAGCTTTCTGTTGGAGAGGGTTTTGAAAAAGCTTGAGGCAGGCTGGTGAGCAGCCTCTTAACTTTGCTGCATCCTGGGATGAGGGCTGCTTGGTTTTGGTTTTGTTTTTCCTATCTGTTTTCTGCAAGAGTGAGGTGTGACTAGTGGGCCTTCTGGAAGGCTTGCCTGTCAGTCACACCCACTGGGTGGAGAAACACAGCCCTAGGCCAAGGTGAATTTCATGAGAGAGTTGGATTTTCTCATGTTCTTGCTGTTACTGTTATCGTACCGTTGTCCTGAAAAGACTCTATTGTTTTTCATGTTTCACTTTTAAGTAGACATTAAAGGGATACTGTTTGTTATTCAGATGTACACCATCTCCTGGAAAACTGCTTGAAAATATAAAAACCTTTTGGGGCGTAGGACATTTACTTGCAGTAACTGGTCAGAAAAAAAAAAAAAAAAAAAAAAAAAAAAAAAAAAGATTATTGTCTAACTAGCCGATTAGTCTAGTTTGCATTTCAATGCAAATTTTAGAAATTGTGTGGAAAGCTGAACTACTGTGAGATACGCTTCTCTGAATGAAATCCAGTCTTGTGGTTGCACACTTTTCCAAATCCCCAGTGAGCTGCTCAAACAGCACAGAGAGATTAACTTTACCTTGTTCTGAAGTGCTTAGCAGCAACTGCAATGGAAGGTGGCTGGGTTTGGAAAGGAGTTGCAAAGAAATTTTTTTTAAATCATAGGCTGTGTGTGTCTATGTATGAGTGCAGGGGAGGGACAGCCAGAAGGGAGAAAGGTAAAGTGAAATCTGCGAAGTTTACAGTTTTCCATTAGTGTTGGCATCTGCTAGAAGTCAATCAGAAAAGGGTCTGCTGAAATTACAGTGCATACACCCCAACTCTTGTGTAGTGCACTGTGTCTCATCTAACTCCTTCAGGTCAAGTGAGTTTAACACCTTTGTCCAGGAAAAATACAGAGCAGAGCTGTCAACTTTTGTTGAGTATTAGCTATTCTTCTGTAAAAAGCTGAGTGCTTAAACACACACAAGATGTTGAACCTGCTATGTGGGTGTGTGAGGGGGAAGAATGATTAGTAATGTTCCCAGAAAAAGGTTAGTGTAAGTATAAGGTTACTATTTTTTGCTATAAAGTCTCTAAAAACCTGCAATGTTTCTGGAAAGAATGCTGTTGTGAAAGTGCTGTTGTTAATGTTTGTTCCTGTTCTTTCAGTAATGCACAAGAGACTTAATATTTTAATCATATTAGACTTTCCCCTCTACAATGTCCCAGGCATTCTGGTTTATACATATGATAACCCTGATGGTATATGCATTTATAATTTCAGCATCTGTGCACAAACAAACACACACATACACAAATATATGTGAATATACAAACGTACTAAAATGGACAGGACTAATTATCGTACACCTTTTGCCATCAGAAAGTGATTTATCATTGTTATTATTATTTTAAGTAAAAAATAAGGTCCCTAATAAGAATGTAATTCCTGCAGTTATAGTAGATGTGTTGAATGTCTAAGGTTACTCATTCTGGCTCCATGTTTTGGAGCTGTTGAGAGGTGCAGCCCTTTTTGCTCTCTGCCACAAACTGAAACTTTGTTTTGGTTACATGCTTTGAAAGAAGGTTTGCCTTTTTATTGCAGAACATTCCTCCCAAACCCAAAACTGAGTCAGTCATAACCAGTTCTACATTTTAAGTTATTTTGTGACACAGCATGTACAGCATGTAATTAGGCACTTCTAATTTTCATATACTGCAAAGTTCAAAAGAGACAAATTGCATTTTTTTTTTTTTTCAATCATTCTTGCTTAAATACTCTATACAATTTCTCTTCTCATTATTTAGTTATCACCAAGTCACATATTCTGGAAACTAAACCTGGTGGATGTGAGTGCATATGCAATTCCAATTAAATTAATGAATCACTAGTGTGAAAATTTTGGGTGATTTTCTTAGCTTGTTCTTGTACATTATCTACTCAGTGCCCGCTGATAGATTTACTCTTTATTTTGTCACTGTTTTTTTAATAGTATGTGTGTGGGAATATGGACAGTGCATATTTTGACTATGAATTTTTAGATTATGGCAGATGGAATTAAATCCACTTTGTAAAGAATGCAGTAATACAATGTACAAATTACATGTATATACTGTTGTTTGGTACTTATCTATCTTAAACTTGATCTTTGATCAAGTATGTGTTATATAAAACTATATTGTTTGTATCAGTCTTCTGACCTATATTAAATGTAAGTTAATATCCTAACGATTATGAACTGCATATGATATCAACTGGCCATCTCAAGAAATACTCAGCAGTGAGTAGAAAGCTTTTGGAAATTTTCTCCACCACCACTACCAATCCCCTCTCCCCCCAACAACAACAAACAAATAATAAACAAACTGGGGAAAAAAAGCAAACAAACACCCCCCCCAAAAAAACAAACAAACAAACAAACAAAAAACCCTACAAAACAAACTAAGTAACAAAAAATAATAAACCAGCACTCTGTTGGGGTCTTTTGTTAGAGCATTCCACATTTTGTTATTCTAAAGTTTTGTCACCAGTCCTAACCTTACTGAAATTAACTGAAATGAAAATGTCACACGTAGTTATAGAGCTATGCATCATAGATCAAAATTAGAAAATTCTTTAGTAGGTATAGTATTTAGAAACAGTACAGTGAAGCACAAATTGTTGAAAAAAATAAGTCTTTTCTGTTCCTTTTCAGAAAAGACATTAATTTTGTTTTGGGCTACTAAACTCATTTATAATGACTGGCAGAGGTATTACCTCATGCTGTTCTTAGCTGGCTTTAAGAAATATTAAACACCAAAATACTCTAATTTGGGGGTTTCCATGATATAGTCTAATTTATTTTAATCCTGTATATTTCCCCCAATTAGTGTATAGTATGGTGGCATATTTACAGTTTTAGATCTGTGTCAATAGAACAATAAAGAGGCCTCATGAGCCTCTGCTAATGTTTGTAGACTGCTTTATGGATTCTTCATTAGGTTATGGTTTAAACTTGTGAAGTATTATACAAATGTAACATCTGTGAAGGCTGAAGAATCCAGTTTCCAATATTGTGTATTTTAGTGGAAAGTGCAATGCAGTGAGAACTAAAAGTGCAGTCTTACCATACAGTATTTCTTGAACAGCACTTTCTTTTGTGTTTTTAAACTGTAAGTAATTTACCATGAAGCATTTTATCCAAAGCTTGCTGGAGCAACTTTCCATTGATTTTAACAACCTTTGGCTGAGACCCACAGTGAACCAAACTGATTTTATTTATTTATTTATTTATTTATTTATTTATTTATTTATTTATTTGTAGTCATGTCATCATTATGCTGTGTCTAAAAATATTCCCTTATGTAGTGGAAAACATTTTATCTCCCTGAACTCTTTTTGCTTTACTGCCCAATAAATACAATACAAAATGAAATCCTGGCTGTGTGGGAGTCAGTGGTAAAATCCATGCTGACTTCCATGAAACCAGGATTCATGGAGAAGTTTTTAAATGCACTGCATGAAAACAAGGGTCAAACTTTGTCTTTCAAAGCATAATGTAATATAATAAAGTGGACAGTTTATTCATTGGCTGAATGCATATGCAAGCAAATTTATATTATTTTCATACAAATAAGAATTTTTCCGTGAATATGCTTTATCTTAGCATTTTTTCTTCTCTAAACATCCAAATAAGACTTACATTGTGTTCTGTCTTCTGTTTTTCATTTTCTGAAGAATCTATAATAAAAGCCCTTTGTGATACATACCTTAATGTAAAAGGTTTAATGGTTTCCAAGAACAACTTCTGAATGTTTCTGACTATATCTAGTATCCATAGTATCTTCCAGATGGATAAAATTAAGCATTCATATCTCATCTTTTCCTACTGAATCCAAAAAGTTTTGGAAAGAAACTTCATTCTTTCACATTCATCCACATGTGGCAAGATACCTATGTAAATCTCTCCTTAACGTACATGTCAAAAAGGAGCTCAGCTAATATTATGAAGTATGGGAAACATTTGTTTCAGGCCATGACAAAATATAAACCTTTTAAAACTTAAAAACCTTTATGTATATATGCACGCACGCACACACACACACACACACACACAATATGTATATATTCCATGCACAACTTATAACACAGCTGGGGAAAGTTGTTCGGTTTCCAAAATGAGCTACATATGGTCTTTATAAATTGTAAAAGAAATATTTTGAATAAATAAGTGTTGTGATTTATTTTACATAAACAAATAAGGGAATTTAAATTAAAGATAAATCTGTGCATGGGACAAAAAGCTGAAAAGCTGAGTATGCTTATTACTATTTTGGTTCTAAAAAGTGCTTCTAGGTCCTTGAATTTCTTTCAACTATATGAAAACTGGATTTACTCCCAGAGTTCTACTTCTTAACTAGGGCAGTTTAAGAACTAAACAAGGGCTGAGTCAGTTAATTAATTTAAATGAGATTACAAATCAGAAACACATTACGTAATGTTGATTTAATTACCATTTTTTATTAACCTAATTAAAACACTCTGAAGAAAAGTTAACAGTCTTGACAATGGCTGGTTGGGTGACTTGGCAGCAGCAGATCTGAGCTGCTGATAAAGGAGGAGGTGAAGCTCGTCATGACCTGTGTTGCTCTGATGCCCTGAAGCATCAAGAGCTGCCTCTGCTTTGCTGCCCTACCCAGTCACTGGGTAGGACCAAGTTGACATTGTCCCAGCTGCAGAGGCTCCATCACAGTGTCCTCACACTTCCAGCACTCACACATCCCACGAGGACAGGTTTTCTGCTGAAACACACAGGTTATCTCTTGTCATATCAGCTATAGATGAATTTGTCTGTTCTCAGAACCTGCGGGGGAGTGTGGAATGGGATGGTTGATGACTGTGTTCTTCTTGATGTGTCCCTACTCCAAAGTAAACAGGCTCAAACTGAAATTAAAACTGAACCCAGCCATGAAGGTTTTTGTGATATTACCAGCCTACTTGGGCTAAAATCTTGGTACACACCTGAGAAAACAGGCAACAGAGACAGGTATATTAGCTTTTGAGGGGCCAGTAGTCAGTTCTGTTTTTCACTGCCTTTTAAAGGTATGTCTATGTTAGAGGGCAACCCTGTTTCAAGGTGAACAAGATAGGTCACTGTTAACTCCTGCCACCACTCTGGTCCCTCCTTGGTCCTTCCCATGCCTCCTAGGTGCAAACTAATGAAGGGAGCAAAAAGGAGTGGTGATTACTTGCCAAAATGGAGTTTTCGCTGAGGAGCAGAGGATTTCTTGAGATTTGAATATACCCCGTATCTATAGCAATCCGGACCTTTATTGCTGTAACAGCTTAAGAGCCTTTGCACACAGATTTCTTTGGTAATCAAATTTGCAGAAGTGAGATTTATAAGCAGGACAAAACTAGTGATAATTCCTCAGAAAACTGGAAGATGTCATGGGGCTGCTGAAGTCCAATGATGAGCAGCTTTCCTTTGGATGGCCAATGTAGTTTGTCTGTACAGTGTCACCTTGGGAATCTGTGCCACTGCCAGGAGACTTGCATGTGAATGTCTAACTTCAGTTCTACAAAGTTCCCATTTAGCACCAGCTGTATGAATACCAAACACATAAGAAACGTTTGGGCTAGAACTTGGTACACTTAGTGCAATAGTATTGCGTGACATGGCAGTCCTTGTGAACAAAGAAGAATTATTTGTAGATTTAGATCTCAATGTCATTTTTGAATGCAAATCAGTACTTCACAAGTGTGGAGAGTTTCACTTTGAGTGTCATGAAAGAGAACATATATTGCTAATGAAGTACATGATATTGGGAAAAGATGAGAGGTTTCATCCTGCAAACATGTCTTTCCCATGTGGAACAGCCGCTTTTTTTTTTTTTTGAGGTACTGCTGCTTCCTATTCTTGTGAACTGTGGCTCATACCATAAATCTTCAGGGATAACCAGTAAAGAAAGAGGTGGGAGTGAATGTTTTATCACAAATAATTTGTTAGTTAGTTTTAAGAGGAAGCAATTCTATTAAATATAGTGATCTATGAAAATGTGAAAAATAAATCCCTTTTCAAGATAACATACTTTCAAAAACATAGGTGACACTGGCACAAATTCCATTTTCATGTTTGTAGCATCATTTCAGAAGATAATACAATAAAACACTATTAACTTATTTATATCATAAACAAACCATTGTATCAGTAGAGAAGGTGTGAATAATACATATGAAATTACAATACATATTGCTTATGAATTACAATAATTTAGGGTATTTCTATACCCATCGGGTATAGAAATTGTGTACCATAAAAGGTAATCATTTAAGTCTACAGATGAAAGAATTCACATTCATTTCCTTTAAGTATTTTTGCTGGCTGTGTTGTTTCATTTGGACTGGGGCATTTTGCTTTTTAGTTGAGATGAAATCTTTTCTACCAGTGTTCTGAAAGACTTTGAAAGAGGAAGAGTTGATTTAGAAAGCCTTTATCCCCTCAAGGATTGCCTGGCTGTGAAGCTGGGGCCCAGGCAGGTTGGGCCTCTGTGGCGTGGTGGTTTTATGCCCCCACTGGGTGAAGTCCTGACCAGCCTGGTCAGAGCCCATAATGAGTTTGCTCTGGGCCGGGGCAGATTGTCCAGGCTGTGACCACTTGACTTGAGGTTGCCACATCAGGTGGCAATGTAATGATGAAATATGACAGTCTGAGAAGGCAGTTTTGATTCTGGTTCACAGTCAGTAACTCTGTCAGTTATCAAATCAGATGTGTTATAGGTATGTTTTGAACAGCACTGAAGCAATACCTTCGTGGTATCAGATCTTTCTGGTACCCTTCCTCCCCATACCCAATTCATGGAGTATCACAGAGCATGGACTATCATAGAGTAAGGCTGTATTTACACCACTGTGAATGATGAGATTAGTGTCCATCAGATGGAATGAACTGGGTGTACATGCAAATGAAAAGTGAATTGTGTTCATTGAAACTACAAAGTTTATTTGATTAGTATGAGGCCAGAGGATGATCAGTTTATAAGGCATGGCTCAAGAAAATATTTGTAATTTTTGTTGATTATGCCTCTATTTCTTTTCAAGGACTTCAATACTTTGCTAAAGCAGAGTATTTTGCCTTAAAAGCAAAATCTGTAGTACAGTATGGAGCATAAGGGAAGTATAAAATAGCTTACTCTTTAATGACAGTATCTTCTCATAAATCAAATATTAGACTACTGAGATGACAAATACTGAAAATACCTCAGGAAACTGGTGAATAACATTGTGAATTTGATGTCTTTTCTGTGGTGATGTTTTTTCTGCTGCTTACTTTTGAGGAATACTGTCCTTGAAGTAAAAGTGAGAGCATCACCTCACTGAATGGAAAATCATCAGCTTTTTTTTTTTCTTTCTGTCTTACGGAGCTGAGAAAGAAGCATCCTGATCTCACCTTTCTCCCAGTGTAGGGTACATTTATTTATTTATTTATTTATTTTTCCTTACCACCACCAGGCCTCAACAGTCAGTTTTGTTTCATCCTGGATGTGGTGGAGATGCCTGCAACTACACATTGGGATAACTCTTACAAATGAAAATACGGGAAACCACAAAGTGTAAAATACACCACATTCTTGACCCATCTTTTCATACTGTTGTCTTAAAGGAAAAAGTAAATTGAGATAAAGCATTTAAATGTACTTGTGATACCCATGCTGAGTCACAACAGATTACATACAGTATATCAGTGTTAGGGTTATATAAATAGTTGCCAGGAAGAGCAAAACCTGGACTGAACCAGTGTCATACCAACTATTAATCCACGGGGCAATAACTGATCGAGGCATCAACTACTGACTCTTGGAACAGTTAGTGCCAGCAAGAGAACAGCAGTAGATATACTGTAGTTGTGAGGTGCATATGAAATCTGTTTTCCGGAAATGCACAACATATCTGTAGGTGAGCTTTTGCTCTGTAGCAAATATTGAGACCTGTGTGGAAGATTTTTTCAATGAAAAACACATTTACAGTAAAATTTGAGAAAGACGTTTCTCAAATGTCTCAGGAGAAGAAAATTTTGAAAAAAGAGAAAAACAGAAGGCAGGCAGGCAGGCAGGAAAGAAAAAGAAAAAGAAAAAGAAAGAAAGAAAGAAAGAAAGAAAGAAAGAAAGAAAGAAAGAAAGAA
>CM021763.1:34383937-34408391 GCA_011075105.1 Heteronetta atricapilla | reverse complement strand
TGGTCCACCCGTATGGTGGACCAAGGGAAACCAGCTGATGTGATTTTTTTGGACTTCAGCAAGGCTTTTGACACGGTTTCCCATAGGATCCTACTGGACAAAATGTCCACCATACAGCTAAATAAAAACATCATCCGATGGGTGAGCAATTGGCTAATGGGCAGGGCCCAAAGGGTTATGGTAAATGGGGCTGCGTCAGGCTGGCGGGCGGTCACCAGTGGGGTCCCTCAAGGCTCCATTTTAGGGCCGGTACTTTTCAATATTTTTATAAACGATCTGGATGTAGGAATAGAAGGTATTTTGAGCAAGTTTGCTGATGACACCAAACTTGGAGGAGTTGTGGACTCGAATGAGGGTGGAAAGGCCTTGCAGAGGGATCTGGACAGGTTGGAAAGCTGGGCGATCACCAACCGCATGAAGTTCAATAAGAGCAAGTGCCGGGTCCTGCACCTGGGATGAGGAAACCCTGGCTGCACGTATAGACTGGGCGATGAGACGCTGGAGAGCAGCCTAGAAGAGAGGGATCTGGGGGTCGTGGTAGACGGCAAGTTGAATATGATCCAGCAGTGTGCCCTGGCAGCCAGGAAGGCCAACCGTGTCCTGGGGTGCATCAAGCACGGCATCACTAGTAGGTCAAGGGAGGTGATTGTCCCGCTCTACTCTGCACTGGTGCGGCCTCACCTCGAGTACTGTGTGCAGTTCTGGGCACCAGAGTATAAAAAGGACGTGAAACTGTTGGAGAGTGTCCAGAGGAGGGCTACAAAGATGGTGAAAGGCCTGGAGGGGAAGACATACGAAGAACGGCTGAGGGCACTGGGCCTGTTCAGCCTGGAGAAGAGGAGGCTGAGGGGAGACCTCATCGCAGTCTACAACTTCCTCATAAGGGGGTGTTGAGAGGCAGGAGACCTCTTCTCCATTAACACCAGTGACAGGACCTGCGGGAACGGGGTTAAGCTGAGGCAGGAGAAATTTAGGCTTGACATCAGGAGGGGGTTCTTCACAGAGAGGGTGGTTGCACACTGGAACAGGCTCCCCAGGGAAGTGGTCACTGCACCGAGCCTGACTGAGTTTAAGAAGAGATTGGACTGTGCACTTAGTCACATGGTCTGAACTTTTGGGTAGACCTGTGCGGTGTCAAGAGTTGGACTTGATGATCCTTAAGGGTCCCTTCCAACTCAGGATATTCTATGATTCTATGATTCTATGTAAGGTTGGTCAAAGCCAATCTGTAAAGGATTATGAGCTTAGTTTCCCCAATCTCTATTATTGCTATGTATGCCATTATCATAGAATCATAGAATATTGTGAGTTAGAAGGGACCCTCCAGGGTCATTGAGTCCAACTCCTGCTTCCACACAGGACCACACCAAAATCAGAGCATGTGTCTGTGAGCATTGTCCAAGCACTTCTTGAACTTTGGCAGGCTCGGTGCAGTGACACTGCCCTGGGAAGCCTGTTCCAGTGCCCGACCACCCTCTGGGTGCAGAACCTTTCCCTAACCTCCAGCCTGACCCTCCCCTGTCCCAGCTCCATGCTGTTCGCTGAGGTCCCGTCGCTGTCCCCAGGGAGCAGAGCTCAGCGCCTGCCCCTTGGCTCCCCTCCTGAGGGAGCTGCAGGCCGCCATGAGGCCTCCCCTCAGCCTGCTCTGTGTGGGCTGAGCAAACGAAGGGACTTCAGACACTCCTTACATATCTTGCCTTCCAGACTCTTCACTATCTTTGTAGCTCTCTTTTGGACCCTATCTAATAGTTTTATGCCTTTCTTATATCCCTGTGGCCCAAACTACACACAATACTTGAGGAGAAGCTGCACCAGCACAGAGTAGAGCAGGACAGTCCCCTCCCTTGACTGGGTCACAGTGCCATGCCTGATGCACCCCAGGATATGGTTGGCCCTCCTGGCTGCCAGGGCACACTGCTGGCTCATGTTCAACTTGTTGTTGACCAAAGCCCCTATATCCCTTTCTGTGGTGCTACTCTCCAGATTCTTGTCCCCTAGTTTGCACAAGTAGCCAGGTTTCTCCTTCCCAGGTGCAGAATCTGGCGCTTGCTCTTAGTAAAGTTCATAATGTTGGTGATAGTCCAGCTGTCCAATTTGTCACAATCTCTTTGCTAGGCCTCTCTACCTTGGAGGGAGTTCACAGCTCCTCCCCATTTTGAGTCACATGCAAACTTAACTCAGTTCCTAAGTTCCTATAGCCATATCATTTATGACTGGCCCTAAAATAGAGCCATAGGGAACCCCGCAAGTGACTAGCCACCAGCCTTATCTAACCCTTTGAGCGTAACCCATTTTTATATTATTCCCGAATAAAAACATAAAAAACTTAACCAAAATCAGTTTTAAAAATAAATTATAATTTGTAGTTATTAAAGCAAGATTATAGCTACTAATGGAAGAAAACAAAAGCTTATGAAGTCATTATAGTGTCTTGGAGTTTTACTAAAATGGCATGCAAAAGTTTAAAAATATTTTAAAATATTTTAAAGTATGTATGTAACCACAAAAATACATATTACAGTTTCAAAACCTGATTTAAACAAATTTTTATGAATTTATGATCTGTTGGTTTTGAATTTATATACATTTAATCACTGTGGGAATATTTTGTAGTTTGTGCCATTCTTTTTGCTACATTAAAATAGCTTAAATATAATTATTTTGCATGATTTTTTTTTTTTTTTTTTTTTTTTTTTTTTTGAAACGTGAAATCTTCCCTCGGATCAAGCAGGCAGAATTATAACTGCAAAGATTTATCCCAAACCTTTAGTATGCTATTAGCTTTCCAAGCAACTAATCATCCTCCTAAAATGTCAAACCATAAGAAAGTGAAGACAGTGCATTACTCAGAAATAGAAACCAAACAATGCATTTAGGAGTTCAATTTCTGTGCCTACTGTTGTGCAAGGCATTTCTTTTCTCAAGTACCTTTTTTTTTTTTTTTTTTTTCAAATTCACATCTTATTAGTGTTAAAAATGTCTGGCTCATGCCTTAGCTTATTTCTACTGATTGGAAATATATCTAGATCTAAACAATAGAGTTCTGTAAATCTCTAATCTTCCTTTTTCTAAGTTATTGTTACTGAATTTTGTATGTGTATCGTTAACAAAATTCTGATTTCCTGCAACTGTGTACAAATACCTTGCGAAATAGATTGAAATTGCTGCGTGATTGAGTTTGATGAATGTTTTTTATAAATTCTTAGCAGGTTAAAATTATGTATAGCAAGACCAACCAACTAACCAAACATTAACAACAAAAAATCCCCTTCCTTGTGCAGAGGAGGAAGTTACTAAAAATCTAACAACAACAAAAATGTCAGAGTAAATAGGCTAAGAAGTGCTGGTAAACTTCATGATTTATTAACTGATAAGTAAACAGGATAGTTTTTTTCTTTAGTTCCTTAAGAACTGAGCACATTGTGTGCACCTGTGGCTTCCCATCTAAAAGCTAGCTTGACAAAGTTAATTGACATAATTGCAAACACTTTCAGCAGTTGTTCTTGAGACCTGTTTTGCTATTGTAGAGTTACAATTCTGTGTGTGTTGTAAGTAGATAACAGACATTGTCATCAATGTACACTGTTGTCATTAAAGCAGAGAGATTCATGTGAATTTCTGTAGAAGGCAGGGATCTAGAAATACAGAATGTCAATAGTGAATTTTAATTTTACAGTTTCTTCATCATGTTCTCTTACTCACACCTCACCCACCTCTGCCAACATTTAAGAGTCAAGATGCAAGCATACCATTAAAACTGAAACAGCTAGATCACCTTCACCTGTTTATTGGGCAACAGCTGTTGGGCCCTTCTCTTCTCAGGTTCCAGCCCCCTTTGCAGAATATCTCTCCACTATACTCTTGTCTCCTTTTGCTTTCTCCGCACTCACTGGACCCTCATTTCCCATTGGGATCCTCCCTGATGGTTCTTTTTGGGCCTTCTTCTCATGAATTGTCAAAGATGGATGTTCTCATTTCTGAAGTGAGGAAGCTAAAAGAGGAAGTTGTTAATGTGATCCAAGAGTAGAGAATGTAAGAAATAACCTTGGCTTTTTGATGGCCTGTGCTCTTCAGTTTTTTGTTGTTGTTGTTGTTGTTGTTTGTTTGTTTTTTCCAGATTCTCTTTGTCTTTCTGAAGGTTAATGCTTTAGACTCTGTCTCCATCTAACAGATGTATTCATCTTACTTTGATGAATATCAGTTAAATGTGTTTCTAAGTTTTTGAGTTCTCAAAATTATTTTGTCAAACCATGTTTTAAAGTGATTTATATCATTAATTAACTTCTATTACATCTGCCTCTGTAATCTTTAATATTTCAAAATTTTCTTTAAACACTGTGTACATACACATCATATATATATATTTATATATTTATTTTATATTTATTTATATATAATATTTATATATATTATATATATATTTATTTATATATTTTATTTTATATTTATTTATATATATATATATATATATATATATAAACAAATAATGGGTCTACCTGAATTTTCTGTTTTTAACTGGTACAGTGTATGCACAGTAGTTGAATGCTGCAATGATTCATTTTCATAATATCAATGGTTTTAACATTCTTTAGAGGTACTTCTCATCAAGAGTAAGTTTTCCATATGTATTTCCAGATAAAATTATTTGCTGTGGCTTTACTTTCATAGTCAACTAACAGCTATTATGTTGAGAGTGGCATCGTGGTTGCAAACAATAACACTAATGAGGAAGACTTGCCCAGGAGTTCACAAATTGCGTTCTCCTAGTTTTTCCTGTTTGCAGAACAAGATGGTGTTAGTGATCAATGATTGTGGGCATTGTCTTGAAAAATCAGTGGTTCTGCCACGGTAGTTTAAAAAATAAAATAAATATATAGGGAGTAGGTTTATTTTTGTTTCCATAGTGTCAATTTTACAAGAAAAACTGCCGGTACTTGAAGTAAGATAAACATTATTTTTATAAAGGTGGAGAAGCTTCTAAGAACTATTTCATTTAAGAGCTATTTTTAATTCAAAAGGCAGAGAAGTAGAAAATAATCCATGAACAGGACAGTAAAAACTCTTAACATGAGTAAAGTATCTTGTACATCAGGAATATTCACAACCTCTGTTGCTGGGTGAGAGTGTTATTATGTCCACGCTCACTACAAAAAATAAAGCAACAGAGGGCAATATTTGTTTCCTCAACAAGTGTAAACTGGGGTGGCTTAGAAAATCATTGGTGTTTAAACAAACAAAAAATTAAAAATGGATTTTTCTTTTAAAACAGTTTTTGACTAATTTTCAACTTGCTCATATATTTCTTCAGAAATATTCAGTCTAGCAGATGATAACTTTTCCAATTTGGGCAAAGTATGAACCTGACTTTTTTTTTTTTTTTAATATATATCTGTGGATATAACTTTTATTTGCTTAATAAAGTAATTGTAAAAACAACAACAAAAAATCATATAGGTTCTTTTTTTATTATTTTGAAAAATATGTGGCAAGATCTATTAATTAATCAATACACTTAGGACTAGTATAGTCATCTGCCAGTGGAAGATGTAAATGCAAAAGGATATTTTTCATATGTGCATAATACTTATTTAGTTACTGAAATTAACAGTAAAATTAACGTCTTAGAGCATGATTTTGTCCAGAAGCTGTTATGTGTACTTGTCCTGTTCCCATGTTACTGAATAAGAGGCTTCTGTATTAGTTTTGAAACTGCTCAGGTCCTCTGAATACCAGAAATTGCAGGTTCAGTATTATTCTGTATGATTTGGCCTATATTTAGTAACAAAAAGAGTTACTTTTTAGTACCTTAGGAATAAGAGGTGTCTGAATTGTCTATTTTTCCAGTCATAGGATATTCATAAGATTGAAATTCAGTGCACATGCAACTTTTTTTAGGCACTTGTCCTTTTTGTCTGTATGGATAGCATTTTTGTTTCTGTGCTATATACATTGATAAATTTGAAAAGGTTCTTCATTTGTCCTTTTAACTACATTCATGCAAACTGTATCAAACTTGATCACAGTTGTATGTGAGTTAATGATTTATTTTATCTCAGTTCAAAACCATTCCCCAAATGGATTTATAAGTAAATTAATATATCTCACCTATTAAACCATCCTAAGGTTACAAGTATAGACTGTAATAGTCATAAAAAGGAGATGCCATAACCTACATGGTTCTAAATTAACAACTTACTTTAAATTCAATTTCAAATTATATTTGAAAGTTATATTTCAAATACCTCCTTAATCTTATTGCATTAGAAATTGTGAATACTTTTCTGCAGTTAAGGTTACAATATTTATTTCATTTTGTAGGCCAAGTTCTCTGGATTCTCAGTATTAAGAAGATTCTATGGCTCTGCATTTTTCTTTGGATTTTGAATGACTTTCTGTAGGATAATTTAATAAATGACTAAAATGTACTCTAAACTCTGTATAATTTGTTTGGCTTTTTAATTAGATTTTTCTCACAGTATCCCATAATGCTCTTTTACAACTATTTCCTGGAATTACATCTCTTAGCAATGATTCTTAGATTTTATTTTTCTTCCCCTTCTGAAGGGAAGAAAAATTAAAAAAAAAAAAAAAAAGTAGTAAAATACCTGAAGTATATTCTAGTTACTTAAGGGTTATTTATGGCAGTACAGAGTACTTGGAGCATCATGTGAGCTTGGAAATAGTGGTATATGCATTCATTATATAATATACTATGCAGCAACAACATTGCGTGTTTGGTCTCATGCTTTTTATTTTTGATTCCAAAGGCAGCCTACCTGCCTATTTGAAGTGCCTGCTCTGTGTTTGACTGGTAGCCACCCCACTGAGCTTTGAGTTAATCCTGAATACTTCCCATATGACATCTGTGGGCTGTGCTGGTGTAGAGGATGTTGGATAAACAGCCTGAAGTTTTGGGAAGAAATGAGGCAGGAAGCACTGTGGAGGTGAAGTCTGAACTCTGTTGCTGATCCCTGTGGGTCACTGCAGAGCTGGTGGAGACAATCTAACCATAGATTAGAATTTTACTTTTCAAATGGTAGAGCACATATTTTTTTAATTTCCAGGAATTGTACTGAGTTGTTTTGCTTTATGCTCATAAAAGGTTGGATACATGTAAGTAAATGAGGCTAGTCACACACAGCAATAAAAAACATCCATCAACTTGTTTGCATATAGACTTTATCTATCTATCTATCCATCCTCCTAATGTGCTTGAAGTTACAAGGGCTGGTAGATACAACCCTCCTGTCTTTTGTCTAACCTCCCTCCTATTTGGGAAAAGAAAATCATCAAGGTTATTAAATACCACAGAATGTGAGGACTGGGCAGGTAAACTGTTTGCAGTATTCAAGAAGTTTTATGGGTATAGGGATGAGAAAAATGACTTTAGTCCATCTGAAGAGTTTCTGAACTCATGATATTTCAGTTGGCTAAAAGTTTTTGCATGCCTTTTTTCTCTTAGTTATATCAATGTTTTTTTGAGAAATGCAAAATAAAATAATTTATTATAAAAATAGAGAATGAACAAGGAAATGATTAAATTGTTGTTGGAAGAAATTTATTCCTGTTTTTCTGTCACTTTTCTTAACTGGAATATCATTTAGTGTTTTGCTCACCAGCTTGCAGTATTGAAAATATAACTGGGAGAAATTCTAGTCTAGCTCTTATTTTTTTTCACTACCAGTCAGAAAATACAGTGCAATGAGATGGTTTAGCTGCAGTGAAATAGCACAACAGCACAACAGAGTGTTAGATTAGCCTTGGGCATGGCTGATGATAGGATAACCGCTGTCACAGTCTGATAGACTGTTTTTTTCAACAGGTGTGCCTGTAAAAATAACATTGGAGATATAGGCTGATCTGAAGATAAGAGATTACCAAGTGTTTGTACACTGAAATATTCTACTCTAGTATAAAATTTTCATACATAAACTGCTTTTCTACACTTGATGTAGAAATAAAAACAAAACTGAGGTTAAGTTTTAAACCTGAAGAGAGCATCTCTCTTCAAAGGTTCACCCTGGTTGCTACTCAAGTTCAGAACGCTCACAGCTGCTAAGCAATATGAGTATGTGTCTTCATATAAGACCTCACTGCTCCTCTTAAAAGAGAATTCACAAAAAGTCTTCACACTGGGAGTTCCTAGGTGTGTCTCAGAGTCATCATACAGAAACTGATTATGATGATTTCTTGTTTGTTTTTCCTCTCGGGAAAACACTAATAATCAAAACTGACTTTTTTTCTTTCTTTCTTTCTTTCTTTTTTTTTTTTCTTTTCCTTTTCTTCATGGAAATAAATCAATTGTTAGGATGGCTTCTCCCTGGTCCAAGATAAAACTTACAATGAGGGAGAATGAGACACTAATAAACTAATGGTTTGGAAGGACACATTTCAGTAATGGGAGACCCAGATACAATCTCTGCCTGATGCTGAACAGGAATGCAAGAAAAGGCTTTCTCAGTTCCGGGCATCAATCATTTGAAACATCAAGCTATTGAGGTCTTTTTCTCTATTTACTCACAAAAAAAAAAAAAAAAAACCCTTTATTTTTTTTTTTTTTTTTTTTTTTGTGAAGAATAAGAATGAAAAATATCTTGATTTTTCAGGATTCTAGTTTCCCATCAATCCCCAGTGCTACGCCTTTAGAACAGACATACCAAAGCCACCTTCTTACATGAGATGTGTTTGTGCTTTAGAGTCACCTAGCTGTCCATATTCTGTGTTAGGTGCCTTATTAAAACATATAGAAATACTAAATATCTACACTATTAAAGAAAATTCAGCTGAACATGTCTGAATATTGGTGATGTTGCTGTGCTTGTACAGAGTGGCTCTGCTTGTTCTTTGAAGGCAGTAGTGTAAAACAAAACTATTTCTCCTGAGCACAGAGGAATTTGTCTTGATTCATTATTGTCTTACAACTATCCAATGTAAATTCAAAATCTTACTTAGATTTTCCTATGTTCTTCACATGAGTGTACCTACTATGTGTGGTAGAAGCAGTGGGGGTTGAGTCCCAACTATATGATGTATGTGGTGTACTCTGGCACCAGAATTAGCTCAGGTACAGCCTCTGGAAAATGATCAGTTCATTTAAAACTCTAGGTTGAAGAGATGACTAATAGCTTGCTGCTGGTGCTATGGACTCCATAGCTTTCTTGCTTTCACTACACTTCCATAAACATTTGAACATGGTTTTATCTTGATTTCTCTAGAGGCAATGCAACACTAATGAGTTGTAAATGATCTTAAAAGATTGCTGTCTGCAGGACTGTTCCTTGTAAGGGAAGACCAGTGAAAACAAGCTGTACAAAATATACTGATAAGTACAGATAAAGAATAAATTGGATTAAAATAAATTTAATATTTGTTTATGGCTTCTTCATACCCTGCTCTTCAGCATGTTTCATGAGCAAGAAAGAGGAGCTGCCATGATGTGGTATTGTACAAGAAAACAGATCAGGCTGACCAGAAACAGGCCAGTGGATGTTTGAACTTGCCCTGGACCACTGCCCGATTCCAGACCAGTTCTCCTAACAGGTGGCTTGCTCACTGGTGTGTCAATGTGACGCTCATCCAGAGAGATGACTGGATCAAAGACTGCTTCAGACTGAGGAAGAGGATCTTTGCTTTGATGAGGAAATTGCCAAAACTCATGTCTCATTAGCGTTTCCTAAGGTTCTTAGGAAGCAAACAACAGTTTAATTAAAGGCTGATGTAAACACATTTCAGCACACTTTCCCTGCAGCATTTTGTCACATTAGAATTGATCAAAATTGTTGCCTTGGGCTGTCTTGAACAGATATACATCTGGAGCACCATTTGTGCAAGCTGCTGATGAGTAGACTACATACGTTATGCTTCACAGCAGCTCCACTGCCTTCCTATGCAGTCAGATTTACCTTGTTGGGCAATGAGATGATATAACTCCTGTTTACTTGAAAAAGCCATTATTTCTGTGATGAGATGCTTTAAATTTAAAACATACTACTGTTTGGGTCTGTGCATACTGTATCTTCCCAGTCATATGAGAATACAGAAAAGAATGATTTGGAATAGGATGGAGAATCAAAAACAGAAACAAGCCCATTTTTTACATTTGAAAAAAAAAATCTAGGCAGTACAGAACATAGTGTGTTCTGATTAATGCTGACCTTTTGATAACTTTGTCCAAGTGTTTTTGGCATCTTTCTGTTCTTCGTATATACTTAGCATTTTCCAGAAGTCTAAAAATAAATCACACTGTTAACTGTTTTATTTTCATTTTCCATGTAATAACAGTCAGAATTTCATTCCTGAAACTGACATAAACTTGAGAGCAAGTGGCCTATTTTTGAGATGTTTTGCTGGTCACTCATTATGCAATTAGCAGTACAAAACTAAGCTTCATGAGCAACTAGACAGTATCTCATGAAGTGGAAAAAATCACAGGTTCAAAATGAGTAAACGTGTGTTTTCCATTATGTAAAATCTACTGGTAAAATTATATGTAATCTCACTTTTGCTTTAATTCATTCTGCTTTACTTAAAGTCACTGCCTTCTGAGGAGAAAAACTAAAGATAGTGAAAAACTACTTTGCCTACATTGCCACCATTTTCATTTTTGTAACTGGCAACTCTCAAAAGAACTGTAACTAGTATGCTTTCTTAAAACAACTATAAACCATGTGTCTTCGTCAAGGAGAAGATGGCTTCAGCCTTTCCTCCTAACCTGTACAACCAGTTATTGTTCTGGCTGTCCTGTCAGCTGCATCTGTTACTCCACAGTAAAAGGACCGTGAGTGCTGTGCTGTGATGTCTGGGCATACACAGGGAGAGCAGCAGGGCGAAGTGGCTATCTGAATTACTTCACAATGCCAAGGGCATTGTTCTAACAGAGGAGCACTTCAACATGCACTTCAGCCATTACTCTTTTCAGTTGCCTGTGCTATATACAAGACTTCTGAAAGTACTTCATGGTGGTGTGCCACACAATGTACATTAAAGTCTCTGTTCTGTCGGGTAATGAATATTTTTTCTGGCAGTGCTGATTTTTCTGCTAATGACTACCAGTGGTATTCACCTTGATGAGAAAACAGTTTTCTGCATGAGATGTTCATTGTGTTTGCTTTGTAACATGCTGTCATTCTTCAGTGTGCTGACTACAATTCTTTTCTCTGTAAAGTAGGAGCAGAGAAAAAAATGACACATTTTTAAAGCAAATGCCAGGATTATCATAGTCACCAATCTAATTTTCAGTAGATTCTTTTCAAATTAGTGATGCCCCTGGGGGGCTAATGGATACTCTGATTGCATTGCACTTCATATAGCATTCTTCTTCTGAGCAACTAAAATATTTTGGTTTTAAAAAACAAAACTTTTGCTTGTTTAATGAAGTAACCGTCACCGACCAAATTAAATCTCTGCTGCATTCCAGCAATCAGAGCTGCTGACATATGCAGAACTTCAGGAGATAGGCAGCTCTTACTTTCATAAGTTCATTTGCTTTACATAAGGAAGAGATTTTCCACCTCCAACCCATGGTGTTTTTTGGTGGTCATGTTGTTTTTGTTTGTTTGTTTTGTTTTGTTTTTCCTTAGGAGACTCAACTGCAATATTTTTAATTTGAAATAAAATTCAACTCTTTGTACATTCTCTTGTTTGCAATAGACTATACATGGTGAAGTCAGTAAGATATGTGGTTACTTGTAACTTCTCTGACAAGTACTGATGAACAGAGAGCTATAGTGGGAAGCCGTGTCTACGGGCTGTTGTGAACACTTTTTCGCAGGCTGTAATACTGCGGTGTTTCTGCAGAGACAGAATGTACAGACAATGAACCACAAAGACAGCAGTTGTTTGATTTTGTCCTGTAACTCTCATAAAACCCTACTTCTTTTGTGGAGGGATGAGAATTTTCTTGCTCTGATGAAACTAGGACCTTATATTAAGGAGCTAGGGCTGTTATACAAACAGAAAAAAAAAAAAAAAAAAAAAAAAAAAAAAACATAAAATGTTTCAAAGTCATTCCAGAATTAATGAGTCTTTTTGTCATGGGTTGCTTATGCAAAACTTAGTTTAAAGGAATTGAGTCTTACAATTTTAGAAAGGCTTAGAGGAATGTGTTCTTGACTTAGAAGAATGTGTTCCACCAAAACTCTAACCATTTGGCACTTGCATTTCGCTGCCTGCTGGTAGATTCAAAGAAATGAAATTTCTCTTCATTTTCTTCCTCAGCAGCAATTAATTTGCAAAGTTTCTATAAGACAGCTAGAGATGCACCTCTCTGTACTCGGTGTTTATGATAACAACAGAAATTTGTAGTAGAACAGTATTATAAAAAACATACAGCAGCCTTTGTCATATCTGTTAAAATTCAGTGAGTGCTGAAAGGCTTTATTGTAAAGCCATTGCTTGTTCCTGTTGACTACTTTTCTGAATAAAATTCTTTCTCTGTAGCCTTTCTGAGGAGGTAAGTGTTACAGGGTATCAGCAGACATTGCAGCCAGGACCAAAGGAAAATGGGGAAGCTGCAGGGAGGCAGTGGCAGGGTACTTGCAGGGTCTGCTCTGGGCCTGGTGGCAGTGCCTCTGCAGAGCTCAGCAGTGGTGGCAGGGCAGCTGGGTGAATTGGTCTCTCAGTTTGAGGGTAAGGGTCTCACAGTCAAACCCCAAAGTTAAACTACAGCCTGTTCAGAAAGCACTGGTCCAATTTGGTCACAGTAAGGTGCTCCCATTTCATGGGGATCTTCCAAGAAGATTTTTGGTTCCCTAGAATAATACAATACAGTGTGTTTGTATTAAATGTGCCAAAATCACTTTAAGGATGAACATGATACACGTAGGAAAGTCAGCTGCAACATGGCCCCAATCCAGTAAAGTACTTAAGAAATGAGCTTTACTTTAAACATCAGTTAGTCCCATTGACTGGAAATGAAACCCACTTATGATGCTGATTTGTGTCCCATAAAAATATTAAAATTAATTTTGAAATAATTTACTTTGGTGCAAAATGAAACAAATGTCTCTTAGTTAATTAAACCTTTGGAAGGAATTCGGTGGTTTTTGTTTGTTTGTTTGTTTGTTTGTTTGTTTTTTGTTTTTCTTTGCTTTATGCAGTATCAGTAACCCTGTATGACAGAAATTATTTGTTTGTCCCTTCTATTGTCTTATTGTCTTATCTTCATGTGTTGAGCTCTGAAGAGATGGTTTTGTTGATAGGGAAGGAAGAGGTGGGAAGGGCCTACTTGAGACATGGAAAACATGAAATAGAGAAGTGAAAGTATCCTTTATTCTCAGGAAGGTTACATTGTTTCACTATGGTTTTGGAAAGGGTAAGGGAAAGGTTTTGAAATAACAAAATAACAAGTTAATAAATACCATAAAACAGCATGTGTATAGCAGTTGCCCTACACACCTGAGTGTAGGTGTTCCACTAAAAAATGCGGTAACTATTACAAGCCTGTTGAAGGAGTAGATGATTTGGTGATGTTACAGGCAGTTGTGAAGTATCTAGAGAGGTTCTGAATACATTCTTTTCTTCACTGTTCAGCTTGTCTGGTATGAAAGGAATGTAGTTTCTTTTTTGCAGGACAAAGACCAGTTAGTGTATTATTATTCTTTCTCAAGTTGGAAAGTGATAGTTTAAAATTAGTTTATTGGTCAAAGGGGAGTTGGGTCACCAAGCAATATTTGCAAGAACTGCAAAAATAATTATCTTCAGTTTACAAAATCATGGACTTATAAGATGGACTTCTAAGCTAATGACACTGTTCTGTTTTCTTGTTTGTTTGTTATTTTATTTTTTTTTCTGGTTGTTTTGTTTGATTTTAATGTACTTATTTACTTTTATTATTGCAGATATGTCTTCTCCTACAATGAAGAAACCTGAAAAGCCTTTGTTTAGTCCTACTTCTCCCCAGGATTCTTCACCAAGACTGAGCACTTTTCCCCAGCATCACCACCCAGGAATCCCAGGAGTTGCACAGAGTGGTGAGGACTATGGAGGTGGAAGAAATTCCTCCCTGTTTGTGTTGTGTGTTCTCCTTTCATATTCTCTGAACGTGATGCCTTTTTTCCAATTACTTGGAGACCTAACCCCATTTATATTACTAGTGAGAGTAGAAACAGAACTGAATATGTTGCAGAGGTTGGGGTAACCTTGCAGAAATGCTCATTAAACTCAGTTCAGGTAGTTTGACTGCTGCAAGTCACTAAGGGGATTTAGGACTAGCCAGTGAACAAAACAAGCTGTAAACTACAAAAAGAAAGTGATGGAGGAAAAATACTTGCAGTCTTCTCGCCTTCCACTTGCATCCTTTTTTATTATTGTTGCTATGATTGTATTGTAGTTAAATATCAGCATAGGTAGGATTTCAAACACAAAATAAATCATAATCATGTTAATTATGTGATACATTATATAAAATAAATACCAGTGCTTCTTTTCAATGCTCTGTCTAAAGAGGTAGAGATCTGAGGAAAGTTTTTCAACCACTGTATTTTTGAAACCCGTAGTAAATCCACACTAAAATTTCATTTAAAATGTAAAGGAAATATGATGTTATCTTGAGAGCTTGAGAGGAATGGCAGAGACTCATAATGACTCCTTATAAATTGTATATAAAGGGATTCATTTATTGAGCAGAGCTGGGTGACTTGAGGAGTGAAGCAGATCTGAGCACTCTTTTATTTAACATGCAGTTCTTTGAGAATTATCTGTTTTGTGATTTCTCTGATGATTTCAAAGTCCTATCTTTTAATTCACATGTGAGGACTACTTTTCCCTTAGCAACTACTTACTCTGCATTGTGAAAGTCAGCCTGGACTCTTTCTGGTCTCTATAAGGTTTCCAATATACTCAGTCACATCAGAAATGATGGATGAGATGGAGTGGATAGATTTCTACTAATGTTTTATGATTAAACTGAGCTGATAGGTTTGTGATTAAGATGTGTCTGTCAAAAAATAAGTTTATGTGATTATTTTTGACCCTACACTTATGTGTAGACATTTATATTTGCTTTAGTGTATAATTTTTAGATGTAAGTGTTAGAGACACAAG
Source organism: Heteronetta atricapilla (assembly GCA_011075105.1). Lineage (NCBI taxonomy): Eukaryota > Metazoa > Chordata > Aves > Anseriformes > Anatidae > Heteronetta > Heteronetta atricapilla. Next base: position 34,393,349 of record CM021763.1, on the reverse strand, counting down.
ATACAGTTGTAACCTAATTCTGTAGATCGGCTATTTACTCACCAGGAAATCTGATTGCTATCTGCATAGCCTATTCTATTCTGTCAGTGAGCAATGGTTTTGAGATTTGCAAGGTTGTGACTCCAAAGTACATCAATTTTGGAACTTTGTACTGCAAAGACAAGTTTTCATTTGGTCCCAGCTCAAAAATATAAAGCCATTTAAAAATTTAGCTGAAAAAAAACAAAGGCAAGGGAGGTGGTCCAGTAGAGCACTGTTGGTGTGCTTGTGCTGATGAACTGTGATGTGATATTTGTGAGAAGTTTGTAAAATAACTTGCTTACACAGATCTGATTTTGTACCCTCCCACAAATGAAAGCCAGCACAGTGTTGTCTGTTCTCCATGTCCCTTGAAGTCAGCGGCCGCCTTTTACCAAGTCACAAAGTAGGTGCCCACTGGATGTGAGGCCAGGAGGGAAAGTGGGTGTCTGCGCAGCCTGGGAGAGGAACGCTCTCCAGTTCCAGCTGGACGATGCAGCCACGGCAGGACATGCTGTACATTCCTTTCCCTATGAAAACATTGCTGGTTGTTTAGACATGACATATAGTCTATAGATAGAGAAGTGTGTGTTTATAGGGGCTGGGAAGAAAGGGAATGCAAAGAAAAATATGTACAGGGTAGATCCCTTTCTTTTTGCTAGAGATATTTTCATTGGATGGACTGATTTCCCAGGCCCTGAAGTTGAATGTTCATTAGCATTTTCACAAAGGTCAGCTAATTATTAATGGCATTATTGCTGAGTAGTTATTACCCTATCCCCATATGAAGCAGGTAGAGTGCAATACAGTGAGAAATTACTATTTCTTAGTACTTCGTGATTCTCTGTTGGAATGATGTGAACACAAGCATAGATTTTATTTATTTAGTAAAATATTTCTTTTGCTTACTTGGGCTCTAGATAGGAAAATTTTCTAGATAGGAAAATTTTATAGTTGAAATGTGTTTTATGCTGGAGAGTAATTACTGTTTGAAGGAAAAAAAAAAAGACATAACCCACAAAACTGAGAGTAAGATACTGTATTTATGAATTTGAAGCAGAAGCACTGTGCAGTGCCTGGGATGGTGTGAGGGGAGGACATAGCAGATACTCTGTAAAGATACCATGAAGCAAGAGTACCGTGCTGACTTATTTTTTTGCTGTAACACAGAGATGAAGAATTTTAGAAGAAACAAGATGCAAAGTAATTTTAATTTTATTTTATCTTCTCCAGTCATCTCAACTAGAACTCCACCTTCACCTTCACCATTGCCATTTCCAGCACAAGCTATTCTCCCTCCAGCCCCTTCTAGCTACTTCTCTCATCCAACGATCAGATATCCTCCCCACCTGAATCCTCAGGATACTCTGAAGAATTATGTACCTTCTTACGACCCGTCCAGTCCACAGACTAGCCAGGTACTGTAAAACCACGTGAACCTTCCAAAAGAAATCCTATGTGGAATGTATATCTTTCAGGGTGTTTAGACCAATATCTCACTATTTCTGGTCTCAGAGCAAGCTGAGAGATGGAGTGCTTTTCCTATTCAATATGGCTGAATAAAGGGAGTAGATATTCATATCTACTCACTGTTGCTCTGTCATGCGCAAGAAAAATATTTGCACTGAGTGACCTGGCAGCCAGTCCCAGTCCTACACCCCTCCTGCAGGCTGGGCACCTCCGTGGCCAGACAGTGGGGAGTTGTCCCCACTGGCTTGAGTGCCAGGATGGAGGTGAAGCTCCTGCTGCAGGATAGTGTGCTGTATATGCTAATAGGTACATGTACATCATGCACATGTATGCACACACACAGACATACAGGTATATTTACAGACCAGCAATTAAAATAAACTCTGGCAAGGTAATGCAATGTTTCACAGACACCTGACATTGCACACATACAACAATATTACCATAGTGAGCACAGCACACACCCCTGGAGTTGATTTTCCTTCCTTCTATAGAGAACATGCAGTAACAGATGCGTTACTGGCTGCTACACTGATTCAGGCTTGTCTCTGATACGGGAAATTAATGCGGTATTCATTAGAGAACTAATTTGTAAAGGACTGTGTGCAAAACTACTTTCCATGATAACATCAGCACCTAGCATTAACTTGTGATCTGTACGACGGGATAAACTGCAGCTGAGCCTTGGTCTGTCAATCCTTGGAGTATTTCCAGTGTCAGTGTAACGTAATCTTTGCTGGTTGGGTTGGTATCTGTTTTTGATGCCTTGTCTGAAATGCTCGTGTGGAGTCCTGTAGCTTGTGCTCTAGCATGTTTTTGGGAGAGCCTTGGGAATGCAAGTTGAAGTGATAGCAGTCAGATTTTCCTGCTCCTAAGAATTAGGTTCCTTTGGAGGAGCTGTCTTATCAGGGTTGAGGGGATTATGACGATAGCATTTTATACATATATTTTTCCCCACAAGTAATGACAGGTCTTTTCAGTAAGACTTTCAGGCACAAGAGCAGTAGAACTTGAGACTGAATCAAAGTTTCTATGTTGAATAAGTGATAAGGTGCCCCTGGGCTGTTCGGAAGGTCATTGTGGCTATTGTCCCCACAAGCAAATGCTTCAGTACAGCTGCATGACTTTCTATGTGTTAAAAATAAATAAAGAAAGAAATAAAAAGTGGGGTCCATAATATCAAAATTTACTTTGAAGGGAGAGTCCTAACAATGTGACTTGTGTTGATTACAATATTAATGCAAATTAAACCAAAAAGTGAAAATCAACTACATCAGCTTTAGAACACAAATTGCTATCTGTGGATGAATTGAAAGTATTTCAGTCCCATATAGCATTTTTGCTGAGACTCAGCTGGGAACATTGCACGCAGGACCTGATTTTAATTTGTGTAAAATTTCCATGAATAACAAAGTCTAATTAAGACATCCATTAAAAGTCCTTAACATTAATTCAGTGTGGAAAATCTTAGAGTTCTACTGTTTTTTTTTTTTTTTTTTTTTTTTAAACTGATGTCTTAATTAGGCACTATTAGGGGAAAAAAATATGCAAATTAAAATCAGGCCCTTAGTGTTCTGTATTTCTTTAATTATTTGGTGTTTCTTTTACTTAGATTTTTATTTCTTAAATATATTAAAAGAGCAGATTAGGTGATAATCTCACTGGATTTTTCAGTGTTCTGGTTTGGATCATTACTGAAAAAATATAAAAAAATCTAAATGAAGTATCTGACTTTCAGACAAGTGTGTCATCTTTAGTTTTTAATATTGGGAAATGTATTCACTGAGTAGAATAAGCACTTTCAAGTCTTTGCTCATGAAAAGTCTTACTCTCTTCCCTTATCTTCCCTTAAAAGATTTGTCTTTAAAACTTAAAAGACAAAATTTTACTCTACTGATCATTTCACAGTAGTAGTGAAATGAAAACATTTCCTACTCTTGTGTTGTAATACCATAGGGAATAACAGGACAAACTGGCTTCAATTTACTACTTTTGCCACCTTTCATAACCTTTATATTAGGCTAATGTTTTTCATTTCATTTGATGTTTGATTAATTCTTGAGAAGAAGAGCAGGGGTTAAACAACAAGTACGGGATTCCAAGCATCTGCACCAGATACTCTCCGCAAGTTGTTGTCATTAATCACTATTATTAATGGAATCTCTTACAAATTTAATTCCTGAAAGTTCACCTCTGAGAAATGCCCTATATTAGAGGATTTGCATACACAGTCAAAATATCTCCAAACAGAGCCACTAAAGGATGGCTGTACAAAACAGTAAAATAATTAATATATATATATATATATTTTTGCTTAGGAAAAGAAGCAGCCGTCTGTGAAGTTTCAGTGACAAAAGAGAATTGTTCTGATACAATGGCATGCTTTGAGCCAAACCAGTTTTTCTTTTCTAAATAAAACATGAATTTTTATTCGAACAAATTTAATTATTGTAAAATGCAAAAATGCATCTGTAGGAATACCACATCAAATTTAATTATACTTTCCCACCTCAAAACATATTCTTTTGGATTTCAAAAGCAGAACTATGATGATAGTTTTAATTTCAGCTTTAGAAATAGAAAGAATGGATACCCTGACAGCATTTACCTAAAATGAACTGTTCCTCCCCAACATCTTTCAGTAATACACTAATTTAGATTGTTACGACAAGCAACTGAGATGCCTTGTACTCCCCACAGCAATTTTGAGATTAATTACATTACTACTGCACTGATTATAGTGAGACAGTCATGCTATTCAATGGAATACTTTAAAATAAGTTAAAACTATAGAACTCCCATAGGTTTCCACAGGGGGAAAGAGTGGGCAATTTTCTTGACATAATGTTAAATACTACAAATTATGTGTGATGAACAGTCAGGAAGTTCAGATAGGCCCTTTGGCTACAGTGAAAAATGATGCAACAATGGATGATCCTAAACAAAAGATCCATGGCTTTCAGTTTCATGAGTATCTGTTTATTATCGCTCATTCAGTCTGGAGAATAAATAAACATATATATTGAACAGAAATGTATCTTATCAGTTATAGAGCTGGACTTGCCTCCAACTAGGAAGCTGAAAAGTTCCTGAGATTTTGAGAATGGCTGTACTTTCCACTAATTAAGTAATTTACTAACTAATTAAGTAATTCTGCTGAGACATTTTTATTGTATTTATATTAACATTTTTCATCTTAATCTAGCATGTTACTTGATGAGCTTTTTGTGTGAGTATATATCTGTATTGTGATGGTGTGCTGGTCTCTAGTTAAATTGATATTAGTTACTCATTGTATGCTTCATCATAAACTAGTCATGTGGTATGTGTTTAATCCACATAATCCATTTATCCATCTAACATATACTGTGGTCTTCAAAACTACCCCAAATTTTGAACATGTATTTCCTTTTTGAATGATTGTAGCTGGATGTTTGACTGTTTTATATGACTTGGAAAAATTTACCTTGTGTGTATGTGTATGTACTCATGTACATCCACACATATGGATTTGCGCACACTGAAAATGCATTCCTACTTGAGAGTGTATGAAACAATACATAATATCAAGATCAGACTTCCAAACAGGCTGAAAAAAATCACCAAGTGCAACAAAAATTGTGTGGCTGACGACAAATTCAACAGCTCCAAACTTAATGCCCCATCAAGTTAAAGGGAATTGTTTCCCTGATTATGGTGTGGTGAATCACAGAAGGGTCAGCAAGTATAATGAAGGAAATGATGGTAAAGTAACAAGTTAAGGTGAATCATACTGAAGTTTGTAAATCAGATTCTGTGATATCGTTGATGAAATATGCAGATCCCAGTAGCATGGTAAAACTGCTTCCAGTCTGGGTGAATGAACTATGAGACCATTTTTTCTCTTAACAATAAATACCTTGTGAAGGTGCAAGTGAGCAACTGTCCATATGTTGACTAAAACTCCCAGGTAATGAAAACATACTTTGGTGCAATGTGGGCTGGTTTGCAGCTTTATCTTTTAACAGTTTTATCTTTGAAGACAGAAATATCTGAACTGCTAGAGAAGAGCTGCTTCTGGAAGCTGGTGAGGCCACTTGTTTTCGTCTCATAATTGATTGGGATATTCATTTTTTTGTTTGTTTGTTTTTCAAAGATAGAAAAAAAATAAAGGAATTCCAGGAAGATGCTTCAGCACAATAGCTGCAGTCATCTGGCAATGAGGACGGAATCTCGTGAGGGTCTGTTTGGGTTGGGCAAAGGGTTTCCAATTGATTCTTAGAGAATACTAGCAGAGTAAGCCAGCACAAGTGATATGTATGCATGTGGTTTCTTTGGTACAGGTAGCAACTTTACTTACTGACATTTAATAGTTTCATCTTCTTATGTGAGTCCTCCCTTCTAATTTTTAAGTAATTTCTGGAAATTAAATAATGCAATGGGCTTTTCTTAATTCTAACTGGGAGGCAGAGAGGGAGTGCTAGTTTAGGTTTGTACTGACAAGGGATGTGAAAATGTACTTGCAATTGTAAATGATTACTTTGTATTTATTTTGCTCATGTTTAGTTTATTAAATGTAGAGTTATAAGTCTCTGGATTATATGAAATACCATTAAGTCCAAAGATACCTTTTGAACATACATCTGGAGAGAAATTTCCTTTCCCATGCTTGTGTAACATGAACTTGCCCTGTTAAGACAAATATCAAAGGAAAACTGAGTATTTCCTATCGCTTTATATGGCAACAAATAATCCAGATTTCATGAGCTCACAGGTAAAACTGTTGTTCAGGGCAGAGGACTCTTCACCTAGAATGTCTTGATATCCATGTCTGAATGCTGGCTGTGGAAGTTCTGCAGCTGCTCTGTTTCAGCTGCATTGTATCGAGAGGAAAGTGTTTTCTCAAATGGATGAAATTCAGAACTTTATAGATCAAAGTCAAAAGCCTGATTGCTTTCAGAAAATAGTACAGAAATGATGTTGTCAGACAAGAACTGGCAATAACATTTTTTTTTTTTTTTTCTGAAGCTAATTCCTCCAAGCAGACAGGTAGCTGCATGTCACACCACCTGAAGCTTTTGTGTGGGATCTCCCAGTGAGGTCTGTGTAGGATGTGTTTTAGCAATCAGTTATTGAGGTTGCAAGGATATGGAAACTTCACCAAGATGCATCCTTAAGAAAAGTTGCGAGGGGCACATAAAAGGGCAAAATATGTTGATGTTGTGGCCATACTGTCTAATAGCAGGAAAATAAGAGGGGAAAATAAAAGAAAAAAAAAAAGCCTGCATAGCCTTGCTTCTTGTTAAACAAGTACATTATGGAACCTATGAGTTTCAACATGAGGAGAAACTTCCCTACAGTATCTTCTTCTACAGTCTCAATAGTAGCGATCTACTAATATCAAAATTTATTGTTTTGCAGATTATCAAAGACACTTACTCAGATAGGTAATATCTTGGGGATATGTCTTTCACACATTTGTTGAAACTGTCTCCTATACCACTGAGCAAGACATTGAATGGGTACAGGTGGCATAATATTGGGGTGTCTTATGCAAAACCTCCAGTTTTGTAAAAGTCTTCCACTTTCTTTTTCTTGTAGATTTTCTGAAACATCCATAACCCCCTGTAGATATTATAGACCACAATAGCATGGGCTTTCTGACAGAATTTATCAGTTATGAACTCCAGGTTCATAGATGTGGCCAGTAGATAACTCTTAAAACAAAATATTTTGTATATGAGCAGGAGAGCAAAATATGTAGAACAGTTTCTACAGCTTCATCAACAAAATGAATTCAATCAGTGGCCTCAAAATTACTCTATGATAGGATTTTGGAGTGATATTAATCACAACTATAATTGAAAACCTACAGTATAAAGCTGCTGGTATTTGGGAAAATCTGTGAACAGTCTGAGAGGAAGTTGACTGACTACTGATTATAAATCTGTTAATAAAATCCAAGTAGTGAAAACAGCTGCACTAAATCCTGATTTTAAGAATGCCCATATTCATATCTATTAAAAATTTCGGTTCAGACTTCAGACCTAAAGATTAACTGAAATTGTATGTAGTATAGACAATCAGATATTAATTGCCTGATTATTCTGTGGTTATACTACATTTATGACAGTATAACTACATTGTATAACTACAGTATATAATACAACATGGGGCTCTGGGCACATAAATGGGTTAATCTGTTGTAATTCAAGGTACTATGATATTAAAAAGCTGGAAAATATAACACATCTAAAAATCAAATTAGCCTATAGTCCAACAATAAAAGTATGTTTACCTGCATAAACTGGGGATACATCGCCATTGTAGTTGCCTCTTCCCTTCTCAACTGCACAACTTGTTAATCTAGCACAGCTTTCTTCCTGTAATTTGTTTGAGGTTTATGCCTCAGGCATAATAGTTCTGTTTGTGAATCCATTATACAGATATATTGATGCCCCAGCTGATCTTAACAGTTGATTTTTCACCTGTAATGCATTAGTGTGAAGAATCACCTGTAATGCATTAGTGTGAAGAATCTCTTCAAAGAAAATTAGAACTAAAGCCTATAACTTGTATTAAACAAGGACAAAATTATTTTATGTTAAATGATGTGGTGCTATAAATATATGAACTTGCAATTTAAGCGGATACTGTTCAAATAGGTGTGTAGTTTCTATGCTAAAATACCTTTTGACAAAACTGCAAAAGTTAAAATGGGAACAGATCACAGAATTGTTTTCTAGCTCCCATTTTTTAATAAAATTATGAATTATGAACTTAAGAGGGCTATTTCAGCACAAAGGGTCTACCGTTTTTCAACAAAAGCTTAAAAGTGGGACAGAGGACTTGAGATGTCCAGGAAGACTGGACTTCTTGAACTTGTATCACTATCAGTTTCCATGCTCCACTATCTAGACTTTTATTTTGAAAGCTTTTAGATTTGTATTTGCAAAGATTACTCAGCTCACACATATGTAGTTTAAATCAGTGCAGCAGTGTCAGTGTGAGCCTGAAGACAGGCCTAAATAATAACTCTGAGACAATAAATGATCTGTTTATTTAAGATTATTTCATGATCTTAGGCTGCAAACTAATTACAATAACTTAAACACCAGTACTTATAACTGCTTCACTGTTGCTCACTGCAAGAAAGAAAGACAAGCATGAATGTTCTAGAAGGTTTGTTAGGAGTAACAGAAGTTGAGAGAGTACAAGGCATACATTCTGTTTTCAAATATAACACACCTAGTAAAAACACTGAACTTTTAAGAGAATTTCATATATGCCATTTTTTATGACAAGTTGTGGTAGATGGAAAAGCCCTGTTCACACCTGAAAAACAGCTGAACAGATTTTGAAGAAGAATTATATACGTAGAATTCCTGGTAGGTATTCACTTACCTACAGCTGAGTTTAGTTTAATGTTTAAATGCAGGAAGCATTTGGTATGAAAGGGAAGTTAAGACATGATACACCAATCTCTGTCACCTATCCTTTCCTGTCTTACCTTGTTTGCCAAGCAGTAAGTAACACGTGAACAGTTACTGCAATATGCAGTACTTGACATTAATGCAAAATTTCAAGTCAGATGTTTTGATACAAACATGAAAGTAGAGGTTAAGTACTTAACAAAGGAAACAAATAGATGTCAGAGACTACAAAAATAAAAGTAGAATAAATGATAAAGTGCAGACAGAAGGTACTTGGGGAAATGTGACAACATGTAATGAAATTGTTAAGAGGCAGATAGGTTATAATTCCATTTGAAATCTAATGTACAGTCAGACTTTGAAATGTTAACACCATAAGGAATAAACTTACTAAAGTAGCAAGCTTTCCTTTTTCTTTGGAGTTTTTTTTTTTTTTTTTTTTTTTTTTTTTTTTTTTTAATTAAATATAGTGTTTTACCGGTATTATATATTTAAGAAGTTTTTGAGTTAGC
>CM021763.1:34362934-34383837 GCA_011075105.1 Heteronetta atricapilla | reverse complement strand
TTTTTTTTTTTTTTTTTTTTTTTTCTGTTTAGAAATTACAGATCCTGTTTTCCCTGTATTATATCTTTACTCAGTTTTGGAGTTAGCACAGATGTGGAACAATAGCTACCGTTTAAGAACATAATAGTAATAATTAAAAAAAAGGTAATAGAAATGTAGTTACTTGGGATGTCACAAACCATATCCACTAAAATTGCTAGAAAATTCCTCAGAGATTTCAGAAAGGACAGAATTTCACCATCACTTTTGATGAAGTGGGGAGATGTACTGCACTGCTGTTTTGTGGGGAAAATATGTTTTATATGAGAATGGATTTTAAGTATATTCTGTAATTCTGTATTTTCTTGTAATTCAGCAAGGAAAGGGTTTGCTGTTTTGGACCATATATACATGGACTAAGCTGGAGTCCATGTGAGCCATTGCATTCCTATTGACTGGGATCACTAGGGAACAGTAGAAGGTGATACATTGCTGTAAATTGTCCTGGACTCCAGCTGTGTCCATTTAATTAATTTGAGTCTGGCTTTGGAGACAGAGCTACTCTTGGAAGCTGATGAGAGTGGCTGTTTTAATCCATAAATTCCTAGGAATCTTCTTTCTTAGTTTCTAATAAGAGCTGATCATTTTAGTAAGGGAATCACAGTTGTTTCTGGGGTATGCTAGCATACCACATGAACTCTAAGCATCCTAAGGTAGCTCTTCAGTCACAGGACAGTGACTCTACCTAGCAGCCACCAGATGCAACTGAGACCTCCATCAGACTTCATAGATGGCTTGGCTGCCTGGGAGGAGAGGGGGTAACTGCCCTGGCAGGCTTCCCAGAAATATACCAAAGGTCCAGTCCAAAGCAGAGCAAGCTGTGTAACTCTTAGAGATTTTCTGAATTTGTCAGTTAAAATTTTCACTGTCTTCTAAGGCAAGTAGAGACAGAATTCTGACCAATAAGACCCCTAGTTTTAGGGGTTTCAGGTGTTTAAAATAGAGCCCATAAAATAAAAATCCCTAAACTACTGCTATGATGGATCTCAAAGAAATAAACATATTGGCACTTAACTTAATATTAGAGTATTTGCTGTAATATAAAGTTTTAATTTGTAGCAGATGCTGAGTAAATTTTTAGAGCCCACTATTCTCTAGAAATTGCCTTTTGTATATTCTCCCACATCGCATTTTCATTTCAAGTGTATATGGTAGAAGAAAATAGATATATCTAAGTATTAAGTTTCACTCAGTGAATAAAACTCTTGATAACATAACAGTTATCTAGAAATTTAAAATGTGAAATTATTGACATTCCTTTGAATCAGTGCTGCTTTCTTATTTTGAAACTATGTTGACAGCTTGCACTCATTCATCCACCCATTATGAAACTCGTAGTAATAACTTTACAATTTAAGCAATTAGGAACATTAATTAAAAGTTGTAAATACTATCCAATTCATATATTTACATGGTCTTGGAACTGTGTGGCTCCTTTGAGCCACCTCATAGTTGTGTTTTGGAGGTGATTTTTTTCATTTAGTAGTAGTAGAATTAGATTAATTTGGGAGTAGTTTGTTGTTTCTCATTCATACATAGTTTTTATATTATTTTTCATTTATTATTACTGTTCATAAATCATAGTAATTTTATAGGGGGAATTAATCCGCTAATCACTCAATGTTCCTGTAGATATAGGATTGGTCTTCATTTGTGCTTATACTTTCCAGTGTTTTCTTCTACTTTAATTTTAGATGTTCTAAAGAATGAAGCTCCGTCTCCTTTGGGGGCATTTGCAAAGTCTAATAGATCATACTGCCAGGAAGTTTTTCCTGTTATTCATTTCAAATTTCCTCCTTCTCCCTTTCATTCCATTACCCCTGGTTTATACTTCCTGTTATTTCCAAATAATTCCTTCCTCTTCTGTGTGTTTATACTCTACACATACTTGCAGTAATAATTTCAGCCCACAGTTATTATTTCATTAATATAGCCATGCTTACCTCTTTTAACCTTTCCTTGAATCAGTTGAATCAAGTTCTTTATCAGTCCATTTCTTTTCTGAGTTATCTCAAATTTGACAATATCATTCTGATAAGATTCCCAGTAATTTTCATTTTGTTTGCCTGTATTTTAAAAAACCTATGATTCACAGAGCACAGAGTTTAAAACAAAAGTTTTCAGGCATGACTGAAAATACTAGATTATTTGCTGATTTTTGCTGCAAGTTATTTACCATTGGAGTATTTACTGTACTGCAGAATGTCTAAGGCATGTTCAAACATTGTATAAATATGTACATTTAGCAGTAAGCATTGCCAAATTCAGATGTGCCTATATACAGAAGGTAAAATACTACCTGATGACCTGTACCATGAAGTCACATGCAGACGTCCTCTTGTACATACTGTGAATTGATCTCTGAAAGAGGCGGCTTTGTTTACTACAGCTTGCAAAGTTTCCATTGTGACACACTTCTGTGTAGGATGCTTTTTGGTAGGTGGCTTTTGGCCAGAGGTTAAGATGCATGCAGTACAGTGAGTTGTATCCTAACCCTCTCCCCTACTCTCAAAAGTGAATTATTAGTTAGCCTTCCAGTATGTGTAATCTCTGTGGACAACTGTGGTCAAGTCTTGGTTACACTCCAAGCCAGAGTGGTATGGCATGTGAAAACAGAGGTTTTGCATCACTCATTTGTTCTTAATAGTTACTACATCATGGCCTATGCCTGGTCGTGGGACTTAGTATGGTTCACAGCCACTGTATGAACAGCAACTATATTTCAAAATGGTCTGATATATACTGCATCCAGAGAGAAAGAAAGCTTAGCAAAAGGTACTGCTTTTACATACAGAATACCTGTGTAAGAAGGTCTCTGCTGCCTAATGAAAAGATGTCATAGAAGTACATAGATTTGTTAAAACAACACATTCCGGCAAATAGGTAACTACAGTGATGGACATTCTAAAAAACCCTAAGATAGGTGGGTAGGTTCCTTAAACACAATACGTTTGTTTCACAAGGAATTCTTTTGGTTTTGTTTTGTAGCCTAACAGCAGTGGTCAAGTAGTAGGGAAAGTGCCTGGCCATTTTACTCCAGTTTTGGCACCCTCTCCCCATCACAGTGCGGTGCGACCTGTGACCCTGACCATGACAGATACTAAACCCATCACTACATCCACTGAAGGTGAGGCATCTTCACCTACAGCAACCAGTAAGTATTTCTCTAGGAAACAAAAAATGTCCATCGAAGATTCAATATACCAAATTGAGGCCAGAAAAAGGTGCCTTTTCCTACTATTTGACCAAGTGGATGCTCATCATTTACATGGAGAGCAAATATGTGATCCGACTGCAAGCTTTTCCTCTCCAAATTTTAACTAATGTATCATGTTACATGAACTAATACTTGTGACATGACAACCAAAATGAAAGGGAAAAGTCTTTTGACAAATATTTGACCACTATTCAAGAAAAAGAAAACATGATCTTTCATCTAAGGTGGACGTTGTAAAGACATTGAGAAGCACACCAAGACAGAAAGGTGACCCACAGATGGAATTCCAAACAGGGATTGGATAATTTGCTCCTCAATGAGCTTTCCTACAGAAATCAAGCCTTGTTTCAGTGCATACTGAATCCGAGCTATGACAATTGCATGCTGATATAGGTTGTGTCATTTTTAGCAAAAATAAATGACGTGGCAAAAGAAAAAAATAATTCCTTGTCATTTTTGCAGTGGATAGTATATTCACTGTTCATTTTTATATTAAAATAAATAAATAAATAAAAAGATCTTTAAAGTTTTAAGCCCTGTTACTGTAAATTCAAGGCCATATTATTTATCCTATTCTCGTCAATGGAACTGCAATTTTGGAAATAAGAAAAAAGATATAAATAGGCATAGGGTAACTTTTTCTCTTTTAATTATTCATCTTATGCTCAATGATTCATCAAGTTGTCTTTTCATTATCTTCTCCATATCTGTTGTCTTTGAACTCTTATTTGGACTGGAGATGTGTTGCCAGTATTTATCAGATGTGAAGATTTTTAGGAGACACTTTGGTAGAAAAGGATCATGTGATTTGGAAGAAAAGCCACTATTCATTAATGATATTAATGTCCTTAGCATCCATTACATTTAAATGACTTGCTTTAGAAGCATTTAGTGTTTGAACTGTGAAACTAGTTCCTGACTTTTGGATTGCCATTAACTGAGTCCATAAACATTTTTATTTTTAAGTATATTTACTACTTTGAACCATCGGATAAAATAGGAAGCAGAGATGAGACTCTAATGCATATGAGTGTTAAAGATTTAAAGTTTAACTGGTTATGTGTTTGTTAGAAAAGGATAGAAGTAACTTCTGTACAAATTACTGCTTAATTATAAATTTATAATTACATAGATTTGTTGAAGTGTTTTATCTCTTCTTTTAGTATAGCAGAAAATTTGTTAAAGGGTTAAGTGGTACAGTGTATCTGTACCCTGTCTGGTGGCATATGGTGCAGTTCTTTTACTTCTTGAGAAGAGTTAGTTTTAGCAGCAAAGCTAAAGCAGTTTAGAAGCTGTTGCTCTAAATTTTTGGTCTAGAATAGGTGAGAAAACTAGGTTCATGCATAGTTTCAAGTATTCATGATTTCATCCTTTTTCCTGTTTGACATGATTGTGCCTGACCCAAATATATGGCTCAGATGAGGCCAGAGTCTCCAATACAACTGGTAAAAAGAAGAAATACTGTGTCAGGTCTGCGTTGGGATGCTGGCTGGTAATCTGACCATATTAATGATTATTACAGGAAAGCAAAACTAATCTATTCTTTAATTGTTGTAATGGGAAAATTTGGACTTTATTTTCAAATGAAGTTGTCGTTCAGTTTCTTTTGAATTCCATTGGAACTTAGGCACTCGAAGTACCCTGTGAACCTTAGAAAATCTCTGCTTCAGTATTTGTAATAATGCTTCCACATTATATTTGAATCTTCATGCTTCCACAGCAGTACCTAAGCAACTTTTTGCCTAAAGATCCAATGTCTGTCACTAGAGCATCTAAACAATAATAAGAAGTAAAAAAACTGTGTAGAATTTTAAATAGAATGTGCCAATTCTGCACAAAATGGCATACAAATGCTACATGTTCTGTGTGCTATGCTTCTGAGAGCAGTGCAGTTGTGCACCTACCTTGTAAAAACCTTTTAAAACTGGATTGATGACTGGAAGGGGAAAGTTCTCTTGGATTGCTGATGAAGAAAATTGCAAAAATGAGGGATCACACTCTACTAATACATACATTATATAAGAGTCTATACAGATAGTATTATCAATCTTAATATACCCACCACAGAGTGTTAATATGCTAAATTTCTTAAGGCATAATTTTATTTTTATTTGTAAGAACTTACTTATTAATTCAAAACATATATGAAACATGTGCTTGGCCAACAAATTATCATTTTTATTCAGTCTCATGAGACTAAAATGACAAATGATTAGCACTGCTTTTCATTCTGAAATACAACAGCAGAATTATTTTGAATGAGAACAACATATTTTGATATTTGGGAAACCCTGTGGCTTCCACCATAAATTCTTTCTACTATCTGATTCATATTTTTATGGTAGTTTTTCAATAAAATTTTTCAATAAAGCCTTTTTTACTACAGAAAGGCTGTACCATTATTATTTTTAAACAGATTTAATTTGCTTATATATGCAAAATGACTGTAATATTAATGACAATATTTAGTAACCACTCTCATCTAGGTCCTCACTGGTTTGTCTGTTCAGTTTTATTAGTTATGCTTTGTCTGCTACCAAGTTTCCAAGCTGTGATGCTGCAAGTTGCAGCATCAAGGACATCTCCATACCACAGTGGAGTAAAATCACATACCTTGTTTCATAAGTGCCACCAAAAGCCATGAGAAGGTAATGGCCTTCAGGGATTACCAACAGAAACCAGACAGGAATGGGATGAAGGATCCATATTGTGTAACTAATCCCAGCATCACTTACATCCTCTTACACCTCAGAAGTGGATTTCTTTTAGTTTCTGTAGCAGAGAAGCAAGAGATTTCCTTAAATTGTCCCCCTCCTGCAAAAATATAGTTTCCTCATGCATAAAGGAGTTGAATATTTAATATTATCTTGCACAATAAAAGTTAGCTCTCACTCATGAAAATACTGATCACATTGCATCCTTTCTCCAAAGGATTCTAAAGAATAATATCATGCTAAACAAGTAGCTGAACTTCTGATTCCATTTTGAGTTGTTCTCTTACAACTTTGTGATGGGCATTCACAACAGCAAGACTGTGTGGACTAATATTTCCTTATTGTTTTCTCACAACATAGTAATCCCAATGATTTAATCACTTCCTTAGACAGTTTTAATACAAATGATAATCAGTCCTGTAATTCTTCCAGAAACATACTTCATTTAATTTCTTAAAAACATATATACATGTTAAGCAGAAAAACTTTTATATAATGGGACTGAACACTGTTATTTATACATGCAGTTTCCATTGATGTTTATAGGAATTTGCATGTGCCTTTCTGACTTTGGTCCAACTTTTCTTTTGCATTCTATTAAAGCTTAAATTATGAAAAAACAGACACATCCTATATATTGCATAATCATAACTCTGGATCTCTCATATTTGTACTGTACCTGCACAGGGTAATAGTTATGATAGGTTGGTATTTTTATCAATCTGTTCTGTTCTTCCTTAATCAGCCTACACAGCATCAGGCACATCCCAAGCCAATCGATATGTGGGACTAAGCCCAAGAGACCCATCCTTCCTACACCAGCAACAGGTGGGCAAGTTTCACATGGGTGTAACGATACAGAGAAGCTTTATATATTATCTTTCTACATGCTGCCACTGTTATTTTGGATTAGAATGAGATCTTAAAGGTATTTGTCATCTGAAGATGCAGTTTACTCAAACCAAAACTGAATCATTTAAGAAAAATGAATTTATCATATACTTCATTTCTTGGATTTGTGACATCTTAAGGAACTTTTCATCATATTTATTCCAATTGCTCCATTTTCCAAGAGCTCATACATGTAAACTTGCGTTGGACTTTAGGAATAAGAATGAGGTCTATAAGGAAAAAATAATAATTTCAAAATAAATTAAGCAAAATTTCTAAAGGGAAACATCCACCTTAAAATTCTCAAGCTATATTATTTGCAGATGTTTAGGAAAAAAATCTGTATTTTATTTCTAAGAAATAAGTTATAAAACAAAATTCTCAGTGCAACACATAACCATTTCTAGTGTAATAGGCATACATTGGTCTGCTGATCTCAAACATGATAAAAATATATTTATATTTTCTTACGTCATTTATGTTTCAAGTAGCAGTTTAAATTTCACATCTCATTAATGCTGTAAATTTAATGCAAATGAAGTATTTACCCAAACTGTGAAAATATACAGCCAAGATTAATGATGGTTTACAAACAATTATCTGTAGCCAATAGCAAGTCCATGCACATACAGAAATCCTACATTGCTAGTAACAAGAATATATTTGGGATCTTCAGAAATTTAACATATTTTATGATGTTTTTGTGTTGCTCCTAGATCTTAACAGTAGAGTAGTTCAAAATTAACAGCATGGAAGGAAAAAAATATGGCAGTAACAAAGGGCTGTTAAATAGTCCTCAGTATTTATTGTACGGTATATTTTTCGCAGTCTTGGGTTCCTGTCAACTGTTGGTACACATACCTGTTTCATTTCTGAGCAAAACCTACCTTTTTTGGGTTTGCCATGATATAGCTGATGTGTGCTGATGTCTG
Organism: Heteronetta atricapilla; assembly: GCA_011075105.1. Lineage (NCBI taxonomy): Eukaryota > Metazoa > Chordata > Aves > Anseriformes > Anatidae > Heteronetta > Heteronetta atricapilla. The sequence goes on along the minus strand of CM021763.1, from coordinate 34,376,044 downwards.
GAACTACCTATCCCTACCCACTCCCATGGCAAGGTGGCAGTATGGCTGTATTAAAGGTCACCATATGCAGAGTTCAGTTCAGAAAATTATAAATATGATATTCAAGATAGCTGAGACATTGCCAACTTTTTTTAACCACTTAGATCTAACTGGAAACATCTGTCCAAATTTATGAAAATACCAAATGATAATTAGTGGTTTTGCCAGCCATTGATTTTTTAGTAATTTTTCCTTTTTTTTTTTTTTTTTTTTTAGCCTCTCAAAGATTGTTGTATTATGAAATGTGCTATAATTACTATAACATAGCTCTTTTTGACACAATATCACAAAATATAATTTACTGCATTTTGAAACATACCCAAGATCTCTCTTTTTAAGCAGTGCAATGTAGTTTCTGGATTATTTTTTTTCCATGTGATGTCTTAAACAGTATCATTTGAAAATTCTGACATCCAGTTAATTTATGGATGTGAGAGAAAAAAAAAAAAAACTACACTTTTCCCCCCTAAAAATTGATACTGCTTAAAAGCACTCTAACTTCTTCCAAGTTAATTGAAAGAGTTACAAACTTCTCACATGCCCAGAAGTTAGTAGAAGCACATTTAATTTTCTCTTGGCTGAGTTCATAACACGTACATTATATAATGCTTATTTCATGCATCTCCTATATATTTTTGCCTTGTGTAGACTGAAATAAATTTGGAGATTTTAGCAGTGTCATAGGAACATAAGAGGGACCTCGGGCCATCACAGTCTTTGGTGTTTACATGCACCATGTCTTATACTCCCTTTCATGGCAAAATGTGTGGCCAGATGGTGTAGGTGAAAGAGAAAAATAAATTAGGTCTTGCATACATTTCAAAAACAGAAAAATTCTTCAATGCCACTGTGCAAAACCAGAGTTCTGCCTTCTGAAGTACATATCTTCATACTCTTGTTATATTAATTGAGACATATGGTAAATTGAAAAATTGTGTCATGTTTTCCTGTTTGTTGTGATTTTTTTATTTTCTAATTTATGCAGTGAATATATATGTAAGCTTGCCTGAGTGTGCTTGGTGTGTGTGTGAATTGTTACACAAGTAATATATATAAAATTAGGGACTAGTGTGTACTGTTTTAAATCATCTGAAGGAACAGAATAATAAAGCTTTTTGAAGTGGATAAATACAAACATGTAAGTGCATATATATAAGTTTCTAATAAATTAGTCACCTTTACCCACTTACATCCTAAAGAGATTTCAGAGGTGATGGTGCCATATATGTTTATTACCCAGAAAGTGAGGTAGAGCACTGAAATTGTCTAAACAACTTCAATAGAGTAAAGGTTATCCTTTGGTAAGGCAGAAATTAGATTGATTTACTATGTCCTTTCATTACTTTACAACAATTTAAGAGACCACTCTTCTTGTGGCAGGTTTTAAATGCATTTGCTTTAAAGCAGCTCATGATGAATGGAAAGGAAAATCAAGGGGTACATGAAATAAAGACAATCAATCATTCTGTGTTAGCTGAGAGAAATTCTAAATTAGAAAGCCAATGGTTTAAGTTCCTTTAAACATTCACTGTACCCGGTAATGTACATTGACCCTTCAAGAATAAATATTGTCACTGCTACACTTTTTACTTCATTGGAGGAGTCTTTTTGAAGATTTATTTTTTCTGGTTATGAGAAATATTTGCATGTACTGTTGAATACGTTTCTATTGTTGTTAAAGAGAACCAGGATATAGCCCAGTTAAGGTACAGTAATCACAATAAATTAAAAAGTTACATCTACAGTTTGTAACATATACTTAACACAAAGTCTTTTGGCAAAGTGATTGTTTGCTAGAACTTCCAATAAACAATTTATAGCACAACCTACCTGGAATACCCACATTTAGATGGGAAGCACTAAATAAAATTTTGAAAGACAATCCATAATTGCATCTATGGGAACAGTTTGGATACTGTGAAAAATATTCTGTTGCATGCATTACTTAGCATGCTGTGTTGATAGTTAGGAAGACAAGGCTCTAATGAGGAACTATAACAACACAAACTGATTTCAGCTCTAATTGCTGGTAGTCTTCCTGCTACCTGCCTTGAAATGCCAGGTATTTCTATACTCTGACATTAACAGTTACAAAACAAATCTCTTGCTTGAGTGGCAGCTAGAGAGTCACATATGTCTTAGCATTTTGATGTAGAAAAATCATGTCATGACAGCTCCCACAAAATGCCTATTATAAATCACTACTGACCACTTGAATTGCTTTGCTCAACTCAGCGACAGTTTCTGAATATTTTTAAGTGTTTATAATGCCACTGCACGGTGAGAACTATAGGGAGAGGAAAAGGAAATGATAGGAGCTAGTACCTGAGTGAGACTGTTTTGCTTAATTTTGCTTTTGGTGGTTGGTGGGGTTATTTTATGAAGTTGAATCCAGTGCCTGGTGCTCATTATCTGTGCTGAAAATCATCTTAACTGAACTATGCATAAAAGAAAGGTTAGATAATCTTCATAATGGTAGGGAACACCTTTCTCACCCCTCCATTCCTCCACCCTTTTGTTCACAGTTTATCTATGCATCTACACTGAGGATCTATAGTTTCTAAGACTAAATTAGAGGAAGAAGCAACAAATTGCGGTAACTTCATCAAATTCAGCTTTCTACAAGTTGTGTCTCCATTTATGTGGCTATATGGTTTTAATAGAACCATAGAATCAATTAGAACAATAGAATCCATTAGTTCAAAATCTTAATGAGCAGAATTCTCCTGGTTAGGACATTTCTATAGTCTTAATGTCTTAGGACATTTCTATAGTCTTATAGTCTATAAGTTCTCAACTTTGTGAACTTATTAGGTTCTTGAAATTACAGATTTTTACATACAGATTGATATTGTTTCTGTCTCTAAATTTAGGATGTTACTAGAAACAGTAGTCGTGGACTTTACCTGTGAAAACGATATGAAAAGATGGGTGGATGGGTAGATAGACAGACATTTGTATTTATTGGAAGTACAGAAAAGTGCATTCACTAATAATAAGGTTTTTCTGAAATACAGCTGTCAGGTTTTATTTCTTGACCATTTATTTTAATGAACTCTGGAGCCTAAGATGGGTGATTGTGGTTCTATTTTACATTGGGAAATATAGATAAGTAGGTTAGATATTAAGGTCTGTGAAGTCAATGACCTCTAAAATGTTACTGTCTGTCACAGTACACTATGATAGCTAATGCTGGCCCAATTGTCAAGGAACTAATAAACTCCTTGAGCCCATGCACTGATTAATACAATGACATGGTTTCTGACAGAGCTTGAAATTTCTGGGTGTGCTATACGTTATGCATGATTTTCACGCAGCTTTGACATTTATGAGTGAAACATTTGCAACGTATGCAGTAATAAGAAACACCTCAGGTCTCTAAAAAGATGTTTTCTACTACCAGAGTAGCCTGCCTCTTTGGTAGGAAGTTGTTCTTACCAGATGCATCCTTTAGTTACTGAATCCCACAGTTGAAAATGGAATTCTCTTCATGCTATTCATCATGGAAGTTGTAAACTCAAATGTCCACTGAAAACAGAGTATCTGTTTTTAAATTTTTTTGGGGTGGATGTTGCTTTTGCTTTCAGCAGAGGGCTGAAAGAAGAACACAAGTGGATTCTTAAACAGAACTTCTCAGTAAAGCCAGGAAACAGGTTATCAACACTTAAGCTATTCTTATTGTGTCCCTTATCATAATTGACAGTTTGACGTAAAACTTGGTCACATGACCACCAGGGAGATATGTAAATGGATAAGAGGTCACTTTTCACATATGCTTGCTGAAAAGGAAACACATTTAAAGGAAGTTTCAGTCAAAACAATGACAGTATGCAAATGTTCAATTTCATGTTGGCTGTTCTTTTTGTTGTTGTTGTTTTTTCAACTAACAAAAAACTACAGTGGAGTCTCCAATTACACTTTCTACAATACTTATTTACTTTCACTAGTGATCACAGGAGCTTGGAATGAACATTTTTCTTTGATGGGCCACCTTTTCAAAAGGAGAAAATGAAACCTGCTTAAATATTAACCCCTAAAATTATTCAGTCTGTGCTTACAGTTTGAGCTGTTGACTATGGGATTATAATGTACATAGGATTTGCATACTTAAAACTCTGCAACATAGTTGTACTTGGAAGGTGCCCAATTTAAACTGAAAGGGTGGTTGTAGCGAAACCCAGCCTCTTGGCTAGAGCTTCACATCGGTATGTCTCAAAGCACTGGAAAGTACAAAACAAAATCACTTCTCTGGCATTTTACTGAGGGCAAAACAGGAGTAGGGGGGTGGGATGATTTTCAGGCAAGTGGCAGAGTTAGGAGAAGCACTTGTTCTATTGCTCTGCTCTTGCATTGGCCTTTGGCTCCTTCCCATGACATTGCTGAGGTGGGTAAGGGAGTTGCAATGTCTGCTAGAGAAATACTTGCAGGCCAGGTAGTTGTTACTGCAGGCTTTGAGCTCCCTGCTATTTCGTAAGTGAGGATATATCCTGGGGTGAGAGACAGCTGCAGCTCCACACATTGTGGGAAGGTTAGGCTGCACGTGAGGTTTCCAGGTCTACTGCAAAGTGGGGCATCCTTTTTCTCCTTAACATACAGATCCATGTTCTTTCTTCTCTGAGAGAGGAATAAAAAATCATTAGCAATGTTTTGTGGATAGAAGGTGTTATTGTTGCTTGCCTGTCTGAAAATGGCAAAGCTGTGGGACTGAAGTGAAGGCCACTTCCAGAGGTCTTCTACAAAAGACTTTTTACCATGCCACATGCAAAATCAGGTCATTTATTTTACATCCACAGCATATTTTTGAGAAAGTTAGTGTTTTTCAGTATTTATTAACTGTCTCATGGGGACTATTTCTTAAGTCCCTCTACTGAGAAATCTAAGTTTTCTCAAGAAACCTGCAAGTAGTTTCCTGCCTCTCCCTTTTATATTTCCTGCGCCAAAACTCTTTTAGGTGGCTAATTGTAGGTGAGACTGAATGTGCCTTCTCATCTCCAGCTAACACTGTGGTCTAACCCTTCTAGAGGTCACCCAAGTTACTCTGAGGACTACAACCGGCCAGGAAGCTTTCAGTATGACTCCAGACAACACATAATACTCAAATTTTTTACTGAATTGCCCTACATCCTTCCAAAGCTAGGTATTTGAGTCAGGTCTGTGCTCCCAGGTTTTCCCTACTGTGCTGTCTGGATGTCCTCTGAAAGCAGCTTTCCAGCTGCTTTTGTAAGTAGATGTCTTATTCCATCACATGGAGCCAGGGCTCATAGAGGTCTTTTAAGCTCTTCCAGCCTTTTTACCCAGAAAGCACTTGATACATGTTAGGGATGCAAATGTAATCTTTGAAAGAGATATGTCCAAATACTTTCAAATGTATATTTCTAAATCCTGGCCTGTTTTCTTAGACATCTTGGACTCCAAACAGGAGTGATTTGTGAGAGGAAATTTTATGTGATGGTGGAAAAAAACATTTTCCTGGCAGGTTACCTTTTAAAGACAACATGGCAGCTATGTAAGCCTGCAGAAAGATGCAGAGCAATAGTTTTTAACATGGGGAAGATGGTTTTTAGTGCAACTGATGCAGTCCTGTGCTTGTCGTAGAAATGGTTATCAGGCAGACCTGTAGTGGTTTGTGTCATTGTCATCACCACAAGAAGACACACTGCTGGTTCAGTGAATAGCGCTTCACTTTACAGTAACTGTAGATTTGGCCCAGCATGAATCTTCATATACATGTGCATGTAATGGATCTACAATATGTATAAAATGTGTATGTTCTATAGCTACTATATCAGGATTTAGTTGTACATGTGTTGGAGTATGTATGATTGCACATTATATGAACTATGTTATTACTAACATTTATGAAATAGATTTCAAAAGACATCCTGGATCTTATTATTTATTTATTTATTTTTTAAATGATAACTTTTCATATGTACAGTTAATATATTAAAGTTTTCATTCAGACTGTGGGCAGAATATCACAGTTTGGTGTAGTAGCTGATTTTACTAAAATGTAATGTAAACTGTTTTCCCCATATGGCAAATGCAACCAGGTTCTATTGCAAACTAAATGTTTGCCACATTTTTGAGCTAGACCTAGGGGCAAAAAATGATTTGGTAACACTAAGTTTGGGATTTTAGTTTTCTTTATGCTTACAATCAGCTGAAGAGTTTTTATTTGTAGATTTTTTATATATATATATATATATATATATACACACAGATATATGTATTATGAAAGAATAAGAGATTTATGTATTTTTTAATCTTTCAGGCTTATATTTCATCTGGAATTGAGTTTTTATAGTTAAGTTATAAAACTTTAAAATATGCTTCTGTAACTACATTTATCACATTCTTAAGGGTTATAGCAAAAATACAGCTTCTGTACAAGTAACTGGGGTGACATTTCACTACATCTTCAGTTCAAAAATTTGGTTTACAATATGGTTTTGTATAGTGAATAAACCAAACATTTACTTACTTCATTCTTTAAAAATATTTAATGTATTATTCACAGTTACCTCTAGCAAACTTTCTGCATGCATATTTCCTTTTCTGGTTAATTTTATGTGGTTTAGTCATGCTTTTAATGGCCTTTAGAATGTCCCTTAGAGTTCTTTAGATAACAAACAAGTAACAATCCCTATGAAAACATCAGAGGCTAACATTTCCATTTCTCAGACCTTAACAGCAGGAAGCTTATGAGTGTAACAGCCAGACAGGGTCAGGTTTGCAATATTGTCTTGTCCTTAGCATTTGTATTTTTCAGGAAAAGGCTGCAATTAACTGTGCTCCTGTGAAAATATTGTAGTTTCTTTGCCGTAGCTTGTGCTGTCTGAAGACCGTGAATATGAATAGAGAAAACCAGAATACACTGAACGCAATTAAACTCATAAACAACATTATCTTCAATTCAGAGTTCTGTATCATAAACAATGGTACAGCAATTTATATATAGCATGACTAGACAGAGGTTAAATTGTATGTTTGCTTTGCAAGCCAGATAAGTTCACTTTCTTAAACTTAAAAATAAGCCATATATCTTTTCAATAAATCTGCTAACACTACAGAGCAGCTGTTATACAAGCAAAGCTATAACAGGGTTGCTAGAACAATCCATGAACAAAACTGATGATCTGAAGATCTGGGAAGAATTTGTTTCAGCTTACATTCAGTACATTCTTCATTTTACTAAAACACAATAAAGTTTTTTAAATGTTATTATTCTGAGCCTAAACCAAGATTAGATTATTTTATCACCTCTTGCTAAGTAATACTGCTTTCAGTAACACTAAATTAATAAACTTCAATTACAAAATACCTTTTCCCTTCTTAAATAGCAAGATAAGGACATACAGTTTGTTTAATTTGGACAATATTTCTATAAATTGCATGTCTTCTATGTTTCATGAAATGCATGCTACGAGATATTGACTATATCGGACCTTTATTTAATACACAATTTAGAGCATTGCTTAGAGAAAATAGCATTTATATTTTCTTTCTTAAAATATTTCACTATTGAATATTAACATTTCCTTTTATTCCAGCTCAATTTGTAATCTAATAATGGCTAATTGTTATGTGCTAAACACTAGTTACTCTTTTACACTTTATTAATAGAGGAGCATATTAAAATAGCATTATCTTAAGCAAATCTATAGGCATATATTTTTAGAGTAAATTATTTTTATTTGTTTTCTTTTCTTTTATTTTTCTTTTTTTTTTTTTTTTTAAGTTTCTTCTTGGGAAAGTAAGGCTTTTGCCATGTACAATAATATTTTGCATGTATTCATTTAAATACTAAAAACTGTAGTACTGCTCGATCCATATCTGACTGCTAGGTTTCAATTGACAGCTGAGGATTTGTGACTGGACCATGAATCAAAACGGCAGGCATTTATACCCCAGTGCCAGTGAGGATACATTGGGAATTACTTGGCAAAGGTAACATTTTAATTATTTCCCCTACACCACATTAAAATTTTACATTGAGCTACAGTATCTGTTTTAGTAGACCTCCAGAGGAATATGTGACAGAATCTGATCAAAATGTGTGTAATATTTCTCCAGTACACATTTAGGTTATCTTTAATGTAAGTTGAATTTAGGAGCTATTCGAATTAAGCACCCGGAATGATGATGCTGTGCTGTCAAATGCAAAGTGTTTACAAATTTAAGAGAATACTGATTTTAGGTTTTAAAAATGAAAATGTCATTTGCAGAATTAAACATCGTATTTTGGTGGACTTAGTGGCTAATACAAAGAAAATGCTGCTGTGAGATAGATGTGGATAAGAGTAAATGTCTGAAATGGTGGTGGTTTTGAGCAATGAATAACCATACTATTAACAGAGACATTTGTGACTAATAAGCCCGTGTAGATTTAGGTCACAAACGTACATGAAGGTAAGATATAAACCATCATATTTCTAAACTAAATACCAAAATAATTAGGAAGTGTTTCCACAAAATACAGTTTATTTTGTATGCAAAAACAAAAAAGCAACAAAAATATAGAAAGCAAAAAGAAATCCACCCCCCAGACCTTTCCCATGGGTGAAAAAATATCTTCCTCCCCACCCCCCAACAAACCCCACAACTTTTGGTACATTAATCAATTACTTGTTATTATCCTTTACATCTGTTAGCATATAATGAATTATGGTAACAGTAGGGGTGTGTGTATCTAAATAGATGTGTTAACAAATCAGCATAATTGTGATACATCTGTTTTCCACCTCTTTCATGTGCAGGATTATCTGCAACAATTAATGGGGGTTGTTCATGTAAAGCATGCAGGTTGGGAGCCTGTCAAATGTAGCTACTAAATCTCAAAATAATTTTAAATACTTCTTAGGCATTTGTGTGCATATGACAGTATAGGCACTAGGCACTTACACTCTGTGTAAGCATGTATGTAAGTGTGAGTGTGTATATGTATATATATATAATGCTTTTTAATGTACTATATTATGCTATGGATTTCTAGAATTTTGGGGATTTTTTGAGTATCAGCTTGGAAAGGGTAATTACAGATTTTGACAATTAAGTGCTGTTTACAAATCTGAACTTTGAAATGCCTTAAATATTGCTGTTTTGCTTTCTGCAGTTCTTTCTGATATCATGTTTATCTGGAAAAATTGTTGTGTGAAAGCAAGGTGTAGTTATTTCTTCCATTATAGATTATAGCACAAAGACACAATGGAAAATTAGTTAATGGATTCACCTCACCTCCTCAAGGGCTGTGATTCCCATTACAATCCCATCATGCAATAACTGCCACAGTTTTCAATGGACTATCAAGTGAATCCGAACTGAGCTAGTGTAGCATGGGGTTGGCAGTGGTGGTGATTTATTCCTCCCCTACAAACGGTGGTTTTTTTCTACTGAGCATTGACAGGTATTAGGAAATTATCACACAACTGCCTATATAGAAATACCTTTGAATAGTTTAAATCAGTCATCACTCATGACCTCTTTAAAGCCATCAAAGTTTATATCAGCTGAAGCACTGTCCTGGGGTTTGGTGAATTGTTTTTTTTTTTTTTTTTTTCAGTACCTATCACTCACAACCTGGGGCAGTAATTCATGAAAAGAAAGAAAAATTGGGGAAAATTTTCCAGGTGATGACCAAGGAAACTTTGATGAATACAGGCACATTCTGTTACTTGTTCATCTTTACATGCCAGACTGGTTTGCAGGTAGCTCCTGAAGTGCTACCTGCCAGTTTGGCCCTACCAGTGGACACAAGTTCTGCCAGGTGAGCTTGGGCACAAATTGGTGCTTGCATGGGCACCTCTTGATGTGCCTGGGCCATGCTTATTTGGCCTAGAAGCTCCTAGAAGCACAGCCTTGGAGGACGAAGAAACTTCCTGTAGTCCTCCCTAAGCTTTAGGATTTGGGCTTTGGAATATAGAATTCTTGAAATCCCCATATAAGTGGGGATCTAAGAACAGAAATGATATCTGAGCAGTGAGCCTTTCTAACACTAAAACTAGTAAGCACTGAAAAAAAAAAAAAAAAAAAGAAAAAAAATGAATTGCAAAAGGAATTGCTGCTCGCTGTCAGAGAGAGAGAACAGCAATTTGACTGTCCATACAGTCAAATTTTCTCCCACAAAATAGTTTGACAAATGTTTGATTATGTGAATTTGTCAAATCTGCAGTATTTTTTTTTTGATGGGATTCAGTCTGACCTTTTATAGCAGACTTTTGTCATTATTTTAAGTATAATGGTTTTCAGAAATGTCATTGACCTCAAGAAAGTCAAATTTTGGCAGTGAAAGTTATCCAAACATTGGTTGTGTTGTCTGTACAGGAATTAGGTAAGGGAAGAGACCAAGCTGAAATCTTTGTCCTGGTACATTGTTGGTGACCAACATTTTCAGAACTTAGGGAAGATGGCAGAAGATGAGAAAACCTCTGTTATTTTTGTGTTCTTTGTCTCATTAGCAGCTGCCTTTCACATGACAGTAAATATGATATATAGACTTCAAAATAAATTTGCTGTGATTTTCCTTCCCTGTAAAATTATGTTAGCATTTATAGTCCCAGACATAAGACATATCTTATTGATACATAGAAGACTGAAATTTGCCAACAAAGAATATGAATAATATGAGATTAAAAACAAAACAAAACAACATCAAACAACAACAAAATCCTTTAAGTCTATGATGCACCATTTTCTTTTTAATATATTTAAACATATAGGTATCTTCAAAGGAGGTACTTGTATAAAACTTTTTGTGAGCATCCTAAAAAATGCCAAAAAACATTGTTTGGTAATGTATTGTAAAGTCATTTTTTTTTTTTTTTTTTTTTTTTTTTTTTCCTGATACCCTGTCTATCTGCAATTAACTTTTTGCTGTTTGTATAGTGTTCATTATATATATTTTATTATATCTGCTGAACTTTGAAAAACGTTTAAGCTCATCAGCAGAATTGGGCTCTGAAGTACTTTTAAGATAATTTAGGTCAATTCAGCTCTATATGTGAAGAAGATACTCAGAATCCATTAAAAATACCCCTTCTTTTTTCAAAACTGCTGTCCAGTAATAATAACTTTACTTGGACACATAAGTTAAGGGGAAGTTGTGAAAACCTGTAAGGCTCAGTTAGAAAGCAGTCTCAATCACTGTCTGAGAGCAATAGCATATGCAACAAGCAAACTTAAGACATGAGTGAGAGTGAGGAAGAATTGTGCATGTGTTGGGGAGGAAGCCCAATAACAAGAGCTTGAGTCTCAGACACTCCTTACTGGATGGTATTACTGGACAGTAATTCCAGTGAGACCACTCTAACTGCCTGCATGATGGGGCTCTTTAACTGTGTATGGAATATGTGCAAGTCTTTCACAGACTGCAAGCAAAATTTCATTGCCAAAATGTACATTTTAACTCAGCTATTGTTAAATACCATTTTTATTTATTTTATATAATATGAGTTATTATTATTCATACTAGAATATATGTTACTTTTATGAGTTAACTGTAGCTTTAACATTATATTTACACTACCCAGGCAAATGCACTATGTTAGCATTTCCTGCTTTCAGCCTGTTATCTCGACACTAATGTACAGTACAACAGCTGTTTTGTTCCTGGAGATGCTGGGGAAAGATTTATTCTCAGAGTACTGAATTTCCTTCCCAGCTCTAGCCGTAGGGGTGTTCAAATGCTCAACTTTCCAGGCAGCACTTTACCACAAGCATTGTTCTGGTTTTATAGCAACAGCGTTGATAAAATGACCAAATGGGATAATCTCTGGTTTGTGGAAGAAGCAGGAGAGCAAATGAGAATGGGTGTAAATTCCTTTTATCTCACGGTGCCTTGTATGTGTTTGGAATGTAGCAAACACATAGCTAAAGTAACAGTCATAAGCACATGTGATAAATGTGATAAGCACATTTTGGCAAATATGGACACCTGTTAGATCGATGGTTCATGTCGTTGACCTCCCCCCCCACCCCTCCCCTTCTCCCCTTCCCTCCCTTTCTGCCTTGAGCAATGTTTTGGAAAAGAAATATCAATTCAGGCATTGTGATTTAAGAACAAAAATGCTTAAAGTATAATGACCATAAAAGTTTTCATAGAAAGAAAACCTAGTGATTTCTGGTCTTTATCAATTTAAATTACTAACTCTAATAGTTTTGTTCAACTCTGTAATAGAGAAAGATGTGCAGAACATTATGTTTCCTCTCCATCTAGGCAAACATCTTCAGACACTTCCTAAGAAATTAATTGTATTCAAGCCAGACTTGCATGCTGCCATCCCACAGGAAATGGGTCAGCAATCCATTAAGATGCCATTAGATAATCTAATTTGGAACTTAATCTCTAAATTAACCATGCTCCATACTTGAAGCATACTTGAAAGGAAGAAAAAAAGTTTATGTTTGAATCGATAGGGGAGCCGAAGCGTGAAGAAGGCTGTTTGTTTTTTCTGTAGCTGTGGTCACGTCTCAAGCCGTCTGGTAACCAGGAGAAACCAGACATGATGTAATTCCAGATTGAACTTGAACTTCAGGGACTTAGAATGGGGGAACAATGGACCATAGGAATCAATAATGTCCATTTTCCACATGATTATGTTTGGAGTTTTAAGTTAACCTTTATGGGGGAAGCAGCAAGAACTGTAGTGTGACCAAAATGAATGAGATGATCCAGAAGCAAGATGTTAGAAAACAACTTTAGTAATATTTCTGAGCAGCACTGCAGATTCCAGCAGGATTAGAAAAGTTCCCGCTCTGCAGTGAACTGGTTGCCTGTTCTGAGCACTCTTTGTTCACTTAGGTAGGACAAACTTAATCTTATGTTTCCTGTCAGATGATTTTTGGCAGCAATGTTAGGAAAGGAGGAGCATATTATTGAGAACTCCCAAGAGTAAACTGTATCTTTAACCCCTTGGTTACTCCAGATTTCTACTTTACCACCTTACCTCCAAATGTTTCCACTAAAGCAGAAAAACTACTTTTCTTTCTCTCCTTCCCTCCTTCTCTCCTTCCCTCCTTCTCTCCCTCCCTCCTTCTCTCCTTCCCTCCTTCTCTCCTTCCCTCCTTCTCTCC
>CM021763.1:34334456-34362924 GCA_011075105.1 Heteronetta atricapilla | reverse complement strand
TCCCTCCTTCTCTCCCTCCCTCCTTCTCTCCTTCCCTCCTTCTCTCCCTCCCTCTTTCTCTCCCTCCCTCCTTCTCTCCTTCCCTCCTTCTCTTCCTCCCTCTTTCTCTCCCTCCTTCCTTCTCTCCCTCCTTCCTTCTCTCTCTCCCTCCTTCTCTCCCTCCTTCTCTCCCTCCTTCTCTCCCTCCTTCTCTCCTTCCTTCTCTACCTCCTTCCCTCTCTCCTTTTCTCCTTCTCTCTCTATTTCTTTCTTTCCAATTAGAGTTATCAGCATTAGTATTTAGTCATGCTAATTTGGTAAATAAACATTTGGACATGTTTTGAAAAGTGCTGAGTTAAAGAATCTAACAGATTGCAATTGGAAATATTAATGTTCCACTGGGGGAAGCAGTGTAAATGCTGCTGTGATTAAATTTACAAGTATCTTTGCTGACATTTATGGAAGAGTAAATCACAATAGATCTGGAGAAATAAAAATTGTTTGGACAATGAAAGAAGGTCCTTTTCTAAATCTTCCCTTTGGACATTCACACAGTTATTTTCTTCTTGGTTTGATAAATTTACCTGAAAGTGCAGAGTCTATTTTTTTAAGTTACCCAGCAGTTTCTGCTAACCCAAGCCCACATTCTTCATGGTTTGTCTCTGTGGGAGGTGGCCGTCCAGTTGGTGATAGTCCACTGTATGCATGTGCATGTTTACAATCCTCCTTCAGCCCTGACCTTGCATCAGACACTCAGACACATATGGTCCAGGTGCAGAATGGCCACACACCATTTCTCCAGGCCCTGTCTCTCCTAGGAATTTTATTTAGCAATGGTGAGCTCTGTGAACTCTCAATGGTCTTTCTTTCTTTCTATTTATTTATTTATTTATTTATTTATTTTTCAGTTATCCCAAAAATTGGTCCATGGGGAGTAGTAGAAGTATAATTATAGCATCATTCCCTTTTCCCTCCTCTGGGCATAAATCTATAGATCTTTGCTTACTCTATCTGCTAGATGGGTGGTATGTGCCCTGCTAAACTGTTAAGTTTTCCTAAATTAATTTATAATTATATATCTAATATATGTCTCGAAATGAATGGAGGTGAAATTTGGCAGCTATTTAACTGCAGATACTGGTTTAAGATGGAGAATAACAGAACAACTACATTAAGTATATGCTAGAGTGGTGGTTATTCTTTTGGCAGAAATGTACTTGTTGGAATTTAGCCAGGCACTGAGGTTAATACAGTTGCTTTTCCAAAGTTCATATGATCTTAACAGTTTAAATGGTAAGGTTCCATGTACTTGCTTGGGGGAGCAGTTGCTTTGTGCTGTGACAGAAAAACCTTGCTTAGTGACTTGCTAGTGCCATTTCTCTCAACGTCATTCTTTCAAAGTCATTTCTGCCTCTCCCCTCCTGCCTAAAGACTGACCTGGTATGATCTGGTTTGCCTCATCCTAAGCTGGTATGTATGTTCATGCATAGGATAGTAAAGCTGCAAGAAGGAAACCCTGTTTTGGATTCACTTTCCAAAAGGTGGAATAATCTTACAGACTTCTGAGGCTTTTAAAAATACAGTAACTGGTGGAAAATAATCTTAAAATTCTTCAGATTTGCTCAAGTCTGATTGGATTTATTTTTATTGCATTTAGTTAATTGTTTAATGTTATTATAGTCTTTATTTTATTATAACCTCCGAAGCGGACTGTATATACATATAATGCTAGTACTGCTTGTAGTCCATTCCAGTAATATCTTACTCAGAGGTTCTTGAAAGAGCAATTATCTTTAAGAGGAAATCATGGAAGAAATCTTGATTGAATTAGCATGTGAAAACTGTAACAGAGAATGTTTACGCAGTAGGATGTTTGCAGAATCTTCCTTTGCTATTTTATTACATTTGAACAGATAAATAATTTATACTTGCCATGGATAGAGGGAAGGCTGGTGACTATATAGCACACCTGATAGTCTAGCTATGGTGAGAGAATAATGTTTCTGGTAGCAAAATTACTTAGATACATAATGCTTCATGAAGATAGTTGTTGCAAACCATACTGATTTTCAAGAGCTACTAGTCTGAATCACACAGGTAAATGTAAGCAGTATCTGATGGTAGTCCCTTTGTAATTTTCTTCAAAACTTAGGTTAGAGAAGTTTGTTGGAGTTCTCATTTCATATTCAAAGGCACATGCATTTATACCAGCATATGTATCAGTGCAGGGAACACAGATCTCCTAAGGAAAAGTGAGCTGGAATGTGGGTAGACCTGCTTTATTCTAGCCATCACACACAGCTTTTTTATCTGATGGAGCCAAGTGGGCAGAAGGATATCTCAGTAACTTTTGCAAGGACAACCAGCTTCATTGTGTCCTGGGCAACAGCAAGATTTTCAGCTTACCTTGCTCTCCCCTCATGTTAAGGTGCTTAGTGAATAGAGAAGAAGCATTGCCTCTGTTTTCATGAAACTTAGGACTGGAAGTTTATCTGGGACATATATAAATCAATGAACAGTGTGGTGAAGTGAAAGATACGTTCCCCTTTCCTACAGTCGCCACCTGTGTGGGCCCCAGGCAGAGTTTGTTTTGAAGCCAGCACTAGCTGGCACTTTTGCTAGGAAGCTCTGCAGAGGAATGTCACTGGTTTCCACGGCAGAAGCTAAACTCCCCAGTTCTCACAGAAGATTCCTTCAGAGCAGGTTTGAGAAAACTGGTGGGAGACCTTGTTCTGGGCTGACAGTCTGCTTCTGCTGCACACAGAGGCATGGGGGAACTACAAAGAAAGGAGTGGCTCATATGTAGCTGAAAGTACAATTAAATTTATTACAAATGTTATGGGACATAGGTGGGAATGCTGGATAGACAACTGTATGTATATGTAGCTTCACAAAGCCTGACCTATCTTTTTGGTTATGGCTTGTATCACAGCTGTTCACAGAGCTTTGCACTTTGGTTAGTGCTTCACTGTGCTATTTACCTCTATATTTTTCACTTGGGTTTCCTCTTTTGCCTGCACTGTATGTTGGGTGGTGGTGTCAGGCCTGGAGCATCCCCAGACACAGTCACATAAAAGTGCAGTGCAATGAGTTTGATTTCCAAAATACACCCTGATCACACTAGGCTTTGAAGATCCTTGTGCAGGAAGGAAGTGTTGGTGGACAGGCTGCAGGGCCTGCCCCTGCCTGGCCTCCCCCTCCAGAGCTTTCCAAGCACGCGGATAGCATCTTGTTGTCCCAGCATCACAGGTGCCTTCATCATTATCCATGGCAGGCAGTAGGCAGCTCTGCAGTGGCAGTTGGCATCTTGCGAGCAAGAGGCTTCCCAAAGTCAGATGGGATCTGAATAGTGTTAAAATACAGGAGATTTATTGCTCCCTGAGGATTCATAAGCAGCATTGACAAATTTACTGCATGCTGCATTTTTGTGAGGATCGTAATGTAAGATGGAAGGTTTAGAAGGTTTAAAGAAACATCCCTATTAAATTTGCTAGTCATACGGCAACAACAGTCCTATTAGTCACTTGCTGTAATTTATTTTTATTGAGCACTTTCAAAAAAATCAAGTACTCTTTCTCCTGTGTGAAGTACTGGATAAGAGAGCTGCTACAAATAGCAATTTGTTCCTTATCAGCTCTGACTTCTTTCCTTCACCTGCTGTATTCATTAGAAGGTTTTGAACTTTAAAAGGAAGAAAAAATAGTCACACATATATCCAGCCTCTGAAGTACACTGTAATTCTCTAGAAAGATAACCTGAAAGCAGTGTATTTAGCCTTTGCAACAGAAATTGTTTAAATACCATGTTGACATCACAGAAAATTTACATTCTTTTTGTTAGTGTTCTGTTTTGTTTGAAGTGGCTAAACACTGTAAATCCAGTGTAACAGGACAGCAAAGCACTACAAACTGCAAAATATGTATTCAGACAGATCTTGAGCAAACAAATCTGCTTTTATATTGTTATTATTTTCTTCTTTATTACTAGTTCCTATCTTTTCAAATCCCTGTGCTTGTGTTTGGAAATGATTTGCATTGTGTCTGTTATTTCATAGTTTACTTCTTAACAACACTGAAATCCAAAGAGAAAGGAACGAGAAATGCATTCTCAAACAAATTGTGAAGGAATATGAAGAAAATATTGGAACAATTAAGCCTCTTGAATGAGGCTCTGGTACTGAAAATTTTTTAAAACATTAATCTTTTAATCAGATCATATTGGACAGATCTTTCATATATAAATGGGTTTAAGTCTTTGTGTAAAATTTAAGATTTGTTGTATAACTGATTTTTAATTTTCAAAAAGGAGCTCTTTCATGAACCACAGAAAATATTGTGTATGAAATACTCAATAGATATTAAAAAAATCAAATAGATTAGCTGACTTTATGTTTTGAAAATAATTGCAAGACTTTTTTAATTACTGAAAAGGTTACAATTACACAGATTTTCAGGTAACCTTCAAGAATATATCCAATGACAAAAACAAACAAACAACAACAACAACAAAACCAAACCTATTGAATATTATTTTTACTTCAGGCATTTTAAACATATTACGAAACTAATATTTTTTATAATTCCTTGAAGGTAAAAAAAAAAAAAAAAATTAAGATCTCGTGTCTAGCGTAAATTGTAAATTTTTCCACTTTTCTTTTTTTTTTTTTTTTTTGTGTGTGTGTGTGTGTGCATAAAACAGAAAACTTGAAATAATTGGTAGTAATCAAAATAGTAAACTACCAGGTTTAGAGGAGTGTAAAGAATATCAAACAGAAGTAAATGACAGAAGCTTTTTCCATTATTTTCAGTATAAGTCACCTGAGAAGCATGTTCCCTGGGTTTTATGAAATAAGGTGACCCCTTTCTTCAGTGTTCACACAACAGCAACTCAAAGATCACATAAATCTGCCAAGTGAAATGAAGTTATTATGTATGCATTTAAAAGAGAGAAAAAGGGTCTGTTTTCCTCCTTATGCCTGCTGCCAGCATTACGCAAAAGTGCACGTGCTCATCCAGGGAGAGTGTGGTGCAGAGGGTTGACCAAAGAGAGAGAAGGAAGAAAGGTTCCAGTGTCCATCCTTCACAAAACATGTCAGAGACTTTAGTCTTCAGACATGCTATAATGAAGCATATCAGGTTAATCCCAGAGAGTGTTCTCAAGTAAGCTGTTGTGTTTGTGGAAATAACTAGTGCAGAGAAACATTTGCTACAATAAAATGTGCAGGAAGTATGTGTTTGCACAATGTGTGTCCAGTTTTGTTTCTACTTGTTTGGCAATGATTGCTGACATAATGATGCTGTTTTTCTTCTGAATGCATTTAACCAGACTTTCTCAAAAGCCTATTATTTCTGAGTTGCCAGAAATACATCCAAGGAAAAGGCTGCCCAGGCTCTGCTCTGGCTACTGAATAGAGGCAGCTGAAGTCTTTCTTTTGAGGACTGATCTCGCAAATACTGGTGGCTACAGTACCTACTAGTAGTCCATGCCTGGCAAACATGTGAATGCTATTGGAGCTTAACCTCCTCAGTGACATAGTGCTTTTGAAATGGTGATTTTAGTTCCAAAGTCATGGACTTGTCTTTGAAAATATTTTCTTTCTCAGACTTCTATTGAAAAATTTATGGTACTCACTGCTACCCTTGACTGCAACTGTCTACATCATTGGGCCCTGTGTTATGGACACTGTAACATTTTGGGAAGAAATATGTAAAAAACAAAACAAAAGCAAAAACAACCCCAAAAAAGGTTTTTTGAATATTAAAAGTTCTCTAGGCCAAGTTCTCTATTCTAGTGGGGACTCACGCACCTCAGAGACACATCTTGAGACTGAGACAGTGTAAACTGCTGGTTTGAAAACAAGTAGGAAATTGCACAGGAAACTTAAACACTGAGCCTTTATTTATTTTTTCATTTATTATTTATTTATTTTTGAGATGAGAAAACTAATAAATTTTAATAGCTCTTAAATAACATCTGTGGTGCCATATAGTGTTATATATATGGTTTAGTGGTGTCTGCTTTATATACCACCTCTAGAATTGGGAGACTTCCATAAATAAACAGGGTACTTGCAATTGAGTCCAACACAATTCTTTTTGTTTCAAATAAGTCACACTTTTACAAAGAAACCTGTAAATTTTAATCTCAAGCAATAGTCAGAAAATTATTTTATTTATATTTTAAAGTCAAGTAGTGCTGTTAATAATGAATATTTGTTTTAATCCTGATTCAAATTCATTGTGATCTGGTTTTTGCAAAATGCCTAATTTGTGTTTCATTTTCTCTTTCTTTTTCTCTATCTCTTTATCTCTTTCCCCCTTTTCAACAGTCCTGGTACCTGGGCTAGCTTGGTTCCTTTTCAAGTATCAAACAGGACACCGATCCTGCCGACAAATGTCCCAAATTATGGTTTGAACATAATCGGAGAACCTTTCCTTCAAGCAGAAACGAGTAACTGAGGGAAAAAAAAATAAAAGAAAAATTAGAAAATGGAAAAAAAAAAAAAGGAAGACGGCATGATAAAAGAAGCTGAAGAAAGAAGAAAAAATAGACCAGCAATTGCAGCACTTACAATCACTAATTCCCTTATGGTTAAAACTGAAATGACATGCAAAGGGTCGATGATATTTCACTGATGGGTAGAATGCAGCCCCTGCTAAGTAGCCTTTGTTATATGAAGTCCGCTGGGAAATAGATGTTCTGTCTCTGACAATATATTTTAACTGACTTTCTAGATGCCTTAATATTTGCATGATAAGCTAGTTTTATTGGTTTAGTATTCTTGTTGTTTACGCATGGGATCACTATTCCTGGTTATCTCACAAAACAAAGGCTAGGCAGCAGCAACAGAGCTGCAGGAGGACAAGGGCTGGGAGCCAGCCATTTTCTCAACACTCTGATTTCTAAATGTTTTAAAAATACGCTCTGTAGCCTTTAGTTATCAGTATGGATTTATTAAACTTTGGCCCTTTATTCAGCCTTTTCTAGTGTGTTACCCAGTTTGAAATTTTCAATCAGAATGAACACACGGGCTCTACATAAGAAATGCCTCTATGTAGGTAAAGTGTTATCTTTTCATCCAACATTAAAAAGAAAATGAAAAAACAATACAAAACAAAATAACCCCCACAAACTTTTCCCACTAAAGAAACACTTACAGAGGCAAGTGCAATTTAAAAATCATATCTAAGGGGTCATCATTATAAGTCCTTCAGCCCTTGGACTCTAAATTGAGGGGACTAAAAAAAATAAAAAAATAAAAATTACTTTGAACAAATTTATTTTTCCCCTCAGTTTTTGAGGGCATTAAAAGGCATTACATCAAGACAAATCATGTCCTTGAGAAAAAGAAATCAATGAAAACACAGCACTTAACGTTGGTTTAGCTGCTGCCTCCACGGAGGGGTAGGATTTATTTATTTAAAGTTACTGGTTGCATCAAGGACCCATAGGGTTTATATTTTTCTGTATAATCTGCATCACAGAGACAAAGAGATAGGCAAATCCATGCCACAAGGGCAAAGCATACTGTTTACAAACTGGTAATACCAGGATGGGGATAAGATTTTATTTAAATAATGCACTCTTAAAGTCTAGTTACAGGGTGCTGAAAACTTGCATGGTGCTTTCAGAAGTTAGCCTTGTTCAACAGATTTCACATATTGACAGAAATATAATGTGCATGGGCAGACATTTTGCCTCTATGTCTCTTAAAAAATAATCGATTAAAATACTCTTTCCAGTAATCCTGATTTGCACGAAGATATAATGTCCACATTACGTCCTTGGCCTTAAAATCTAAAAAATGGAAAAAAAAAAAAAAAACATAAAAAAGAAATAAAAAAAAAACACAAAAACACACACACACACACAAAAAATGACATCACTACACTTGTTTTGCTGCATTTATTATCATTTTAAATCTTTACCATTTTTATGACAAAATATTTTGTACTCCAGATGGGAAAAAAGTGTGACATCATGGATTTTTTAGACAGTTATATCTTTATCTCACATTTATAAAGCATATCATGGCTGTGTATAGTTGCCGCTTAAGAATTGTAATCGACCAGCAATATTTTCAGTATTTTGGTGTTTTTTCTATTAACCTTTCATGTTTTTCATCTTCCAATTAATACTGGGGGGAGGGGATTCAAATTTATATGAATTATGCAATACCAAGTTTTGCCTATGTAGGTAGTGCTTTTAGCTGTATTGGTTATTGTAGGTAAGTACACAGATATAAAAGAAAAAAAAAATAATGTATGCTTTTTTTTTTTGTTTTAATTGACCAAAGTGGGTACTGCTATTTTTGCAGTGTGATGAGGTCCTTTTATGTACTGAGAGATGGACGGGGATTTTTTTTTATACATATATATATATTCTGGGGTGGGTGGGGATGATTTTTAACACTTTACAGTGTAGCTGTGAAGCAGTGCACCCTTAGCCAGGCAAGGGCTGCAAAGCGACTGTTCTGCCTACTGTGACAAACTTTCAAATCGGTTCCCTCTTTTAACTTCCCACCTGGGGTGCAAGCTGAAATCATTTCTGGATTTAAAAAATAAATAATGAATTCTGTTGGAGGCAGACTTGACTTGAGGAAATCGTTGTACTTCAAATTTCAAGAGAGACAGAGAGAGAGAGAGACAGGGAGAGAGGCAGTCAGAGAGAGCAGGAGGTCCAAACCCACAGTGAGAGGAAGCCTTTCCCACTATGGCAAATCTACTACATCCTAAAGTGTTCATGTAAGAAGATGTTTTTAACTTAGAATAGAAAGACATTTGCTTTGTCTAGGAAATGTGTGTAGAGGGCCAAAATCTTTGCTGGCATAACTCCATTGACTTCAGTTGACTCGAGTCGTTCCTGCAGAGAATTTGCCTCCCTTAGTCTGCTTGACTCGTAAATATTCCTTTCTATTTTATTTACAGTATTTTTCCCCCTACATCAAAACTTTATTTTTTTTATTTATTTTTTTATTTTTTTAACAGACAGCATCTGAATTCTAATCTTCAGCCTGCTCAGACTGTGTCAGACTTTTCTCATGTCTTCTCATACAGCAGGTCAGATGGAGAGATCTGGGCTGTAGTAGGAAAGGAACTTTTGAATGGGTGTAATTAGACAGTGGTGTAATTAAATGCGCATTTCCAGTAAAGTCAGAACTTACAGATTAGTAGTACGCCTGTTGCTGGAAACCTATTATATGCTGGGGATGCTTGTTACGTATGGCTCAAGATAAGGTGACCTTTTCCTTAAAAGCACATCCATTTTTAAGGTGAAAACAAAAATGGAATAGACTTGAAATGGGATACCCTGGTGGGACCGTTCAGCCCTTTGTGGTTGTCTCTGCATTTTGGAGGTTTGCCTATTGTGGAGCTGCTCCAGCAACAGCCACCCCATGGAGTGCTGGGTACTGGCAGACCTCATCGTTAAGCCAGCACGTGGCTACTAGTGAGATGGTGGTGGTGGCACATCCACTTGTCTCCAGCAGGACACTGCAGGAGAAACATGCATAGGCAGGGCATGGAAGAATACCGAGACAGAAGCTGTAGAAAAGCAAATCCTGAAAATTTATCGATAGCTAAGCTGGAAAAAAAAAAAAATCCAAATCAAAAATCAACTTCACATTGCTCTTTTTCTGAGCCTTATAGTAAGTGAATTAATTCCCTAAGTACATGGCTATTAATACTAGCTGAAATGCAGTTGACCCACCGAGAGCATACTCAGGCTCTGGCCTGGTAACATTAACTATGTCGTTTCCCTTTCTGCTCGCCACTGATATTGAGCAGCTCAGGTGTCTGCCCATACTCTGTCCTTGACCCTTGTCACTAGCAGAGTGCCCACCTTAAGGTTTTAATAGCAGACCAGAATGAAACTGAAGCAAGTTTAGACTTTGAACTTGTGGGATTGTCAAAAGAATGATTACCTTTGTAGGAAGAAGGATGCCTTTAACTGAGCTTTTCTATTTCTGACCTCCTGTATGAAAATACTGAATTTACAGATGCAATATTTTAAAAAGTAAACTCCTTCCATGTGAATGAATTGGTTTTGTTATGCAATTGTGTTTTTTTTTTGTTTGTTTGTTTGTTTGTTTTTTTAATGTCTCTCTGATAGAAAATTTTGGTTTGAAGAAATTTCTCATTTATTGTTTTTATTTTTTAAGCGCAGCATTCAAATGATTAAGATAACACTGAGAACTCAAATCCAGTCTCTGGCCTCCTCCTTCACCAGGAAGTGTATTCTGACTAAATCAAGCCACCCCGTTCTATGTGCACTGTTCTGCCTTTATTAAGTTGCTTTGCAGCCCTGGCCTCATGGCTGTGCCACTGAAGTGTGTTCCCCCTGGAGTGACATGAACGTTTAAGGCTTGACTAAGGAAAAAAAAGGCAGTGAAGGAGACTGTACATAAAGACATGGCAAAAATATTAATTATAGCAATATAATTGTGGGGTGAAGTTCTGGTGGGCAGCTCCATTGAAAATATGTGAATGAATTTGTGAAGCTGCAAGTAGCGAGAAGAAAGGAGGATCTTCTGAATGAACCGCCTACCTTGTAGACAGTAATTTGTACACTGTATAGTTTTGTTAAGATTTTTTTTTTTTATTAAAATACCCTTGTTTGTAAAGCTAACTTTTAACAATTATAATGGAAATACATGTCATTTCCATTTTTAAAGTAAACAAGAATATTCCTTGTTTGGAAACTGGACTTGGGTTAAAACTCTCCAGTTTCTTAATTTATGTGTTAAAAAAATAAAATCTGTCCATGTTAGCAGTTATTTCACAGATTCCTGTGCTTGAAAAGCATAGGTTACTAATCCTTTAAAAATGTAAATGGAGAAAAGTTATATTTTATGAAGGTTATTTTGTTGTATTTAGTATTGGAAAAGTTGGTTTTCAGAGCATTTCAAAATGTTGGAAGCACCACTGTCTTTTTATTAGTATATATGGCCTTTA
Source organism: Heteronetta atricapilla (assembly GCA_011075105.1). Classification (NCBI taxonomy): domain Eukaryota; kingdom Metazoa; phylum Chordata; class Aves; order Anseriformes; family Anatidae; genus Heteronetta; species Heteronetta atricapilla. The sequence goes on along the minus strand of CM021763.1, from coordinate 34,351,993 downwards.
GCAAAAGTTTTTGTGATTGTTACATGATGGTATTTAAGATTAGGTTCACAGAGCAATTCAGGATAGGCAGAGAATAAAAACAGTACTTACGTCTCACATAGCTGTGTCCTCAGGGAGCAGAATTTTGGATTTGCAACTTGTAGCTTCATAAGGACTTAATGAAAGAGATTGCACAAGGACATACTCAGCTGTGACACCAGAGTGTGTTCTGTACCTAAATCTAAATTATATTTACTATGTGAGATTATGAAGGCTGCAGAAAGTTATCCCATATTCAGTGTACAGTATTCACATTTAATGAAACAACTCTCTAATGTTGCTGGCAGTAAGGTCCCAAGCATGACATTCAATATAGTTTATATGATCCTGTCAAGGTCTTTTGTTAACAGTAACCAGCTGCATGCTCCTGGACTTTTTTATTGGGTTTCTATAGAAAACTTAAGAAAAAAAAAAAAAAAAAAGAAAAAAGAAAAAAAATAAAAAAGAATAAAATTGTATGCAGGCTAATAAAGTTAAACAGGAAAAGCTCAAAATTGAATGTTCTACTCCACACTGAAGGAGCTGAAATCTGTCTCCTTATTTGCACTTTCTGCTAGTTTCCCATTTTTCTAATTCCTCAAAATTGTGTGGGTGTGGTGGAGCACTGCAGTTGGAGGATAACATGGACCACTGATTTTGCCCTTTAACCCTGCACAATGACCTTTGCATCAGCCAAACTTATTGCCATGACAACTCTTTGTACTGTTTCCACGCCACAGCTCTGTTGGTCACATTGTTAATAGTAAAGGGGACAAGTCGGGAGACGGTCAATTTTTACATTTTTTGTTGCAATTTTTTTTTCAATGGTTGTAAGTAGGTTTTTTTTTTTTTTTTTTTTTTAGTGAACCCTTTTTATATAATGAAAGGGTTCACTAGTTATTACTCTTTAGAAATATCTGTGTGTTGCAATTCAAATGTATGTTGAATTTGTGAAAAGGTCTTCAGTGCCACTAGCATTGTGATATCCTAGAATAAGCCTTTCATACTTTTATTGCATGATACAGTAACAGTAAAACAAAAGGTGGCCTAAACAAATGGAAAGCAGTGTGAGCTAGTGACACTAAAGCCAGTCTTTGTATTACTGTATTTTTGACAGAAATGGTTTTGAAAACTGTGCTACAGGGACTGATGTGGCAAATGTATCTCTATATGCAGAAAGAAGGTTTTTAAGAAGTATGGTTTATTATGCATTCTTCATTGAGGGCATTGAAGTTGCATGGACTGATAGAAGTTGATGCAAAATGAGAAAGAAACAAAAACCAGCAAAATGTTTACCAAAAAAACTCAAACAAATGAGCAGTGCCTGTTCAATTTCACAGTCTCTGTTGAGTTCAGTTGTAAATATGTTTCAGATAACATTTTTCTTCTTCAAAAAAAATCTCTACAACATTGTAGAATGTGAGGGGTTCCTCAAGTCCCAGTCATAGGCTTCTCAAGAGCTGCATTAGATTATGTCTTCATCAAGCTGTTAATTTGTGCTTATATCATATAGAACTTTTAGTAAGCTGGGCAGAGGCACCCCATATCAATGATATTTCTCTGAGAACAACTTTTGTAGGGCTGTGTGTTTCTTTAGATACATTTAGTACAACTGTAGGTGACAAGTAGTCAGTTATTGCTTGCTAGCTACACACCAGGGTTGATCCATTTTAAAACTTTTGGCATTTTTCCCCATACTGTAGGCCATAAATCCTGAAGGTTACATTTTAATTAAAAAGTAGGTGCGTGCGCAATCCTTGTGCAACGAACCTTCACTTGTGGGATGCATTACAGTACAACTACTTAATTTTGGAACTAAGGCCCTCTGGCATCAGACCTGCTTTTAGCCTGAGTGTTAACAAAGGTTTTTATTGTGCCTGGTTGGAGGATAATAATGTTCTTTTTGGTACTTTTTTTTTTCTTTTCTTTTCTTTTTTAGGTTACAAATGAACTCAACTGCCACAAGTTTTAAACTGGTGTAAATCAAGCTTGACTTAATGTGATTGTTACTGTTATATCCAGCCTATACTGCTAGCAGCTGCTCATACTGCAGTCAATTACTGGAAGCGGATATATTTCCTATGCAAAAACTGTTTAAACAATAAAAATGAGCTATGCTACAGGCCCTGGTCTCATGTTTTCTTTTCTATCTCGGAGAATGGTAATTAGCAATATTTTAGAAACTAACCTTGCACCTTGTACCCTGGCAGCATGGCACAATTTTAGAAGTTCTGTGTATACTTAGGTTAGATTTAACATATCTGTTTGCATAGATAGATATTGACTTAGTGGTTATGCTGAAAGAAGGAAGACAACAGTAGCAAAGAGATAGAATCCGATAATCATCTCAATTAAAAAGCTTATAGTTAGTTTTTGTCATAATGTTTTACCAACTCAAGTAATTATACAGGTGACCTGAACTGCTTCTCTTGCACTGTAAGATTAAGCATGATCAGGAGACCTTTGTTTTGTTTCAAAGTATCATAGACTTGTGAGAGACAATTTGTAAATCTTCAATTTCTTTACAGTCTTCTTGAAAACACTTTTGTTAAACACAGATAGCAACATTCGAACTTCCCAAAATTCTTTGCATTTTTCCTTATTTCAGTAAACCTTGTTTGGGGCTGAAGTCTTTGAAAATTACAAAAGAAGAATTATGTTTCATAAGTGTAAATAGGGGATGATTCACTCAGCTTGTGTTCCTAGAAATACAATGTTTTCATCTTACCCAATTGGGAATCCATATTCCAGTAGTATTAGTCCTGAAGCACTATGAAAATGTTCAGGAGGTGACTGAATGGATCACAGTATAATGGCTAAAAAAACCCTCAAATTTTGCTGCACAGTGAAGCTAAACAAATCTCCACCTACTTAGATAAAAATATTCTACATGTTCAAGAGTATAAGTCTTATCCAGTTTTGACCACTAGTATGCAAAATGTGATACCATTGTTTATTAAATGAACTAATTTATATGAAAATGTTTTACATGTGACCCTGCAAAACAAATTGTCAGGCACTGAAAAGTTAGAAAATTTTACCAATTTGTACTGCTAGAGTTCACTTTAATGCTGTTATTTGGATATGGTTTTGAAGATTATGTCCAATGTGCCATGTCCAAAACTACAGAACAGAAAACTTTCCTGTGTAACTCACAGATGCTTCAAAGCCAGAGTTGCAACAGCATGCTGAAGATATTGCTGTGTCTTGCCCCAGAACACCAAGATCCAAGGAGCTGGGAGGAGAGCACACAAAGACCATGACTTGCAATTCCATAGTGAGGTTGTGCTGAGCAGGAAAGCTCTTGGTTCAGACCTTTTTACTTTCTTATTTGCTAAGAGTCTGAGATGAAGTGGACAAACAATCCATGCACTGTTGTTCAATAGATTAATTAATTAGTTAATTTACTCCAGTGTTATTTTTGTATGCTTTCCCATGAGCTTAAAAATGAGAATGGAAAAAGAACAGAAATCTTGCCACCATATCTTAATGCATGGGTAAGGAACAAAGTAGAAATGTGCAGTTCCATTTCACAGTATTTTGTCCCTTTAAGTCATTATATTATCTTTGCTGCATATGGGTTTATTTTTTAGTATAATTTGTCTTTGTGTTCTGGTTACTGAGCTAAGTTTGCATACTACACCTGTTGCTCAATCAGCTCCTGTCTGGGTATCCAAAGAGCAAAATTGAAAACAAAACAAACATACTCCGTGCTCCTTGCTTGTGAGTTTGGGGCCACTGGCTTCCATTTCCCTGGGATTAAAGCACTTAGTGGTGGGAAACCCTACGGAGTAGTAAGAATCTCAGTCACATTTGTGAATGTCTGTGAAAAGAAGGTTACTGAATGCTCAGGACTGAATGAAATTTTGTCTGCACTTCAATGAAGGAACAAAAGGCTCATCACTGCTATCCAGGTAACTCTCACACTCCTCACATCTCCACTTAAAAGATCAGCAGCCTTTTATCTATCTATCTATATATAAATATATACATAGATAATATATATAATATATATTATAATATATATATATAATATTTTTATATATATGGTATATATATAATATAATATATATATATTCCTTATATATATATTAGGTAACTGCAGGATTGTTTTATACATGGCATATCTATATCACCTTCAGGAGCAGCAGAACTGTGTCTACTGAGACTTAAGTATAACATAAGCGGACACTCAGGCAAATTATTGGCATTGTTGGCCAAATTTTGACAGATGCAAGCAGGATTTAGCATTAGGGACTTCTGCCTACATTTCACTCCAGAAGAGCTATCCCACTTCTGCCTATCAAATCTTCTTCTTTGGAGCATCTATTGATAGTTTCCTTAAGTTCCTTGTTGGCTGATATCAGCCACTATTACAAAGCTTGTTATAAGGAAATATTGATTGACTGAGCTGCTGAGAGCTGTAAAGATCAGCCCAAAGCTGTGCAAGAATTCAATATGTCAAACTGAATTTACCTTCTATGACATTCACTATTACATAGCACCTTGCTCCACTTTTTGCACTCAGCCCAGAATACCAGCATGTTCTCCAGGCAAAGAACAGAGTGAACCAATTTACAGGGCATTACTTGCAAAATATGGAGCTTTAAACATATGGGAGTTGGTGATGACAACAGTCCTTCATCTCAAGCTTGACTTGCATATGAATTCTGTGCATGCTGCTATGCAGGACCAGAGCAGAACCTACTGTTTAAAAAGGGAAGGGGAAGGGGGGTTGTGAACCTGCTCCTGTAGGAGTCTGATCTGACGTAATTGGGGTCAATTAAATCTTTCAGATTTTATTTTATTATTATTTTTTTTTTAAATGATTGGACCAGGCCCACATTGCTGGCAACACACCTTAATTTATGTGAATGTGGGTTTCCAGGTCTTAATGTGTGTGTTGTTGTTGTTGTTGTTGTTTTAAAGTGGGTGCCTTGAGGTGAAAGGAGATGCTCAAAGCAGAACATAACTGTTTCTGCTTGCTAAGCTGATGTTCACTACTAAGACAATGGTCTCCATTGACTGTATTTAGCTGCACTGCAGGCTGCCAAAACCAGCACACATTGCTGTGGGCAGACAAGCAAGGAAGTCTAACACACAACGAGACTGAAGCAGGGATGAAAGCTGTATCTCCCCATAACTGACAATTCAAGCAAGCATTGCAGCCTTGTGAGGCTGGAACCGTATCAACTGTAAGCAGCTGTCTATTTGACTTTTGAAAACTCTCTGATCAGATAATTACTGATGTTTCAAGAAACAAACTGTGCCCCCAGTTAGACCCCTGAAGTGCCTCTGAATTCAAAGAGGTCACGCAAAGGTAAGTGAGGGCTTTTAGTACTTAAACACTTTTCAGACATAATTCTGGTTGTAAAACACCTCTCTCCTAAATTATTGGAGACTGAAATATTTCCCTCAGTGTAATTTTCCTCAGCAGTATGTTGAAAACTGTCACAGTTACTTACAGTGGATTTCTTTCATAGCTCAGTAAATTTGGACCTGTGAAAAACCCACAGAACCTGAGTACATTTTTCTATTTCATGGAGATAAGAATAACAAAATAAAGGTTTGAGCCTTGGTTTGTTTCTTTGTTTCAGGTAGATCGATCTCCCTACCCATCTTTCAAAATAATGTGATGACAGAATTCACTTTATACATAGTATCTGAGATGACTTATGTATGCTGGTTTGTGTTGGTTTTGAATAGGAGAGGAGGACACATACCACAATAGCCATAAAATATACTTAGTAATAAGAAAATAAATATAACATAATACCCCACACAGTCATCAGGTCAAGTCTTGTAAAGGTTCTTTGGAGACTAATGAGCATGACAGGACCCAGTGCCAGTGTGAGCATCAGCACAGCGAGGAGCTTCCTATTAACTTTCTGTAAACGATTCAGAGCTTTCTGTGAAGCTGTATGCCTTAGTTTGTCCATGCCATGTACACACAAGTGTCAATAGAAACCTCCAGGGTTCCTGTGGCGAGAGTCACAGTGACTGAGATAGAGTGTGTAAGCTGTCCTGGAGCTTCACTGGTACTGCAGAATTATGCACTTAGTGGGTTGCACATGAATAGCATTATTGGTAAAAGTGAGTTAAGGTTGTTAATAAACCAGCTACAACACCAAGAAGACACAAGCATACTGATAATTTCTCAGAGTGCTAATTCTGCATTCAGAGTGTGGTTTAGCAAACAGTAACCTGCTTGTTGATGAGGTGACTTTCCTCTATTTATGCTCTATAGTTATATGAGCATTGCTTTTCTAACTCACCAGTCAAGCTCGTTTTCACTGTGAAATAAAAAGCATTCATGATTCCATGATTCCATCACCTTTCCTGCTGAGTCCATGCAAGTACTTCTGAATACTTTTGGACTAAATTTGTCTAATATACAGGCTGCAGTTCTTTGTTTCACTTTTTTTTTTTTTTTTCCCTTTGCATTGGGTTCTCCAGTGTATTATTCTAATCATCAGGATTATAGCAAGCAATCTTTTTTTTCTACTTTCTCCTTACACTGTTGCTGTTCATATCCATGTTCAGCTTTCTCAGCTGTTTATAAACATACTTTTTTCTTGCATACACAAAGAAAAAATGCTCCACTGTTTTCTCCTTCTAAAGGTTTATTAAAATTTAGTGCCACTCTAGTTGCTTAGTGGCTTTCTTATATAGATTCTTCTGCTCAAAGAAATTTTCTTTAAAAAAATGAAAAAGCTCCTAAATGGTTCCCCACATTGTCAGAATCAGTTCTGAATATCCATACAAGGAAGAAACAAAACAAAAGAAACAAACAAGCTCCCCAACTTTTAAAAAGCCAAGAAAAGTTACATTTAGAATTTTCAGAAAGTAGAGAAATGCTTGAAAACTTCTGCTTTTTAGGTTAATTTATAAAAGTAAGTGAACGTCTTGATTATGTTTTCCCATAAGCCTGGCTTCTGGTGCAGCCTTTCATATCCATACAACATCCTTGACCAGCACTTGAGTCTTAGTTGTGTCTTGTATGCTGTGGTCAGCCAAGACTCTGTCCCAAACCTCAGAAATTGCACAAGCTTAAAATATTAGTGTGGACCCAGGATGAGTTAATGCACTTCAGATGATGTGAAAGGGAGTTCAGCTGTTCATCTTGTTAAAAGTAGCCGAAAATCAGATGGTCACCTGTTAGACCATCTTTGCTTAGTGTCTCCTGGACATGTTATTCTAACAACACATAAGGCTGAAAATCAGGCTGTGGCTTGTTCTGCTCAAGCTTGCTCTGCTCTAGACCACTCAGCAAAGAGCCATTGGGTGTCAGCAAGTCCAGACTGGTGTACCATTACGAAGGTTTGACAGAGCCTGCTGTGGGTGGCTTGCCTCTCTGGGCTACTGTCTTTTGATCTGTAGTCATAAGAAACCCTGCAGGTGCTGTGAAAGGCAATTAAGTAAAACAAACTTACTGTCAACAGGCTTTAATTCACTATATTACTTCCATTAGAAAAATAATTCAGGGGTCCACAAGCTTGAAAAACTGTTATTTATACTCGTGTCATGTTATCATTTGAAAAAAAAAAAAAAAAAAAAAAAAAAAAAGTGGAATAGGGAGGATAAACTGAGTGACACAATGTTCACCCTTTGGTAACTAGAAATAATTTATTTTCCTATCACACCATTAGTCTTCTAACACTTCTGTACAGGCCTGTCAAGTTTCACGTTGAGCAACAATGTGAGGAATGGCAAGATCTCCTATCTTATAAAGAACATGAGTTATTTCCCTTTAACATTTAATAGATGTGTTGAGAGTCACAGGAGGAGCACATTGGGGCAAGACAGAAGTCTTGCTCTGTGGTCACAGAGGAAATTTTCAAATCTGAGCACACCATCCCGCTATGAGCTACCAAAACTGTGTGTTCCCTCAATCTCTCTCTCCTCCAACTTTCCTGTCTTCAGCTTCCAGAAGCACCATTTCTGTAGAGCAGTAGCTATGCCAGGGTACCACTGCATCAGGAGACTGTCTTCAGCCTGACTTGAATTTGACTGACCAGGAGAGGTTGGGACATGCTGAGCTCTTTTTCTCCTGTCTAAGAGAAGACCTGGCCTGTGAGACAAAATATCCCAGAAGGATTCATTTGTCTCAGAATTACAGTTTCATGTCAAGGTATGTATTCTGCCACTTAACTCCAGGCTTTAGCAGTGATTACTATATCAGCTGTTTGTATATATACAAACAGCTGAGGGTTTGAAGTAGCTGTATCTGTGGCTTGTAGGTCTTAGGGTATTTTGTGCTGAAGAGGCAGCCAAACCACTGATAAGATTGCAGGTGGAAACGGTTTCACTTCTACATGTTTGGTCCAGTGATGCAATGAGAGGGAGAAGGACTTCACAGACATTGCTGATTAGTGCTAGTAAACAAAACCTCTCTGAGGGGCCTTGTTAGACATAGCTAGAGGAATGAGTCCCATGTCTGCTGATCTTTCCTTGCAGTACCTGGCAAGGGAAAAATTACTATAGAGTGAGCAAATTATAAGGTGAAATCAAGCATCTAACTGTCCTTGTCTAGCACTTACAGTAAAACTGTGTATGGGGAATAAGTTACAGAAATTAAGGAATGGGGAATGTTACCTTGAAGCAGCTAGCTGTTCCCTTGGATTGGCATTGCCTTGGAGCCAGGCTCAGTGCTCCAGCCACTGCTGCAGGCAACCAGTCTCTGAGGTTGAGAGGACAGAGGTGGGAGGTGGGCTGAGGAGCTCGCACCAAGATGGGTTTTGTCTCTGTGCCTGGCAGTGTTCCTCAGTGGCTGCTGCTGTGTCTGGCATTATGTTGTTGTACCACAAACTCTGCAGGTGATTAAAAAGATACTGAAAGCAGTCTGTGAGAAAAAGCTTAATCACTGTCCTCTGCCTCCACCTTTGTTTACTGACTCCAAATTGATATGCTCTGCCCATGGTCTTGCCTGCCTCTCTTCAGGTAAACCAATGACACCTGTCCAGTGTAGAGATATTCGAGGAAAAATAAAAAAATCTGCCTTTAAAATACCTGGCCACATTCCAAAGGGCAGGGATCAACAAGAATCATTTTCAATAACTCTTAGTGAAGCACAGACCATGGTGCTGGAGGTTATAAAGTTCACTCAGACACAAAAGCCACTAATGTATTTTCATTAAAAAGATCACTCCTTGAAACCAGTATCATTTGGAGGCATTATTTAGGGAGCATGAGAGTGAGCTTTCCAGTTGCTTTGGAGGCAAAATGTCAATTTTCTAAATGGTCTCATGTTTTGGTGCCGTCTTCTTACTGATGTAGTATGAAATGACTGGAGAGGCCTTTCTGTGTTTTCATCATCCCCTTTTTGTAATTCTGACTTGGGATTATGCAAAATTTTTTGTAACAAGCAGGAATTTTCTATTTTAGATGAGTTTCATACCAAATCACATGTATGAGCTGCTGCAAGATTTTATGTGTGCCTGGAGGGAGGCAGGTAGACACCTTGGGAAAAGCAGCTGAAAATGGTCAGCACACATCTTGTCTCCAGCCACTCACTCTACATCTTCCTCCATGCAGGTTCTCTGGGAGTTTTCAATCAATGGGCAGCCACACCTGGAAGATACAGGCAAGTGTGTGTTCTGTTGGTTTATCTTGCTGATGTTGAGGTGGCAAATGTCATGATATTTGAAAGGACTTTGTGTATCACTAAGGGTTTACCTGTCAGTCCTCACAGCATCGTGGGGTCTATTTAATGCTGATTCTTGAATATGTTTTTCAAAATGAAGTCTTGTGGAGACTGAAAGCATGAATGTCTTTAACATTCCAACATCTTAGTTTCTATACATTCAGATACAATACCAGCAGTATTCTTTATATGGTATACATTTTTAGCTGATGGGAACATCAGCAGGTAACTGCAGATTACAGAACTTCTGCTCAAAATATCAAATACTGATATTTCTAGGTGTCCTTAATAATATAACAATGAAACTATTACTGTAAACTTAATCCCTATTTCTGGACGATATCTGTTTTGGGCCTTCTCACATAAGTCCTGTTCACTCTATTTGACATAGATAAGCAGTGCTTTCTCTACACAGAAGTCATTCGACTACATCAACAGAGTTGCAGCACCTCATTCCCTTCAAACTAGAGTATTCTAGCTTGAATGAAGGAGTAAAAACCATTACCTATAAAGGCCAAGCTTCTTTGCAAGGAAGTAAAACATTCACCCACCTGCTTTGGCTCCTAGTACTAGTCTGCTTGGTTACTTTATATATAGGATCACCTTGCTTCCTGCAACTTGTCTTGATTAAGCATAAGGTCAGTCTTAGGTTTGAAATTAATATAAGGATATGATTTCCAGTGATGTCATCACTTCAGCAGTAGTAAAAGAAATATTCTTCCTTGACTTTCAGAGGAAATACTGATGATTCCTCCCCCAGAACCAGAGGTTATAGGCTTTGCATTGCTAAAATATTAGATTACTTTTTACTGCTGAAGCTGCATCTCTAGAGAGTAACTTGGGAGAGAGCAAAATAACTTGAAGATAACTTGAGCTGACTTATTTCCCATGCTTGATACTTAGGGCAAAGATAAAAATTCCTCTGAAAAATACATTACTCTGTACGTGGGAGAGGGGGCTGAGCTGTCTGATCTAATACAAATGTCTCATTGCCTCTGCTATACTGCATCGGAAACATTGAACTCCACACCCTGGAATAACTGGAAAAGAGATAAAAAATTCCAAAAGTGAAGGCTTGTTTACTATTTGTTGATATTGATTTACTGTTTCTCACCTTTTGTATTAAATTGTTTCTTTTTCTTCTGCTATTTCACTGTTGTTGATATGCTAGTGGGTAAAAATATTCTTCAGCCACAGGAAATATCAAATAATCTGATTGTTGCTGTTTTCTGACACAATTTAGTGTCATCATCACACTTCCCTACAATTTTGAAGACACATTCAGAAACCATGTTGAATGCCTTTGCTCATTTGTTATAATTCTGTACTGGTATAAAACATCATTAAAAAAAAAAAAAAAAGTTATAAAAAGTACTAAAAAGTATAGATTCATTTAATGTGTTTAAAAGAAAAAAGCTCAGAGTTGTGCATCTGATGGCAAGGCAACTCACAAGTGACTGTTAACCAACTGTAAAATAAAGTGTCCCAGAAAATGATGTTGCATGCTGCAGCTGAATAGCTGTTCCAAGAGTGCAAAAGTAATAACATGCAGGGCAAGCACCATAAAACACTGCTGTCAAAAAAAAGTGTTCAAACATGGCTGATCTGACCTTTGTAGAGAACAAGGAAGGCAGAGGGAACACTTGTTGCTCTTGCATGATGCTTCTGCATTGTTATTACCTGACAAGATCTGCACGAGACACCCACCTTTTCCTTTTAACTGAAACCCACCTTCTGCCTTGTTGCACCATCTCTTCCAATTCCTAGTGTTTTGTTTCTATTTATTGGACACTGATACCTTAGGGTTGTTACCTTGTTAATCATTCATTCAGTTGTCTGTCTTCATGATCAGTATCACTGCTTGGCTGAGCATTTGTCTCTTATTGGTGTTCATCAGCATCTGTGGGTTAAAGGGAAAAAATGAAATGTAGTACCAACCTAAGGGATTTCTACCTGAATATGTCTGGACCTTGAAGTATCCCTAAGACAGACAAGACAGAGTTAAGTTTCTGTGTTGTCCTTTGTCATTTCTATTCTCTGTTATCGGTTTTATTTGCCTGCTGAGATCATAAAGTCTTTTTTTTTTTTTTTTTTTTTTTTTTTTTAACACAGGTTCATTTGTGACATCTGGAGGACTAGAATAAAATGGAGGCTTACTTACCCAGTGTGGGTAATGTTTATCACCCAACTGCTAAAAGGTAATGTGACGTTTCCTAGATGGTCTAGCCATACACTTAGTGAGGATGCCATTCTTTTTTATTTATTTCTTATTTCTGAGAATAAAATATATTTGTTTACAAAATAAATAAATAAAATGGTATTAAGTCAAAGTAAGTTGTTTTGATGTACCCAAACATGGATTGTAGTAAAAAGCCTATGCTTTCGAACTCTGGTGGCAAATGTAAAAAATAAATAATGTATTTAATGATCTACGATCTTCCTTTTAGCTACTACAGATATAAGATCTATGGGTAAACAGTTCCCAAAACCATGATCTAAACATGACTTGCTGGAACTAAAATGAGTACTCTTCTTAATCCCGTTTATACTATGTGCTTTCTCTACTGTGTTTCTACTGATGTGAATTAGAGAAGATAGTGATCTCTCTCTGAAAGTCTGTTGTAGATTCTCAGCTGAATGGGTAATTTGAGCTGGGAGATGTGCTATCTCTAAGTTATTGTATCAAGAATGTTTCTTAATGGATTAATAAGCAGATCTGGAGTCTTTGATTAATAACACAAAATAAATTCATACCTGCTGAACTGGTATTGCTGCCTAAGGAAACAGGACAGAATGAAAAAAAGCAAGTATCTTCTGAAAATAATTAAGTGGCTTTATTCACTATTGAACAAATGGCTGCCACTCTTCACCCTTTTCAGTGTTTACACTATTTAACATGGAGGGGGTTTATATGGTGCAGGTGATTCCCGAACTTGTTGAATCTTAATAACACACAGTTGATGTGCTTAGAGCCACGTGCTCCATCAACTCTTGTTATTAATACATCCAACAGGAGTGCAACATCTATTGCTGTGCACCTGTAGCCAGCTTAGAGTATGACCAGAGCTGGTCCTTAGTTGGTCTCTGTAACAAGTCAAATCTCCTCATTTGCTTACATTTCATTACCTGAAATACTTAACAAGACATTTACCTTCTGATCAGGTTTGTGATGATTGGGCATACCTCTTATTGCTGGAGATCAGCTAATTTATCTGGCACAAAGGAGTAAGAAATTTAATTGTATTCTGACATCTGTTTTTAGGGTCACCTCACAATATTTTTTTCTGTGACATTAACACTCTCAGAAATAACCGTAGGAGTTTCAAATGAAAATAAAATAATCTGATGCCTTCTTTTCTCTTCTTTTTGAAACCATTTATTAAATAGCTATGAAACACAGGCTGCCTGCAAAGAAATAACGTGGCTTAAAAACTCACCTCAGTTTGGTGGGGAAGTGGAGCTCTGCTTAAAGTAAATAAATAAATAAATAATGTGTATTGAAAGTGGGAGATATGAAAAGACAAAAATGAGGAGGAAGTGAAGGATATTAAGGAAAGTAACATGGTTGGCATGACACAGAATAAGAAGGAGCCAAAGTACTTTAGGAACAAAGAAACCCTTGCAGTGAAATGGGGCCATTAGTAAATGGCCCCAAATAATAATACTGAATAGAAAGAATAGTCCCTGAGAAGTGCTCTATTAGAGGTCTTCCTATTTGGAAAGAGTCAGAAAAAAAGTCCTTGTATGCCATCAGGATGGTGACATGCTTGTCAGTCCTTTACTGAGGAAGAAGAGCATTAACTATTTACAAAAAAGCAGTAAGTAGATAACCCACAGAGCTACAGAAGGATTCTTAAAAGACAGTTAAAGGCTTTTTATATCTGCAAATATGGTCATTTAATAAATGTTAAGCACTAATGAGGTTCCAAAGCCCTGGAAAAGTGCTACAGTTTGATTGGGTAGTTTGGTAAGTTGAAAAATATGTGTTTCATGGAAAGTAATGAGAACTGAAAAACACAGGGAAAAGAAGAGGTGAGTGAATGGTCTAATGGAGACTGAAACTAACAGAAAAATGTTCTGTTAAACAGAACAAACAAACCAAGGGATTAGACTATAGCACATATTCAACACAAAATATTCTGAAATGAACATTAATTATAGTAGTGAGTACTTTCAAGAAGCTTCCACAGACAAAAGCAGCAAATGAATTAGCACAAGCCGTGAAGCAGCACAGGAAGCCCTTACACCTGATATATAACTGGGTAATAATGCTGCATCATGTAGCATCAGTAGAAGCAATACTGTTGTCCTGTAACAGTTCAAAGGTGAACGTTTAAAGTAAAAATAAAAAATAAAAAAATAGAGGGGAGAAAATAGATTTGGAAGACTTGAAATACAGCAAAAAGCATTGGCATGGAATAATTAGAGATTTAGGTATGTTTCATTTGTCAAAAAATGTAATAAAAATAGTAGAAAAACATAAATAAGCTGAAGCTGGGAAATTTTCAATTAAAAATGATTTTTAAAACATTAGTTTATTAGTAAGACTAAAAACCATGGTATATTGTTGAACTTTTGCCTTACAGTAAAATGTGGATCTTTTCTAGAAGGTATGCTTTCATCAAATGCAAAAGTCACGTTCACATCAGAACAGGAATACCTGGACAAAATTATATAACTGTAATAATTGGAGTTCAAGCCAGACTGATGCTGTTCAGCATTTCTTGGCACCTTTGGCTGCTCTCTGTGGAAATGTAGTACTCAAACTCCTTCTACTATTGTCTTTCTGTGTTACAGTTGAGAACTGAGTTACTGATAATACCACACAAAGGATAAGGTAATCGTGGTAATGATAGAAGTGGTAGAAACAGAAATTCTTTGGAGATTTGTTTCTAGACCATTTAATTTTATGTATAAATAAAAAGTTCTTAACTCTGAAATTAAATGGATGGACAGATGTTGAATTATACCTTTCATTTTCAAAATGAACTGTGCATTTCATCAACTTTTATTTTTAACATTTAAGCCTATTTGAGAGGCTTCCACAGTTTTTATCTTAAACTTTGATAACTTTGATTCCTTTTTAAAAAAAAAAAAAAAAAAAAAAAAAATTGGTTGTTTCAAATACTCTCAAATAAATATTTTCTGAATCCTATCTGAGCTTAATTTTCTCCAAAAATAACTCTTTCTTTCTTTCCCCATCAGACTATTCACACTTTAGGTGAACTCTGTGTGGTTGAACTCTTTGTGTATGTATGCTGGAGACTCAGGATGGTACCTTAACCTCTCATTAACATATTTTCTAAAGGAACTAGATCTGACTGTTCAAAATCACTTCTTGCTGAAGTGAAGCTTGTGTGGTGGTCTGCTCTCATCTTTCCTGAAAACGTGACTGCTCCTTTTGTATCTTTGGTGTGATGACTGTGGCTGGCTGTCAAACCCCCACCCAGCTGCTCTCTTCCCCTCCTCAGCAGGACTGGGACAGAAAATAAGATGAAAAAACTCATGGGTCAAGACAAAGATAGGGAGGTAACTTATCATCACAGGTAGAACAGACTCAACTAGGGAAAAATTAACTCGTAAATTAAAAACAGAGTTGGATGTTCAGAAACAAAGACATAAAATAAAGCACCTTCTCCTCACCTTTCACTTTTTCCCATGCTCAACTTTAGACCTTCACTTCCAGCTCTTGTACTTCACTCCCACCCCAAGCAGCACAAGCCACTGGGAAATGGGGGACTGTGGCCTCTGAAGTACTCTTCCCTTTCTTAAATCCATTTCTACCAAGGTGCCAGCCGAAGCTGCAGGGCCTGGCTGTGCCCTGTGGTGGGGCCACTGGGGCCAGCCATGTCCGGCATGTGGCAGGCCCAGCCTCACCTCATGGAGGCCCTGCAGCCACCCCACCAGCATCTTGCCAGGCACACCCAGAAAGCTTTCCATTTTTTTCCCCATCTGATCAACTTTCTGGATTAGAAGCTGAGTAGCTGTGTGGTTTTGTCCACTTTCCATCAGTGATTTTTTTTTTTTTTTCTGCCAGAAGAAAACTGAAATACCCTTATTATTGTATTACTTAGTTACTGCAGTTGATATTACTTGTGACACAGCTTATCTCGGGTGCCTTCTGCTATTGGTATCCTTGTTTTTGCTGAAAAGTGATTTCTTTGAATGAAGTCACAGGGGACGTGATGAGCTTTTCAGTATCACTGCTGGAAAGTGGTATAAATTTTAGGAGGATTACTTCAATGCAACCATTTATACATATATATATATAATGGGTTACTGGATTTATGTAATATTTTTATATGGGACTCTCACAAAATCCAGTTTACTTGGGGGGTCAGCAATAATGTCCATTCCTTTGGGGTAGAAATACTGCAAGAATTACCCTTATTTTATCGTCTTATAGTTTTTGTTTCTGGCTGAAAACTGGAAGGACTGTGCAAAAAAAAAATGGGGGAAATGCTTGTGTTAAGAGTCCTTACTGTACTTCAACATTGTCACATACTTTATATGCTCAGATTACCTCATTTAACTTAGCCTAGACCATCATTCATCTCCTGGGGTACTGGCTAACAGAAGAACAATGTCTGCATTTGTAACCAGGACCCCATACTCATCAGGAGTCTGGAACAGAGTGTGATGGAGCCAGCTGCAGCCAGGGGCTGGGAGCTGGCCCACTGCTGTGGGATCCCTTTCATAACATATTTGAACTAACACCTCTCCTACAAACTGCCAAAACAAGACACATGACAATTTCCTTTGAAAAAGCTCTAGGTCAGCGGCAGTGAGAGAAAATGGCCCACCAATTCCTTGAGGTGAAGTAGTGGAGGTAGACAGACAATACTGTATCAATGCAAGTAAGGTACTTGGAGGGAAGAGGCAGTAGTCTTGTGACTGATTTATGACATGGAAATGAGGACTATACAGAGGTATGTAAAGCTTATGCACCAGCTGAACTGATCAGTTGCCCCACACTTCCTGGTTTGCAAGAAACAGATGGGCTCTTTTTTTATTCATAAGGATAAAGGAATAAATGAAATTGCATCTAAGTTCTGGGTCACAGCACAAATTCTAATAGCTGCATGTGTGTTATCATTGCAGAGAATTTGAGTAATTGTAGTTCTCCACTTGATGTGTAGTGAATCAAAGGCTGATCCAAGCTGCCAGAGGCTGTCACTATATATTCACATTATTCCCAAGGATTAGGAAAAATAGGTGGGACCTTGTGTTCAACATAAGCTGTGCGTAGGCTAACAGTGCCCTTCTTGTGGCTAAATGAGGTGAATAACACTCAATCAAAATAATTTGGACCCTTGCAGGTGACTCTTATCATCCATAAGAGGAGGTTTGTATGTTATCACAAGGACGTTGAGAGGACACGCAAAGTTCACAAGACTAGCTGAGCAGTACCAGAGTATAAGTGTGCACAGTGTTTTTGTCTGGCCAGATATCAGGCATATCTCCTATCCCACAGCAGCATTTCAGAGCAAAGGGAAGAACACAGATGTGCTGCAGCAGCCTTATTACAGGAGTTTCCGTAGGAAGCACAGCCAGTGGAAAAATGGCATGTTCTTTTGTTATGGCTGAATGACTTCTGTTAGCGTAACTCAGGTATTTTGGAATCTGGGAGTACGAAATTAGGCTGTAGATCATTCTGTTAGACTTTTCCTAAGATAACACCCCCATACATGCTTGCTCATTGTTTTAATTCTCATGTCATGAGCTACCCAGGTATTGTGGTGCTACATGCTGGAAAGGAAAGGAAAGGGGAAGAAGGAAGGGGGAGGGGAAGGGGGAGGGGGAGGGGGACGGGAAGAAGAAGAGAAGGGGAGGAGAGGGGAAGGGAAGGGAAGGGAAGGGAAGGGAAGGGAAGGGA
>CM021763.1:34275235-34317840 GCA_011075105.1 Heteronetta atricapilla | reverse complement strand
TTTCTTTCTTTCTTTCTTTCTTTCTTTCTTTCTTTCTTTCTTTCTTTCTTTCTTTCTTTTTTTCTTTCTTTCTTTCTTTCTTTCTTTTATTTTTTTGGGGGGTGAAGTCTGTTTCTTTATGTAAATGAAACAGTTTAAATTTTGCTTATACTTTCCTTTCAACTCTAACTAAAGCCTGTGTTATGATTTCTGATGCTTTCTGTTCTGAAAAACAAAATAAAATAAAATCCCTGAAGCTCTGAAGAGGTACGTCTCCCATATGGCTTCTGACATGCTTCTGACAGGTACTCTGCAGTCCTGAACAAGAAAATTCTTGAAGGTCTTCTGATATTATTCATGGACACTTGTAGCCAGGGAAAATAAATAAATAAATAAATACATGCATACATAAATAAAGTCTGCATAATCCAGCTGATATATCTTGTTTAGACAGGCATTCAGTCACCACATTACCTAAGTGCCAAAATACATCACAGAACAGAAACAAACTCAGACCTTTGTTATGTAAAGTAGGCTGGATTTATTTCTTTATATCATTATATTTTCCTTCTTTGCATGTCCTTACTCTGCATTTGTTTTTCACAAGGTTTTACTGCGGGAGAACGGCTGGTATGAAAGGCTGTCTTTACACAGGGCAGTGAAAATGATCATTTCAGAGCCTGTTCTGATCTCAAGTAAACCTGTCACAACTGCACAGTTAAGTGTGTCATATGCAGCATTTTGTATCTGCGGTTGAAATCCTGAACTCAGGCAGAAGATGCAGCAAGAATATACTATGAAAGCACATGAACTCTGTTGAAAAAAATCTTGCAGGTCTTCCGTATCTGACAAAATCTTTAAATCTAAAGAGGTAGAGGGAAGAGGGAAGGAAATATTTTCATACTGTATTTCTACAAATGACTAATTATGAGATTAGTCATGTATGGTCTGGTGAATCTAGGAATGCTTTGCAGGCCTTCTGTGACATTGTCCCAGCTCTATATTCTAGTGGACCCAGAAACATGGTAGCACTGTTCTCTGTCTGGATTTCAGTGGAAAGGTAAGGTCCCAGTAGAGCCAGGGAGTACTCTGGCCATTTCCACAGTCCTGGCAGCCGGTAAACAGGACCCTGGCAAGTGTAATTGTACCTATTCTCCACTCAGCCGAGATACAGCCAGGAAGGCAAAGTAATACATTCTGTGACATAACAGGAAACTGTTAGAAGAAAATAAACTTACTTTAACTCTTCTGAGTCCCTATAAGGTCCTTAAACACAAGACATTATTTCAATAGCATTCACTGAGAACACAGAAAATTTCCATACACGTGATTAGCACACTTATTTGGATAAGCTGCAAATCATAATGTAGACTTTAGAGGTCACTTTGGCTTCAGTCCACTGAGGCTGTTGGGATGAATTTTCAGGCTTTTATGTGGAACATTCGGAGAGCAGAGGGTGTCAAGAATTAATAGACACCATTAAGACGGGGAAGAAAGAGACTGCTGAAGGGTCTGTCTAAATAAACTGTCACACAGATATTTTTCTGTTTACATTGGTCAGTCAGAATTAAATCTCTGGGAAATCAGATTCTGACTAGTCAGTCAATAAATGGAAAAAAATCAGTCAGCCCTGGCTGTTAAGAATTACTATCCTTTTCAGTTCCTGGATCAATATGCTGTTGTCTTTGGAGCCAATTATTGGCCTGCTCAAGGTACATGCAAGTCAACAACTCAGGAAAGCCCCCAAGCTTCTTGAAAGCCCTGCTTTTTCTTGTGTTACTCACAAGTCCAGATGTAGCAAGCTGTTGTGGGGTAATGCAGCTGATTGTTTTGAGAAAAGGTGCAAGCTGGAAACCTGTCTAAGAACTACATACATAACTGGGAATTGAGCAATCATTAGTTTGGGAATGAAGACACTCCATCACTCAAGAGTTGTGCAGCTATCTGACTTCACTGAACATATTTTCCCAAACTGATATTTAGTGTGACACTTCCTTACATTAAATTGAATCTTGAGATATTCTGATCTATATCTTTAGGAACCTGTGGCTTTTTGTAGTCCTGCCTTAGATGTTAACTTACGTGTTGTCACATATTGTCACACTTTCGTACAAACTGAGAAATCAAATAGCACCCTGAATATAAGTACACCCACTGTAATGCCTGTGGGATGTGAGAAGGCATGGAATATTGTAAGGAAAATAAGCAGAAACTTTCCAATATTTAAGAATGGACTGAGAGACAGAAACATGAGTCTGAAAAGACAAATTCTCTGTCCCATGATCAGTGTGAACTTTTATTATTTTTATTTTTTTTCTGACTTAATCCTCCTTCCTGGATGGCTTTATTTTTAATGCAGAGAAATGATATTGCACAAAGCACTGCTTAAGCTGTTGCCAGGATCTTGTCTGTTTTGAGATCCTTACTGTCTTCTGTCCAGACAGGCACAACTATCACTGTTTTGTGTAAAGTGACACAGCCTCTTTTGCCACAAGGATCCAGCCTCAGCTGTTTTATCTGGAAGATACAGGAGTATTTAATAGTAAGAGAGGCAGTACAGAAAATGCATACCAAGGTACTGAGATTCATGATAGGCCTTTATGATTGCCTTTCCACTATATCTTGCAGTGATACATCCATATTGGATGTTCTGAAATAATGATGCTTTGTGATCACAGTAGAAGTACACCTATGGAATGACAAACAATAGCTATTTGAAATGGCATTTTTGGGGGGGAAATAAAGGCAAAATAATCTTCAGGCCTTCCAGCCTGAGGAGTGCTGGTATTATTTGTTACTTTACTGACAATACTGAGATCTAGTTCTTTTTAAGAAAACATTGTAAGTCATCTGATATCTGCTCTGCGAAACTCCTAGAATCTGAAAACTGTTGAAGGTTATGGTTTCACTAGCAACTTTTCTCATTTGGGAATACAATGTTACTATTTTAGAGTATAAACAACCTTACTAATGTAAAAATAATTGTTCAAGACATTCTCTTTTGCTTGAATATTCAGTGTAACTGCTGAGACTTGCAGCTTGGCCAGAGGCTGCAGCAAACAAACATCCTGTCGAAGTGTCTGGCACTCTGTGTTCCAGCATGATTGGCAGGAAACAGCATGTTTGGGGAAAGGGAAGATGGACATTATAAAAGCTATAGACTTGTTTTCCCCAAACAATAGCACAATACAAAACTAAAGGAGCTCTTTATTAAACTATTTGCTGCTAGGTTAGTGCATTGCATGAGTAAGTGGGAGAAGGGACAGGGAAAATGTGTTGATTGCTTAATGCCTAGCAGGGGATTAATATAACTGACTTATTATATGCATATTTCTTTTCTAGTAGGCCATGCATCCACCACACTCAGTAAGCACAGAAGTGAGACACCTATCTGTATGTGCCCAGCCCAGCAGGGTTCATTTTAAGTACACTGTATTAGCATTAGTCGCTAGATTAACTTGATCTGACTAGATCCTTCTTCACTAGCACTGGACAGGGCAGGCATCTCTTTGCTGGTTTGGTTCATTACAGCTCACACCACCAGAACAGGTGCTTTTGTCCCATGAGTGCCAGCTGGCCAAAGCTGCAATGTGGATTTTTTGAACAAGCATGTTCCTGAGCTGCCTGGGCAACATCTCTTCCCCTGTCACTCACCAAAACTCAGTGCCACGCTGAGTGCTGGAAGCTCCTAAGATGGAGGAAAGTGGTAGAGTGCTTTATATCACTGCAATCCTCCAATCCAAATGCCTGCTTCTGATGCCTTTCCCCCCAAAAGCAGTCAAAAGCAATTTATGATATTTATACATCTATACAAGCAACCAGATAGCTAATTTAGCTTTGTACACAGCAGCCAAGGAAATAAGGCTTGTCAGTTGGTATAAGAAGGGGACTGCTCAAATCAGACTGCATTTGAAAGATAATCAAAACTGGGAATGGGAATTTGCCTTTATTTTATCTCATCCCAGTAGGCATATCTAGAAATATACTTGCTTGTCTGTGATAACCAAAAGCATTTTTTTTTTTTTTTTTTGAAAATACTGCGGTAAATTGCAGATAGATGTTAACAAACAAACAACAACAACAACAACAAAACAGTCATGTAGAATGCAAAGAGTGACAAAGTGTGTGCTGGTGAAGGTATAATTCAACTATCTTGTATGTGAAGGAGTTCTGCACAGGGCAGGCAAAAATCCACAGAACTTGGTTTGCTGGTTTGTTTGGTTCTGAATTCATTGTCTCTCAGTGTTATAAAAGGAATAGGAATGCTATGAGTTCTAGATTTGATTGCAATAAATATAGAGATTAAGAAATGGAATGAAGTTTCCAACAACCTTAGGATAAGAAATAAGATACCAATGAATTTTTTAGTTGGTCAATTACAAATGAGTTTCTGCTACTGTGAAAGACTCTTTAACTAAACAACATTTATGTTAGTGAAACAGCCCTGTTTTGGTATGTAATACCATCTGGCACATCTGCAGCACCAATTGCATGGTATCATGGGTGGTTCCAGCATACTCAGTTTCGGCAGCAAATTCAAATGCAATGAGAAAGTACTGTTTCTGCTCATCGGTCAGAAATAAAAACATTTGTGATGACTAATAGAAGTAGACTCAATGCAAAGTAGAACTTGTGTTGATCAGTGCTTCTTCTGGAGTTACGTTCTTTTCACCTACTAAGGATCTGATCAACCAAACAAGTTGCCAGAAAACATCATCCCGCTGGATGTTAGATTATTGTCAAAGTGTAGTGCATCTTAAAAGAATTGTTTGACATTCTTTGTGTATGGTTCCTTTCTTTCCTGTGTGGATGAGGTGTCTACAGTCTACAGGTCATGGTAGACATTTATTGCCTCGATTGTAGGCAGATGACCTAGGTGTCCTAGTTGAGTTAAAGGGGTAAATTGCTACATTCAGAATTCATTTATGGCAAATACCTGCAAATATGAAGTTCCAGTCATGTTGGTTCATTTTGATCAAACACAGGTTTTCTACAAGCTTTCTTCCAGTATTTATTTAAAGTCTTGTCTCTAGCTAGAGATTCTCTGCCCAGTGAACTGATTAGATGCCATATATGATGAGTGAAACAAAATGAACAGTAGAGGAAAAACAACAGCAAATTGTGTTTGAAATAAGAACAAATATCTGTAGGGGAAATTGAATGTTGTCATTGTCAGTCATAATGAAGAGATTTCTCTCAGAGTTACAATTAATTTAATGACTTCACAAATGGGTGAGGGTAACCCCATCAATATCAAGTTGACATGTTCATTACATTTAAAACACCCAGAACTTGATCCTGTAAACTTTACTCACCAGACTGAAAATAGTTTGAGGACGTACCACTGTTATGCATAAAATAAAGAACAAAAGTAATGTTTTCTTCTTATTTTTTTTAGCTTCTCTTTCAGCAGAAATTTTCTGAACCCGTTGAAGGAGTGTTCATTTCCATCTCGTCTGAGACAAGATCCGATTTTTATGGTGTATGCATGGAGTAAAAAGTAATAACTACAATAATAAAAGCAAAACTCATTGTATAAAGAGATAACTAGTTATGCAACATGATATGACAGTGATAATTTAAAGTTTATATTATCTTACCACAGACAGTTCAAGAGTCTTGCTTGTATTGTGTTTACTATCAAAATTTCTGGAACAGGAGTAGGACATCAGCATTCTCTCTAAACTAACCCTTTCAGATCAATATCTTACAAGAATTTACATTAACATCATTTTTGGTATTTTGGACTCATTTTATACATATATTAGAAGATACAGACACTGTTTCAGATTTACCAGAGTGGGAATAATGCCTTTTCAGAAAATACTTGAGACAGGCAACATGATTTTAGGAAATATGAAAGAAAAGACAATTATGTCATATCACCATAATGTTGAAGAAAACATTTTCAATTTGCAGTTGGCAGGAAACTGCTTTAGTGCAGATGAGAAAGAAGGAAAAGACGTTTCATTATCTGTTGTTGTTCCCTTCTATTCATATGCTAGACACTCTTTCACCCAAGAGTTTCTTTTGGTGGAACTAACATCTCTGCTTCCTATAAGATCTGGAATCTGAGTCCAGCTTCCACATTGGTAACTCTGACAGCCACAGCTTCTTACATGAGGTTACTTCATGCCAAATACTTGGCTGAAAATATCTGTATTAGCAGAGGTATTTATACAGTCTCAAGTAATGTACAAACAAACTGGAAGTACTGTAGAAAGACTTTTAGTGTGGTTTGCGGCCAACCAAGCAGTCTGAGGTGGTGTCTCTGTTTACAGAACATCACAGCAGTGACAATTCTAACCCATGTTGGGCTCATTTACAAATGAGCCCAAGAATACAAATTCTTGTATTTGTTAATGGTCTTATCGAATATTTTCACATGGCAACAGCTGAACTGGAACACTCCAGTATTGCAATGGTATCTTTTTTGCTAGACTCTACTGCTCCATTTGGTACTCAAATGCAGGGACAAAGTATAATTCAAAATATCATCAGAGCCTGTCCATTAAGTCTTGCTGAGTATCCTTCTTGTGCCCTGATTCCACAAGAGCAAGAGGCTAAGCAGCATGATGTTACTGTAGCTTTCTAAGAGATCCTGAGGAAACAACCCTGCTTTTGCTGCTTTATTTCAGTTCTGGACTGAAAGTAAAATTTGGTGATATAAGGAAAAAACACTGGCCAACAATTATTTTAGTTTCTTTTGAGCCTAAGAGCATTTTAAAAGCATATTTATCTAAAAATGGATCAAAATTGTTTCTGCTTAACTGAGAACAGGTATCTCCAAAGAAGAAAGCTGTCCTGTTCCAGCTGGAGAATGCAATGTTGAGAAAGAAGATGAAAGAAAGAGGAAAGGAGGAGAAAGAAAAAGATGTGATGTAGGCATGGAGGAAGGCAGTGGAACTTGTTCAGACCACCTAGATCAATAAACTTGCTAAAAGTCCCTCAAAGTCTTAAATGGGAAATAGCCAGAGTTTTACATTTTATACTGAAGACAAGAAGTGAAAAACATAACTTAATTCTGTGGACCAACACATGATTTAATGAGGCACACTGCACAGTATCCACTGCCCTATAAAATGCTTTCCCGTCTACAATCAATAAAATAAAGATGCATGTTAACCAAGGCTGCATTCTGTTAGCAAAATTTTATGGCAAATCCTTCTTTACAGATAGATAGAAGGGCTGATTTAGTTGTAGAATTTAATCCTACCCCGATTAGCAATCACTTCATCATTTAAAATGCTAGAGAAAGAGAGAATTAGAAAGGGGGAATCCTAGCAGTCTTTAAAACAAAAGGCATTGGACACCTGGCACCCTATAAATACTGTCACACTGTATGACAGCAAACATAGACACAATGCACTGCTTATTCTCAATTGGAATCCATCTGTAGTCTACAGTAGTAAGACAAAAGAGGATTGTTAGCACTTAAAGGCACCTTTACGCAGTCATACCACTTGACTGTTTTATTAATTGCTCCATCTGTTAAGTGAGAACTTTCTGGCAGAGGTTGGTACATGCTTTTAAACCCCTTGGTCTGCTTCCTATTGGTTCCACATGTGTTTGTATTTGTTCTCAGTAGGCAAAGATTCCAGAGAGAAAATGAACCGCTGCAGATCGATTGCAGTATCAGTCATGCAGAAGACATGGTAAAACATGCCCCTTCAGTCTGGTTTACTGTTAACCCTTTAACACAGAAAAGTAGAAGGTGGCACAGGGAGAGAAATCAGTTCGTTCCCCATGATATTACTGAGGAAAAGAGGATTGGTGCCACAACTTCAACATTATCCATCTTGTTAAGGGTTGTCTGACTCCTAACAATTCTTCACAAATTACATTTCCGTCACTTCCTGTCTTAGAGCTCTGTACTTTGCTCTAGCCAAGCCAGATGATAATGTGGAAGATTGCATTACTTTGCTGAGTATGCCCGTACCACCTGGGTAATTCTGTGGCAAAATTACAGTGACAAGAGCAGTGACAGAGGCTTAAAGCAACAACAGCCAGAGCATTCAAATCTAAGTCTGTGATTCACACCAACAGGAAGAAAATAAAGGCACAGTGTTGTTAAGTGTTTGCAGAAGGTCTAGACCCATTTTCCTGAGTTCTTGGTTGTCATTTACTATATTGCTTACATGTGTATTCTAAAACTTCATTTTAAAAGGCATTAAGGGAGACCTTGTAATATTAAGATGTAGATAGTAATTCAAGGCATTATAATATATTGCTGAAATAGGATTAAAACCAAAACGCCAAATTATCTGAGGGCAGAGGTGATAAAGTTTTATGGTCATTAACTGAAAAGGATAGGCAGTGTTGTACTTGGTCAGTACTCTAAAAACTTGGTGAGGAATTTCTGTACTGCAATTGATGGTGACTTCTCTCAGTTGCACACATGCATCCATGTTTATGCTTCGGGGAGGTAAGTAGAACCTATTTTCTCCAAAATCTCTAGCAGCATAAGAATCTTGTTTTACTGGCAAGGTGTGTTGACCACAAAACCTCTAAAGGCTACCTTAAATACAAAGATCCACACAATCCAGTCATCTTTGGTACATTCAGATGAGAGGATGATAACTGAAAAGCAACACCATTTTCTTAATAGAATCACAGAATTATAGAATGGCTCGTGTTGAAAGGGACCTTAAAGATCATTGAGTTCCAACACCCCTGCCATGGGCAAAGAAACCCACAAAATCAGGTTGCCCAGGGACTCATCCAACCCAGCCTGGAACAGCTCCAGGGACGGGGGTTACACAGCTTCACTGGGCAACCTGTTCCAGTGCCTCACCACCCTCTGAGTGAAGAATTTCGTCCTACCATCTAATCTAGATCTTCCCTCTTTTAGTTTAAAACCATTCCCCCTTGTCCTGTCATTTTCTGACCAAGTAAAAGTTACTCAACATATTTCTTATAAGACCCTTTAATTATTGAAAGGTCACAATGAGGACTCACCAGAGCCTTCTCTTCTCCAGTCTGAACACCCCCAGCTCTCTCAGCCATTCTTCAAAGGAGAGGTACTTCAGCCCTCTGAACATTGTCATGGTCATCCAGGTCCGTATCCTTCTTATGCTGGGGGCCCCAGATCTGGCTGCAGGACCACAAGGAGGGCCTCACAAGGGCAGAGCAGAGGGGGACAATCACCTCCCTCCCCTGCTGGCCACTCTTCTGTTGATGCAGCCCAGGACGCAGCTGGCCTTCTGGGCTGCAAGCACACACTGCTGGCTCATGTTGAGCTTTTCATCCACCAGAACCCCCAAGTTCTTTCTCAGCAGGGGTGCACTCAATGAGTTCTTCTCCCAGTCTGTGCTCCTGTCTGGGATTGCACTTTCCCAGGTGCAGCACCTTCCACTTGGACTTGTTGAACCTCATTACGTTCACATGGGCCCACTTTTCAAGCTTGTCCGTATCCCTTTGGATGGCATCTCTTCCTTCTGTTGCATCAACCACACCACTCAGCTTAGTGTCCTCAGAAAACTTGCTGAGGATGCACTTAATCCCCCTGTCTGTGTCATTGATAAAGACATTGAACAGTATCAGTCCCAAGACAGACCCCTGAGGGACACTACTCTTCAACTGTCTCCACCTGGACATAGAACTATTGACCACCACTCTCTGGGTATGGCCTACAAGCAAATTCCTTATTCACTGAATGGTCCACCTTTCAAATACATCACTCATCATTTAACAACACTCCCATTTAAAAAAAAAAAAAGGTTGAAAGGAAGTCACAGGGAACTACAGATCAGCATGTTACAGAATCACCGAATCACAGAATCATCTAGGTTGGAAGAGACCTCCAAGATCACTAAGTCCAACCTCTGACCTAACACTAACAAGTCCTCCGCTAAACCATATCACTAAGCTCTACATCTAGATGTCTTTTCAAGACCTCCAGGGATGATGACTCAACCACTTTCCTGGGCAGCCCATTCCAATGCCTACCAACCCTTTCAGTAAAGAAGTTTTTCCTAATATCCAGCCTAAACCTCTCCTGGCTTAAATATTCAACCTAATATCCAACCTAAACCTCTCCTCTCCTAAACCTTACTTGTCACCAGGCGCATGGGAGAATAGACCAAACCCCACCTCACTACAGCCTCCTTTAAGGTACCTGTAGAGACCGATAAGGTCACCCCTGAGCCTCCTCTTCTCCAGACTGAACAATCCCAGCTCCCCCAGCCGCTCCTTATAAGACTTGTTCTCCAGACCACTCACCAGCTTCATTGTCCTTCTCTGGACTCGCTCGAGCACCTTGATGTCCTTCTTGTACCGAGAGGCCCAAAACTGAACACAGTACTTGAGGTGCAGCCTCACCAGAGCTGAATAAAGTACTTCCCTAGCCCTGCTGGCCACACTGTTTCTTATACAAGCCAGAATGCTGTTGGCCTTCTTGGCCACCTGAGCACACTGCTGACTCATATTCAGCTGACTATCAACCAATACTCCCAGGTCCTTCTCTGCCAGGCAGCTTTCTAACCACATATCACCCAGCCTGTAGTGCTGCTTGGAGTTATTGTGCCCCAGGTGCAGGACCCGACACTTGGCCTTGTTGAACTTCATACAGTTGGCCTCGGCCCATAGGTCCAGCCTACCAATATCTTCCTGAAGAGCCTTCCTACCTTTGAACAGATCAACACACATACCTAACTAGGTGTCATCTGCAAACTTAATGACTCTGCACTCGATCCCCTCATCTAGATCATCAATAAAAGTATTAAAGAGAACTGGCCCCAGTACTGAGCCCTGGGGGCCTCCACTAGGGACCGGCCTCCAACTGGATTTAACTCCATTCACCACAACTCTTTGGGCCTGGCCATCCAGCCAGTTTCTAACCCAATGAAGTGTACACCAGTCCAAGCCAAGAGCAGACAATTTCTCGAGGAGAATGCTGTGGGGAAAGGTGTCAAAAGCCTTACTGAAGTCAAGGTAGACCACATCCGCAGCCACTCCCTCATCCACTAAGTGTGTCACTTTGTCATAGAAGGAGATCAGGTTCATCAAGCAGGACCTGCCTTTCATAAACCCATGCTGACTGGGCCTGACTGCCTGATTGCCCTGCAAGTACAGTGTGATGACACTCAAGATAACCTGCTCCATGAGCTTCCCTGGCACTGAGGTCAAACTAACAAGCCTATAGTTTCCCAGGTCTACCTTCCGGACCTTCTTGTAGATGGGCGTCACATTTGCTAGCTGCTAATTGACTGGGACCTCCACTGATAGGCAGGACTGCTGATAAATGATGGAAAGCGGCTTGGCCAGTTCTTCTGCCAGTTTTCTCAGTACCCACGGATGGATCCCACCCAGCCCCATTGACTTGTGGACAACCAAGTGCTGTAGCAGGTCACCAACCATTTCCTCGTGGATTGTGAGGGCCACATCCTGCTCCTCACCCCCTTTCACCAGCTCAGGGTACTGGGTGTCTAGAGTACAACTGGTCTTGCTGCTAAAGACTGAGGCAAAGAAGGTATTAAATACTTCAGCCTCTTCTTCATCTCTTGTCACTAAGTTTCCCCCCACATCCAGTAAAGGATGGAGATTCTCCTTAGTCCTCCTTTTCATGTTAATGTATTTGTAAAAACATTTTCTGTTATCTTTAACAGCAGTAGCCAGATTGAGCTCCAGATGAGCTTTGGCCTTTCTAATTTTGTCCCTACACATCCTTACAACATCCTTATAATCCTTCTGAGTGGCCTGCCCTCTTTTCCAAAGATCATAAACCCTCTTTTTTTTTTTTTTTTTTTTTTTTTTTTTTCCTAAGCTCTAGCCAAAACTGTCTGTTCAGCCAGGCCAGTCTTTTTCCACACCGACTCATCTTTGGGTACGTGGATACGCTGGGTACTGCTCCTGAACCTTTAATATTTCCTTCTTGAAGAGTGCCCAGCCTTCTTGGACTCTTCTGCCCTTCAGAACTGCCTCCTAAGGGACTCTGCTAACCAGTGTCCTGAACAGCTCCAAGTCTGTTCTCTGGAAATCTAAGACAGCAGTTTTACTGGTCCCCCTCCTGACTTCGCCAAGAACAGAAAACTCTACAATTTCTTGGTCACTCTGCCCAAGACAGCCCAGTAGCGCTTTCTTCCTGCATCAAGCCTACGTGAGGCAGCCGAAGGAGCCGACAGCGCCCGGCGGCCTTGCGAGGACGGCTGACGAGGCATGGGCGGAGCCAGCAATGCCCAAAGGCAGCCCCTAGGGAGCGCAAGCGGCCAGGAGGGCAAGCAAACGGCACGGAGCACTTCGAGCAGGCAGGGCGAGCAGGGAGGGCGCTCGCACCGCTCCTTTCCAATGATGGTTACAACCTGCTCGTGAAGAGCCCAGCCGTTGTATGCACCCAGCAGAAAGCCATGGCCTCTGCATCCCATGTGGCCTCTCCAGCCATGGTTACCGGTGTGGCTGCCCTGACAGAGGTCTCAGGGAAACACACGGCCCTGCAAGTCTTGGGCTGCAGGGTGTGCCAGAGTCTTCCCTCTGTCAGTGTCTGAGAGCAGCAGCAGTGGGTATGCCTGTGGGAGGTGTGCCCAGGTTGCGCTCAGCATGGTGGCAAAGCTTCAGGAGGAGCTGAGTAGGCTGAGGAGTGTCAGGGAGCCAGAGAGGGAAATTGACTGGTGGAAGCACACTCTACTCTCTCAGAAACAGACTCGCGAGCCAGCCACCACAGAAGAAAGGTTCTATCCCACCAGGAAGCCATTGCACAAGAGACAAAGGTCCCCCCATCCCACCAGGTACTAGGAGAGGGACTAGGCCACAGGGGGGGGGAATGGAAGCAGGTTTCTGCTAGAAAGGGGAGATAGCTTGGGCTAGGAAGAGGAGTATCTGAGGACTGAAGGAGCTGCCCAGACCCTCAGCTGCAGGGAACTCCAGAACGTGGCAGGCCCAATAGGGCCTGAAGGCTGAGGTGGCAGAGGATGCCTTGGATACAGTGACCTTAAGATGGCGGATTTGAGTTCCCTGAAAGGAGATGTCAAGGCCTACCACCCAGGGCTTTAGGAGAGCAGACTTGGTCACAGAATCATAGAATATCCTGAATTGGAAGGGACTCACAACGATCATCAAGTCCAAATCCTTGCACCACACTGGTCTACCCCAAAATTCAAACCATATGACTAAGAGCACAATCCAAATGCTTCTTGAACTCCCAGCAAGCTTGGTGCCATGACTATGTCCCTGGGGAGCCTGTTCCAGTGCATGACAACCCTCTTGCTGAAGAATCTTTTCCTGATATGCAGCCTCAACCTCCCCTGTCACAGCTTGACTCCATTCCCTTAGGTCCTGTTGCTGGTCACTAAAGAGAATAGATAGGTGCCTGTCCCTCCACCCCCCTCATGAGGAAGCTGTAGACCACAATGAGGTCTCCCCTCAGCCTCCTCTTTTCCAGGCTGAACAGGCCAAGTGACCTCAGCCACTCCTCATATATCTTCCCCACTAGGCCCTTCATCACCTTCGTAGCCCTCCTCTGGACACTCCTTCCAGTTTAGGATCATCAGCAAAATTACTCAAAACACCTTCTAGTTCTATATCCAAATAGTTGAATGGCTGAAAGCACAGCCATGACCTCACACCGTGCAAGACAAGGCCTCTGTGAGGTCAGGGCTGGCTGGTATTAAAAATTCCACTGGCCAATGCCTGGCACTGTGGGCCGTGTCTGCTCAGCTGGAAGGAGCTTGCGGTGTCCTGCTAGCTGTGTGCCCATGGCAGGCGCGTTCCTCCTGCTGATTGCTGTTGGCCTTCTTGCTGACTGCCCTTGCCCTGGGCAGAGAGCCCTCCTGTAGCTGAACAGGAAGAACTTCACAAGCAGAAGGCTTCACCATGGAGACAAGGTCACGGGGGCATTTGAGAGCCCTGCAGCAAAGAACCCCCGAGGAACACTCAGGGGAGGAAGCAGGGCATGGCCAGCTCCCCAGAAATGGGTACAAGGGGGTTGCTGTGTTGTGGGGACATCAGCTGGGGGGTAGCACAGACAGAGGCTCGTGTGGGGCTGGGGGGACACAAAGCAGAAGTCCACAAGTGCTATGGGCAGAGCAAGGGCTCTAGGCCTTGGAACCCCACTGTAAGTGGCAAAGAGACTAAGGAACGTTCTCAGAGTTGTCATCTCCTTTTCTGAGGGTGCTCATGGAACACTTTCTCTTGACCAGTTCTGCCAGTGGTGCTGACTTTGGGGGGCTGCTTTGGCAGCTCTCCATCACCAGCTGACCCTCAAGATTGTGGTTTCTTGGCTCATAAGAGAAAATTCCCCATGAAGGGATCTGCCCCAAACCTTAAGCACTGGCAACACCAGGACTTGCTATTTTTCAGGCAAAGCAACACCCTGGCGAAGAAGAGGCTCTTCACGATCCTCTTGATTATCGTGGCTGCTTTCAGTGAGTATTTCTGCACTGCCAGCGGTAGCACAGAGGCACAGGATGCATGTCCCAGTGTGATGCAGAGGTGCTGGAGGTCCACGGGGCCCTTCCAGCCTTGCACTTCCATGGTTCAGGGAGCTAGCTCCCCAGATACTAGCTACATGCAGATCCCACCTGGCCTCACAGCTGATACGGACATACACAAGCCTGCAGAGGGGAGGCTGTATGGCCTTCCCACCTCGCTGGCATGATCAGAGTGCATGTGAGAGAGAAGCACACAGACAGACAGACAGACAGGGGGAGAGGACAGCTTTTCAGCTACGAAGGGGGGAGGTTGGAAAAGGTCCTTGTGTCTCCTGGAAACTAGTGCCAGGCTGGGGGCCATGCTGGGTAACCACCCAGTTCCCACACTGCTCTGCCATGGCTGCTTCAGCAGAGCCTTGCTCAGAGGTGTGCTGGGGGAAGCAGAGACAGTAGGAGGCAGGGCCAGACGT
Organism: Heteronetta atricapilla; assembly: GCA_011075105.1. Classification (NCBI taxonomy): domain Eukaryota; kingdom Metazoa; phylum Chordata; class Aves; order Anseriformes; family Anatidae; genus Heteronetta; species Heteronetta atricapilla. The sequence goes on along the minus strand of CM021763.1, from coordinate 34,303,028 downwards.
GGGCATTGCCTGGGAATTAGAACATGTCTAAATCGGGGCTTCACCATGGGGGTGTGGAGGGAGGGGGATGTGGAGGGCTCTCTCCCTGCAAACAGGAGAGGGAAAATGGGGAGCAGCTGTGGGGTGCTAAGCACACAGACCAGGGCCACACAGACCGTGGGGAGAGGGTTCCTGCTTGGAGCCACATCCTTTCTCTGCACCAGTTCATCGTGTCCTCGGGCAGCTTCTCGCCCTGCTGCTGTGGGAGGAGAGGGCATGGCTGTGGGGATCATTAGAAACCCTAGTGAAATAACTCTGTCGGTGATGTGTTTCCAGTTGTTGGCTTCTCTGGGGCATGTGTGGCAAGAATAGGGCAGGAACGGCATGAGCAAAAGGTCAGTGACTGCTGTTGATGAGAGGAAAATCCCAGAGTGGAGCTCTGCTGGTGGCAGCTGGGCAAACTGCTGCATCCTCCATTTCCGAGCAGTTAGCCAGAGAAGCAGCAGCTTCTGCCATGCTGCGCTAGAGCTGCTGGCTCTGGAAAGCCACAGCAGCTCCGGTGCTCCAGTGGAGGACCTTTCTCTTTCAGGTGCTGCTGGAGCAGTGTTTGCCCGAAGTAGTGGCCACAAGGTAAGAGGCCTCTCTTCACCTGCACCTCATATGGTAGAGCTGTTGCAGCCAGCCTTGTGGCAGCAGTCCCTTGCGCCCAGGGCTCAGGCTCCTCCCTCCCTCTCTTTCGCTAATGGCAGCAGTGAAGGGAAGGAAGCACTGGAAAGCTGGCAAAAGAAGAGAGGGCTTGAGCACCTGTGTCTGCTCATCCCTGAGCTTGGAGGCTCCCTAACAAGGTCTGCTTTGCTGATACCTGCAGGAACAGGCTTGCTGTGCTGCGGAATCAGAATGCGAAGATGCTCCAGGAGCACACTGACGTGGTGGTGCTGCTGACTGAGGAGGTCAGCACTCTGAAAAAGGTGATCCTACACTTTGGGGAAGAGGGCTTGGATGAGCAGGGGCCCTTGACAACTTGACAAAGCCCTTCCTGGGTTTGCTGGTGGAGTTTTCTAGCTTACCCCAGCCACCTATCTCTTGCCAGGGGCAGCTTGTTTGCCCTAAAAGTCCTTTCTCCTGGCCCGGCTGGACCAGGCAATGTCAGCCAGGTCTGGGAGGACTGTCAGAGAACATAATGTTGGGCCTGGACACACACCCACACTATGGCCATGGACACCAATGTTTTTGCCAAGTTCTCTCTTGTCAGAAGACTTTGAGCCTTGCAGCACATGGGACAAATCTTGTTTGGGTTTTCTGACATGGACGTCTTCCTTTGCGTGGTACTGACATGGTTGTTTCCTTTGTTCCCTTCTGTCTTTCCCAGGAATTTCAGGACATGCAAGACACAGTGTCTATGAACTTCCAGAAAAGGTCCGAACAGATGCTTGACTGGTCTCTGAAAAGCACAGGTATGGACACAGGCAAGCAGATCTCATGTTGCTAGGCTCCTGCTTGGCCCTCACAAAAGGAAGGTAGTGGCACTGCAGACTTGGACCTCTGGCAAAATCACGGGGCCCAACAGCAGCTACTTTGGCTCAGCCTTGTGTTGCCCTGGGGCTCCTTGCTGGTGCTCCTGCCATTCCGCACCTGGCCCGTCACTCTCTCCTCTGCATGAAGCTGTTGTGGGGACCAAAAATCAGTGGCCGGGTCATCCTTTGCCACTGCCAATTGGTGGCACCTGGGCTGGAGTCTGCTGCGCTGCCCGTGGGGGCTTGCTGTCTGCCTGCACCTACAGCCCTTGGCTTTAGGAAGCTCTGAGAGAGACACCATCACAGGACACAGGCATCCCCCCTCCTTTCCTGGGGCACCTCCCAGGTAGCAGTGCTGACAGGCAGCCTTACAAATAGCCTACAGCCAGCAGTCTTGTGTGACTGGGCCTCCAGCTGTCAGCTGCTCTCTTCTCCCTTCAGGGGCCACCATTGACGTGCAACGATCTTCGAAGACATACACATGGGATGGCATGCTATCATGCAGGCTGTTCTGGCTGCCTTGTACCCCAAACCCTCCAGACACTATTCTGCAGGTACGGTAGAAGAAACCATCAGTGCCGGTTTGCTCCCCCTTATAAAGCTTGGGACAGGCTGTGGGGCACCTCCCCTCAGGAGAGAGAGGAGAGGGACCCCCACAGGCACAGGCACTGCCTGTGTGCTGGCGTGGGCCCCATCACAGCCCAGCCATTCACTGCTCTTGCCCTCTGCTTTCAGCCAGACGTTTCTCTGGGCAACTGTTGGGCTTTCCAAGGGGCTCAGGGCCAGGTGGTCATTAGGTTGCCTGCAAAAATCCAAGCAACCATGGTCACCATCCACCACACCTCTGAGACGGACTCAGAGCTTGTGAAATTCAGCAGTGCCCCCCGAGATTTCACCGTCTCTGTAAGTCTCTGCTGGGCACTAGGGGCTGGGATGCATCCAGGGCAAGCTGTCACAGGGATGAGCCTGACTTGCTGGCCTGTTCTTTACCTCCACAGGGAGTGGATGAGGAAACAGAAGCTGAAATTCTGCTCGGGACATTCACCTATGCCATGCAGAATAAGCCTGTGCAGACCTTCCCTCTGCAGGTACAGTCAGAGGGGGTGGGCAGGAGGCCATTCCAGAAATGCTGTGTGGGCAGCAAGTCAGTGGCAGGAGTGCGGAGGGTCCCTCCAAGGGCAGGGGCCCCAGGCCATGTGAGAGAGGCAGGGTGGGCTGGGAGGGTAGGCATTGGGCCACAGGGCAGCTGACACTGAACTAGGACCGGGCTGTCCCTGTTGCCGTGTGTGCCTGGAGATCCCAAGCTGCACGTGCTGGGCAGGGACTGGTAGCAAAGAGGGCAGCCAGCACTGTGCCCTGGCCTCAGGACTTTCTCCTCAGTCCTTGCCCATTTCCCCTAGGATCAGAGAGCCTCAGGCTTCCACGGCTGCCTGCCGCACCCTCAGAGGCTGGCTGTTGGCTCTGCCTGGGCACAGGGAGCCTTGGTGGCCTGGGTGGGAGAGGAGAAGCAGCGAGAAGCTGTCTCCTTGGCCAGAGCAGGAGCTGGTCATGGAGCAGGGGCCTGGCTGACCAAGAAAGAGGAGTGGAGGAAGCTCTGGTTCCTTCTACCTTTCTCTTTGCAGGAGATCCCCAGAACATTTCAGTTCATCAAGCTCGTCATACAGAGCAACTGGGGAAATCCAGAATACACCTGCATTTACCGGGTGCAGGTGCATGGGAGAGGAACGGCTACCAGTCATTGGCCAGAAGACATGTCTTCTGCCAACAACAATAAAAAATAATAACAAAAAAATGAGATGAGGGATGTGGTTTGGCAGTCTGGTGTTGTGCAAAGTGATGTTTTAACACTGGCCCTCTCCAAGCTGCCAGTTCTTACCTTTTGCAGGCTGAGGCCTTCCTCGGGCTTACCCACGGCACACAATGAGCAGCACCTAGCAGAAGCACCACTGGGGTGGTCCACCAGCCTCATGTTACCCTCTTTACTGCCACTCTTTGTGCCTGACCCTTCAGCCAGTAGTTCACCCCTTGTACTGTGTTCTTCTCCAGCTGGGCATTTTGTCCTGAAGGATATTGTGAGAGACAGTATTAAAAGACATGCCAAAATCCAGAAAGAAGGAAAAAACAAACAAACAAACAAACAAACAAACAAACAAAAAAAAAAACAGCAAAAACAAACAAACAAAACACCAAACAAACAAACAAAAAAACCCCTCCACGTCTTAAACTTCATCCACCTATGTGCATAACCTGGTCGTAAAAGGATATTAAGCTGGTAAGGCATGACTTTCCCTTCATGAACTCATGTTGGTTTGGACCAATAACTGCATTGTCTTTCAAGTGTTTTGCAGTAACTCCAAGAATAGTCTCTGTAGTTTTACCACGCACGAACGAGAGACTGAGAGGCCTGCAATTATTGGGCTCTTCTTTCTTGACCTTCTTGAAAACTGAATTAACATTAGCTACTCTCCTGCCAACTGGGACCTCCCCAGATTCCCAAGATTGTAGATAAATAGCCTGGAAGATGTCTCTACATAACATTGGCTGGCTCTGGAAATATGCCTCTGCCAAGATACTCTTCCTAGCCCAAGCTATCTCCTCTTTCTAGCAGAAACCTGCTTCCATTCCCCCCCCTGTGGCCTAGGCCCGCTCCTAGTACCTGGTGGGATGGGGGGACCTTTGTCTCTTGTGCAATGGCTTCCTGGTGGGATAGAACCTTTCTTCTGTGGTGGCTGGCTCGCGAGTCTGTTTCTGAGAGAGTAGAGTGTGCTTCCACCAGTCAATTTCCCTCTCTGGCTCCCTGACACTCCTCAGCCTACTCAGCTCCTCCTGAAGCTTTGCCACCATGCTGAGCGCAACCTGGGCACACCTCCCACAGGCATACCCACTGCTGCTGCTCTCAGACACTGACAGAGGGAAGACTCTGGCACACCCTGCAGCCCAAGACTTGCAGGGCCGTGTGTTTCCCTGAGACCTCTGTCAGGGCAGCCACACCGGTAACCATGGCTGGAGAGGCCACATGGGATGCAGAGGCCATGGCTTTCTGCTGGGTGCATACAACGGCTGGGCTCTTCACGAGCAGGTTGTAACCATCATTGGAAAGGAGCGGTGCGAGCGCCCTCCCTGCTCGCCCTGCCTGCTCGAAGTGCTCCGTGCCGTTTGCTTGCCCTCCTGGCCGCTTGCGCTCCCTAGGGGCTGCCTTTGGGCATTGCTGGCTCCGCCCATGCCTCGTCAGCCGTCCTCGCAAGGCCGCCGGGCGCTGTCGGCTCCTTCGGCTGCCTCACGTAGGCTTGATGCAGGAAGAAAGCGCTACTGGGCTCAATCCCCCACTTCGCTGCAGAATGTGTCTGCCCTGGAGTGAGCTGATGGCCTCAAGAGATTCCTCACTGAGAAGCACTGAAGAACCTATTTGCTGTCCAGGCAATCTCTCTAGAGAGGATTCCTGCCTGCTGGGAGCCTGCATTTACTATACCACAGGGGCTGGTCAAGTCAGCTGAGCTCCACTCATTTCTACCCTTTCATTGTCGGGTTGAATGAGGCTGCAATGAGGAGACTCCAAAATACCAAAAGGGACTTTTATGTCCCTTGGGAAGATGTTAAGGGGTCAGGAGCGCACATAGTGTTCTCCTCTGTTTCTGCCAGTTGGAGACTTGGACCCAGGAAGGAGACAAACAGACCAAGTGAACAATTGGCTGCGTGGCGGGTGCCATGCTCAAGGTTTTGGATTCTGCAATCTTGGATGGGCTTTTGAGAGATGGGGCACGTTGACATGGGATGGGGCGCACCTGACCAGGTGGGGCAAGAGCGTGCTGGGCAGCAGGCTGGCTGGGCTTATCATCAGGGCTTTAAACTAGATTCAGCAAGAGAAGGGGACATACCTCTGAGTGACAAAGAACCAGGCAACACCAACACTTTAGGAAACAACAGGGAAATACCTGGGAATTGTCCCAGAGGAATTAGGCAAGGCTCCTCTAAAAAGGTGGTGTGACCGACAGCTCAGCTGAAGTGCCTCCATACCAATGCACACAGCATGGGAAACAAGCAGGGGCGATGGAAACAATGGTGCAAATTGAAAACTATGACCTGATTGCTATTATGGAGGCATGGTGGGATGAGTCAATGAACCAGAACACTGAAATCAAGGACTACAAGCTTTTTAAAAAAGAGAGTCAGGGCAGGAGGAGAGGGATAGGGCTGTTGCCCTCTGTGTTAAGAAGTGGAGAGATTGCAAAGAGCAAAGTCAGCACCCTGAACTATTCAAGAGGGAAGTTCCAGCTGTTTAAAAGCATTGTGGATGAGATGAGTGCAAGAAGCCTCCATTGCCACATGTAAAAAAGCAAGCAGGGTAGGTAGGAAACAGCGTGGCTGAGCAAGGGCCTGCTGGTCAAACCGAGGCATAAGAAGGAGATGCACAGGCAGTGGAAGCAGGGACATGAGGCCTGGGCAGAGTACAGGGATGCCATCTGGATGTGTAGGAATGGAATGAGGAAAGCCAAGGCACAGGTGGAACTGAACTTGGCAGCGGTTGTAAAGAATAACAAGATAGGTTTCAAACTCCTAGTTCTAAAGACAGGAGCACAGACTGGGAGAACTCACTGAGAGCAGCCCTGCAGGGAAAGACTTGGAGATTCTAGTGGACAAAAAGGTTGACATGAGCCAGCAGTGCGCGCGCTTGCAGCCCAGAAGGCCAACTGCATCCTGGGCTGCATCAGCAGAGAGGTGGCTAGCTAGTCAAGAGAGGGGACTGTCCTTCTCTGCTCTGCCTTAGTGAGGCCCCACTTGTAGTGCTGCATCCAGGTTTGGGGCCGCCAGCACAAGAAGGATGTGGGTGAGTTCAAGAGACTCAGGACTGTTATGGAAGGACACATGGAAAAGCAAGGTAGAAAAGGAGGAGCTGCTCCTTCTGCCCTGAGCAGAGGCTTGTTTCCATTTACATCTCTCCCTCAAATCGATGCCTTCTGCTTGCTGGACAAATCAGCCTTGTCATGGGATCTGCCCAGCTGACATGTCTATTCCAGTGAGGGCAGAGGGTAGGGTTCCACCACCATTATGGCCATTAGACCAAGAGTGTTGGAGAAGAAGAAACCACCTCAGGCACACCCAGGGTGCCTTGCAAGCATCATGCTCCTCCCAGCATGCGACAACAGCTGCTGCTGCTACTGCTGCTTGAAAACAATTCTACTTTTCTTCCATTGATCTGATTATTTAACTAAGCATGTCAGAGATAAAGGATAGAGACAGCCAAGAAAAATATCAACGAAAATACACAGTGTGAATTTGAAGTCCAGCATACTTTCTTCATAGGCCAATGATAAATTGTATATTATCATCCTGCAGTGATGTTTTTAGTGACAAAAGAAAACCCGGGAAAGTGTTGGAGGCAATTAGTGGTTTCTGCGTTCTGTATGTAGCTCCTATCCTGGTACCTAGAGTCAGAGAATGACAGAATGTTAAGGATTGGAAGGGACCTTGAAAGATTATCTAGTCCAAAACCCCTGCTGGAGCAGGAACACCTAGATCAGGTCACACAGGAACATGTCCAGGTGGGTTTTGAATGTCTCTAGCAGAGAAGGAGGTTCCGCAACTCCCCTGGGCAGCCTGTTCCAGTTTACTGTCACCCTCACTGTGAAAAAGTTTCATCTCATATTTAAGTGGAACCTCCTATGTTCCAGGTTGCACCTGTTGCCCCTTGTCTTCCTATCATTGGATGTCACCGAGAAGAGCCTGGCTCTGTCCTCCTGACACTCACCCTTTACATATTTTTCAACATTAATAAGGTCACGCCTCAGTCTCCTCTTCGCCAAGCTAGAGACCCAGTTCCCTCAGCCTTTCCTCATAAGGGAGATGCTCTACTCCCTTAATCATCCTCGTGGCTCTGCACTGGACTGTCTCAAGCAGTTTCCTGTCCTTCTTGCACTGAGGGGCTGTGGTGGTTTTATTCGGGTGGGCAGCCGAGTTCCACCATGGCAGGCCTCTTATTGTCCCTCCTCAAAGGGGAAGAGGGAGAAAATTCAACACAAAGGGCTCAAGGTTTGAGATAAGGATGATTTAATTAAAAGAAAAAGCTTGCACAGAAGCACAGAAAGAGAAAAGCTGTTACTTTCTACTTTCCATCAGTGAGCGCTGTTTGGCCACATCCGTGGAAGCAGGGCCTCAATATGCATAGTGGTTATTCAGGAGGACAGATGCTTCCATGAGAGCTATCCCTCTCCTTACCATTTCCCACCTTTTATTGCTGAGTATGATACCATATGTTATTGAATATTCCTTTGGTCAGTTTAGCACAGCTGCCTTGGTGATGTCCCCCCCCATCTCTTGCCCACCTCCATCCTGCTGGCTCTTGGAGGCTTGGAGGGAGTCCTGATGCAGTGCTAGTATTGTGCAGAAATAGGCACAACACTGGCATGATACCAGTGCTATTCAAGCTGGAAGTGCAGAACACAACACTATATGGGCTGCTGCAGGGAAAGTTTACGGCATCCCAGCCAGACCCAGCACAGGGGCTCAGAACTGGATGCAATATTCTAGATGTGGTCTCAGCAGGGCAGAGTAGAGGGGTAGGAGAACCTCTCTCAACCTACTAACCACACCCCTTCCAATACATCCCAGTATGCCACTGGCCTTCTTGACCACAAGGGCACAGTGCTGGCTCATAGTCTTCTTGGGAGATGGCTAGGGGAGTGGCTGACACACTGGAAGGCTGTGCTACCATCCAGTGGGACCCAGACAGGCTGGAGAGTTGGGCGGGAAGAAATTCAATTAAATATAACAAGGGCAAATGTAGAGTCCTGCATCTGGGCAAGAACAACCCCAGACACCAGTGTAAGTTGAGGGCTGCCCTGCTGGAGAGCAGTGAAGGGGAGAGGGACCTGGCACACTATTTACCAGGACTGCCCACCCGAATAAAACCACCACAGCCCCTCAGTGCAAGAAGGACAGGAAACTGCTTGAGACAGTCCAGTGCAGAGCCATGAGGATGATTAAGGGAGTAGAGCATCTTCCTTATGAGGAAAGGCTGAGGGAACTGGGTCTCTAGCTTGGCGAAGAGGAGACTGAGGCGTGACCTTATTAACGTTGATAAATATGTAAAGGATGAGTGTCAGAAGGACAGAGATTAGAAGATTAAAAAAACTATCTGCTACTGAGATTCCTTAAGGGAAAATATACATTTTACTAGGAGTCAAGCCAGAGAAATAGTCTGTGGACTCCTTTTTTTTTTTTTTTTGTTAGGTTTTTTGTGGTGTGTGTGTGTGTGTGTGTGGTGTGTGTGTGTGTGTGTACATGCCTGAGTTTCAAGCATGAAAAAGGAAGCGGTGAATAAGAAATGTGTTTTTTATGCAATAGTGAGATGGAGACACAGGTTTATATATCTTCTAATCCAAGGTGTATCACTGCTTCTCTCCCCCTGAGGTCTTTACTGCTGTGCCTCTATATCAGGTCTGTGCCTATAGATCATTAATATTTGCACAAGGCTTCTAAATGCAAATATATATATACATATATGCATATTATTAGTAAAGATTTTGGGGGATCTGTTAGGTAAAAGGAACTGGGTAATAGTTGTCGGAGAAGGAAGTTACCTTTCTCTGACACCTCTCAGATTGGGTGCTGAACAAGGAAACAGATGGTCTCAGAAGGTGCATATGAGGAAAAATGCCATTAATATTTTTTAAATCTCACATAACAGGAACTCTTAATGAATAGCAATGCTGTAAACTGTATAACCTGATAGGGCAAGTAACAGTTACGAAAATTCAGAGCTAATGGACATGATTCATACATTTTTAATGTCAATGCTGTTGAAGATATTGCAATAACCCTTTTAGTAATATAGATGTTACACTGAACAGCAGATGAGTATCCTGTTGGTTCTGAAATACTCTTCTTCCTTGTCACACTCCCTGATTCATAGAATCATAGAATGGCTTGGGTTGCAAGGGACGTTAAAGATCATCTAGTTCCAAGCTCCCTGTGATATGAGCAGGGACACCTCCCACAAGATCAGGTTGCCCAGATTGTCCAATCTGGCCTTGAACAGCTCCAGGGACTTCCTGGGGCATTTACATCTTTTCCGGGCAACATGTTCCAGTACCTCACCTTTACCTCATAGTAAAGAATTTCATCCAAATATCTAATTCTATCCTATTTTGTTTAAAAACATTTCTCTTTGTCCTATCACTGTCTGTCTGAGGAAGAAGTTCATCTCCATCTTTTTTATAAGCCCTCTTTCAGTATTGAAAAGCTGCAGTGTGGTCTCCATGGAGTCTTCTCTTCTCCAGGCTGAATATCCCCAGCCATCTCAGCCTTTCTTCACAGGAGAGGTGCTGTGATGGTCGTAGTCGTCTGGGTGGCCGAACTCCACCACAACTGCTCTCTCACTCCCCCTCCTCAAAGAGGAACAGGGAGAAAATATGATGAAAAGGGCTCAAGGGTAGAGATAAGGACTAGGAGATGGCACAGTAATTATTGTGACGGGCAAAACAGACTCAGCATAGGGAGATAGTAAGATTTATTGCCTATTACTAACAAGCTAGAGAAGTGAGAAACAAAGGAAAGAAACTGAAAGCACCTCTCCCCCCCCGCCCCCCCCCCGCCATCCACCCTCTTCCACCTCCTCCCCCCGAGTGGTGCAGGGGAACGGGGGAATGGGGCTTGTGGTCTGTCTATAGCGCTTCTCCTCCGACACTCCTTCTTGGTTACTCATCCCCTGTGCTGTGGGGTCGCTCCCATGGGATGCAGTCCTTGCTGAACTGATCCAGCATGGGATTCCCACAGGCAGCAGCTCTTCAAGAATTGCTCCAGATATGTGTCCATACCACGGGATCCATCCATCAGGAGCAAACTGCTCCAACCTGGATTCCCCATAGGCAGCAGCTCCTGCCAGGTCACCTGCTCCTGCATGGTCTCCTCTCCATGGGCTACAGCTCCAGCCCAGAATCTGCTCTGGCAGAGGTATTCCACAGGCTGCAGTCTGCCGTCAGTGCAGGTCCACCTGCTCCACTGTGGAACTCCATGTTCCACAGCTCCACCATGGTACTCCATGGGCTGCAGGGGGACAGCCTGCTTCACCATGGTCCTCACCAGAGGCTGCAGGGGACTTCTGCTCTGGCGCCTGGAGCACCTCTCCCCCTCCTTCTTCACTGACCTTGGCGCCTGCAAGGCTGTTCCTCAGTCCTCTCACTCTCCCAGCTGCTTTGTGGTGCAAGGTTTTTTTTTCCCTGTCTTAAATCTACTCTCACAGAGGCACAAAACAGCATCACTTACTGGCTCAGCTCTGGTCAGCAGTGGGGCTCTTACCAAACATGGAGAAGCTTCTAGATCCTCCTCACAGAAGCAACCCCTATGGCCCCCTGCTACCAGAACCTTGACATGTAAACCCACTACAGGTGCTCAGCCCTCTGAGCATCTTCATGGCCCTCCTCTGGATCCCTGCTAACAAACCCACTTCCTTCTTTTGCTGGGGGCCCAAGACATGTATGCAGCAGTCCAGGTGTGGCCTCACAAGGGCAGAGTAGAGGGGGACAATCATCTCCCTTCACCTGATGGTGACTCCTCTGTTGATTCAGCCCAGGATGCAGTTGGTCTTCTGGGCTGCAAGCACACACTGCTGGCTCATGTTGAGCTTTTCGGCCAACAGAACCCCCAAGACCTTTTCTGCAGGGCTGCTGTCAATGAGTTCTTCTCCCAGTCTGTCTTCCTGTCTGGAATTGCACTTTCCCAGGTGCATCACCTTCCACTTGGCCTTGTTGAACCTCATGTGGTTTACATGGGCCCACTTCTCAAGCTTGTCCACGTCCCTTTGGATGGCATCCCTCCCTTCTGTTATATTGACTGTATGACTCAGCTCAGTGTCCTCTGCAAACATGATGGGGGTTCACTCAATCGCATTGTCTATGTTATTGATAAAGACATTGAACAGTATCAGTCCCAAGACAGACCCATGAGAGACACCACTCATCACTGACCTCCATTTGGACATAGAATCATTGACCGACACTCTCTGGATGAGGCCTTCAAGCCAATTCCTTATCCACTGACAGGTCCATCCCTCAAATCAATCTCTCCACAGTTTAGAGATCAGGATGTCATTTGGGACCGTGTCAGAAGACTTTACAGAAGTCCAGGTAGATGTCATTGATTGGTCTTCCCTTGTCAACAGATGTAGGCACTCCATCATAGAAGACCACCAGACTAGTCAGGCACAATTTCCCCTCTGGGAGGCCGTGCTGTCTCAGATCACCTCCATGTGCTGTGTGTTGACGTAGCTTCCAGGAGTATCTGTTCTATATCTTCCCAGCCACAGAGGTGAGGCTCACTAGTCTAGTTATCTGTGTCCTCCTTTCTACCTTTTTTTTTGGGGGGGTGGGGGGAATGATGTTTCCCTTTCCTCATCAACTGGGACTTCACCTCACTGCCAAATAAGATGGAGGGAGGCTTGGCAACTCCGTCAGTCAGCTCCACAAGGACCCTGGGATGCATGTAATTGGGCCCCATAGACTTGTACCTGTTCAATTTCATCAGGTGGTCTCAAAACTGCTCCTAGCTTACAGTGGGAGGGACTTTGCTCCCCCAGCCCTCACGTAGAGGCTCAGGGATTTGAGAGATGTGGAAGGCCTGACTGCCAATGAACTTGGTAAGTGGCTCAGCCTTCTCCATATCTGTTGCTACCAGTTCTCCCATCTACTTTATTGTTTATTCATTTGAAAGTTTCTTTTTTTTTTTTTTTTTTGTCTTTTTCTTTGGGTCATGTCATGTTCTACCTGTTTCCTTTAAAAGGTATTTATTGAGCAGCAGTCACAGCAGTCTAAATTCTTTACCAAAATGTAGGCAATATGCTCTTTCAATAATTGAATGGTCTACTCAATCTTCACTAAATTAATTAAATATATATTTAGTTTCTTTTCTAGGAGAGTAAGAGAGAATATAAGGAAGCAGGAAATGATCTTTACACATCAGTCTCTCTTAGGAAATAATTGAATGCAAAGACTACTGACCAGTTATAATGAGCTTTTATTAACTTTTCTACCAGCATTTCCATTCTTTGTCTACTAAGATCTCCTCCCTTAGTCAGTATGGCAGCACTTCTAGGTGGATGGCAGTGCAGTAGAAAGATGTTTTTGCTCATCTAGCACTTGTGGAAACAAGAAAATGTTTCCTCTGAAGCTTCACAGCACTGTCTGGAAATGTACCTTTTGTGCACAGTACGTCCAAATTTCTGGGAAGAATGAAGAATTCAGGCTCACCTCACTCAAAGTTTAAGTACATATTAAAGATAAAGAAGGAGATAGACTATTACTATGGGATCACATTTCGCTATTAGATATGTTGTAATACTGTAGGTGTTGGGTAACTGCATCTCACTCAAAATGTTACAGGACTAATGGCTTGGTGAGATCTCATGACAAAGTTACTCTGGTGCAATAATTTTCCTAAAGGGAGCTTATCCAATAATATTGCTAAAGAGCTACTCCAAATTTAGGCTAGCAGAAACAGGAGCATGACCGAACCCAGACCTGTGCTGAAACAAAAACTTCCTGTTTCTGAATTTCCATGGAAAGTAACTCCACAGCTCTTTATGGCCAGCAAGGTCAAAGGGAGGAGATGGATTCTGTGGAGAGGTAGGGAAGATATGATTTATTCCTGTAAACATAATGGGGCTTAGTTAAGGGTTATTTCAATCTAAGATACCTTGTGTTTGTACAGTAAATTGAAAAGAAAAAAAATATATATATACACCAAAATACCCTGGGTATTTCTCTGAATGATCTCCCAGGAATAACTCTAATAGAATTAGACGGTAACTTGAGCCACAGGGAGTGTGCAAGACATGTGGGAGGAAGAGGATGAAGGAAACAGAGGTGCCCATATAAATGAGTAAAGAAAACTTGTTGGGCCTCACAGCTAAATGCATATCTCCTAAGTCTTCCTTCTTCCTGGGAAGATCTCAGCCTCATCTCTAGCACTTTCAGAGTAGATAACCTAATGGCATTCAGTTTGGCTGAATTACAGAAGTAGTATTTTCATGAGGATGAACTGTTGAACAATAGTCTGTTGAATTACTCATGCTTCCCTTTTGCGGTCATGCATGTTTTGTTTTCCATAGCAGCATTTTTTAATTATTTATTTTTAGTGCATATTAAGAATTCACCAGTCCTACTTCCACTATTCAGAGACTCTGGGTTTGCTTCCACAGCATGGTCACATAGCATCCTTTTAGAGTATTTTTCTGAAATCTGTTGACAGGAAGCAAACAATAGTTTTTATGAATTTTGTGAATCAGTTTTTTTAAAGCATACAGAAGGTGTGGGGGTAAAGCTGTTGCTCTTGACACCTTTGCTTTCTATTTTTTCAGTTTTAGTGAGAAATTGAGGCCTTCATAGCTAATGATGGAACTCTGGTAGGACTAGCTTTTCTCCATCACAGCCTACAGTAGACAAGAACCTAATAATGAAGAAGAGGAATTGCAATGTATTTGTACAATAGAAACTTTACCTAGAACAGATTCAAAATGATTAAATTGGATAAGCAATCATGCAGATGCTCAGCTGCCCCTGGACAAAAATGTTAAATGAAAAAATGTTAAATGAAAACAACAGGATATTTACACTAACATTTATCCTCCCAAAAAACTGTCAGTCAAGCATTTTCTCTCTTCTCCTGAGAAACAGGATTTGTCAGATTTCCTGAGCCAGTTGTATTTAAAGAATAAACCAATTAAAACAAAAAAGAATATATGTTTTTCCTACAAAGGAGCTCTTCATTTGTGCTTGTCTTTTCTTAAAAAAAGGGGGGGGGGAGGGTTTACAAAATGTTTGACTACAAACTTATGCTAAAAACATTCTTGTGTAAGTGAACTTTTTTTTTTTTTTTTTTTTTTTTTTTTTTCCCCTTTGGTCAACATTTAGCTTCTTAGTGGTCTACTCAATTAACTTTGTCAATAGAACAGCATAAACGTGGCTACTTCGTTGTACTCTCTGTTTTTTGTGAGACTTCCTCCTTTTGATCAATATCTTACCATAGGAGTAGTCTCAAACAAGTGGACCTATGTGTGTACTGATGTGTTAGACAGATGATTTGTCCCTACGTTAGTGCTGTCTGCTGCAGGCAGGCATTGATGTAACAGTGCAGAATGATGTCTCTTAAACCTATTTCCCAAATGCAACCATTTCATAGCACAGAAAAAGAAATATAACTGTTAATCTACACAGCTAACAAAAAGCACTGCTGAATCCCATGCTGTCTGTACCTGTGAACATTATCATTCCCTCTGCCATCTAAAAAAAAGCCTAATTCTTGCAAATACCAAAGAATAATATAATACACTTTTATTTTAATGCATTTGTGATTGCATTATATTTAACTTGCTTTAGGCTTTGTTCTGCTAATTCTGGTTTATAAGGTTAAACCTTGGTCATTAAAATGAGAAAAACCTACCATTAAGGTTCTTCTACTAGGTCATAAATGTAAACAAAAAGCCAAGAAACTAACTAGAGCTACCCACATCCATGCTTTGGGCTAATGCCTTGAATCATCATACTATTAGCAGAAAATCACAATTCATTTTTCAGTTCTCTTTATAGCAAGGAACATGAACTCTGCAAACTTGTTGTAAAGCCTCAGTTCTATCCTGTGGAAAGTCAATAGAAGATTTCATTATATCAGGAAGATGAATAGATCTTGGTGTATATTTCTGGGAGAAGGAGAAACATCCTCCTTGCTCCAGATAGCATATACCCTGCCCCACGTTTTTTCTGTAGCTTGTCTGGCATTCTCCTTATAACAAGGGGCAAGAGGTGTGTGAACAGGAGCTGAGCAGTGCTGTCTGTCCTGTCTTCATACTGATTTCCATTTCTAACCATATCCTGGGCAAGGAGCTCCATGTGTGTGGAGGCTTATCGCTGGCCATGGGAGTGAGTCTGCAGGTCATAGAATGCGTGGTGGTGTACCAGCCACTGGAGGGAACAGGGTGCCCTATATGTTGAGTGGGTGTCAGTCTGAGTGTACAATCATCAACAAATACCAAGCCAGACTAGTGGCAGGTAGGATAAGGAACATGGGAGCCACGCATGGGAGTGATCCTAAGACTGGCCTGGATACTGTTGAGACCAGAACATCTGAGAGTTGGCTACTAGAGTAGCCATAGGTCCAAGCCAGCTACTGTAGAGTCCATGGGTCTGAGTTGGCTACTGGTAGGTTCCTTGGGTCTGAACCAGCTACCAGAGATGCTTGTTTGTGTATTCATGTGCATGTGTGTGTACATGAAGCAACTTGGAGACAATAAGGTCCAGAGCTACTTGAGAGATGTATGTCTAAGATCAGTTAATGGAGGGATATATACTGTTATATATATATGCATATATTTTACACTAACAGGCTTTCATCCTGATCAGCCAGAAAGGGAATAGGATGAGCCTTTTGTTGCTGTCTGCATTTCTGTGAGTGCTGCTTCTTTTGTCTGCACTGACCTGCATTGGCTGGATGTGTGTACGTGTATACACGTTATGTATATCCCCAGGTCTGCCTATTGGGAGCATAGGCTCAGCCTCACTACTTGATGGTCACGAGGACATGGATCTACAGCAGCCTTAGCACTGTTAGGCTGATGAATTCAGCAGCTCCAAATACAGGCTAGCAAAACCTTCAATTATTTAGAACACTAATCTGTGGACGTTGAAGTATCATCCTCACCATCTTACACTTGGGAAGGCTAAGTATAAAAAAACAGATGTTACTCAATTCACCCAGAAAGCCAAAGGCAGATAATCTGTGTTTTTACCTGTTAGAAAAGTGAGAATAACCACTCAAGAACAGTGACCAAATCAGAGCATCTGTGAGCTGAGGATACCGTAGGCAAAAAGGAATGGACAGGAACAAAAGCCCCCCAGCTCAACTAGCAAGGTGTCTGTGAGAAGGAAGAGATTGGAAATGTCTCCCACACCTTACCTCAGCAGGCAGTAGTTACCATTTTGAGAAATACTCAAAGTAAAGACATTAAAAGCTTTTTTCTACTGTCCCAAATCAAATCAAATCAAATCAAATCAAATCAAATCAAATCAAAGAAATAAACAGAACCACTACATCTTTGTTTAAGAGTGTATCGTATTTTAGACTGGTTAAGTTACATGCAAAGAATAGTAACTACTATAATAACACATGCCTTGTTATTAACTGTCTGCCGCACTAGATAGTTTACCATTCTATCCTTTGCCTTGCTCCAGATCACACAGTAAAGAAAGCATTTCTCACACATATCAGTAAGGTCTTTAAGACAGACCACAATGCAATTAAACTATTGTGTTGTTGGAGGTGCATAACAGCTTGGCATGTGTTTTTTTTTTTTATGCTTCGCACTTGGGTTGTGTCAAGTAACAGTGCCAAGCAGCAACATGTGAAGTCTGTAGATGGTGGCTAAATATATCTTACTGTGGCTAGTCTGCAGATCCTGGTTCCTTGCTTCAAGCACTGCAAAACGAGCCAGAAGCAATGAAAAGGGAGGATGCTTGTCTTGACTTCCTCTTTAGCTGACAATTCTGGAGAAATCTGTTCCCTCAGTTCCTTAGTTTGAGGGACGACTGCCAGAACATGGGGCATTTTGAACTGGCACACATGGGGGTCAATGGGGGAGAGAAGAGATAAAACCTGAAGTGAGCCCCTTTACTATTACAGAAATGTACTGGAAGTGTTTAGAGAATACCCTGCTGAGCATGTCTGGATTGCTTTATTTTGTGTGAAAGCCACCTGGAAAATCTTCTTGACTCAGCTGGAGCGTGAAAACAACTTGCCAAAACATCATCTCAAGCTCAGCTAATTGGATTACTAGTTATAAAGCTGTTATTAGCTGAGGTAGTTTGTGAAACCACAGACAAGTGAAGTTAATGTGTAAGGAACAGTAAGGCAAGAGAAGAGTATGCTATCTTCCCTTCCTTGCATGACAAAGTGACAGTGTCATAACATACAGCTTTCCAGCTCAGCATCTGTGTATCTGTTGTGTGACAAGATTTTTTTTATATATACATGCATATGATTACATACAAAATAAAAATACATAGACCTACCTGCAAAGAGATTTATATCCATTTGCATATGCTGTCATGAGTCAGCATATGAGCAAGCTTCTGTGAACTGCCTGAAGTCTTCTGTGTGATTAGTTTCATTTTGGAATTGTTATGGCATGCTAGAATTAAATCACAACAAAATCCACTTTTTCTGTCATCCAAACCTGACTTAATTTGATAGGGACCACTTGAGGTAAGTATTCTCCATGAAAGGAAATCTGGCCAGTTCTATCTTGTGCAGCAAAATCCAGTGACTTGCAGATGGGGCATTGAGATAGCAGCACACCAGTTTTGTACTGGATAATTTTTAATAGTTAAATGGTTTTAAGGCTTTTTTAACAAAGGTCTCATTCCATATCCTAGTGGTGAAAAAAAATGATTCACTGCTATATGGAGAAAAACTGCACAAGGCCCCTAGTTCTCAGTGTTATACATAGAGCTCAGGTTTTCTTCTGATGTTGGTTAGGTGGATCTTTGACAAACCTCCACATTCGTAACCATGTCTGTTTTACAGCAAGTGGCTTGTTGCAGTTGCTGGGATACACATGTGAAAGTATGGGTTCTGAAAACATCTATACCTAGTGCTCACATAAAAGGCAGAGGAATAATGCTGCTCAATTAGCAGCAAACAAAAATGGAGTGAAGGTGATTTGTATCCTGACTAAATTCCTGTTGCTCACTGTGAAGACAGAAGTTCCTGTGCTTAAAAAACTTCTACAGCCTTCTGGATTGTTAAAGGAACTTAGTACATTTCAGGGATTCTTCAGATATGAACTTTTAAATCAATAACTATTTGAGAAAAGACCAAAATCTTGCATAAGGAAAGAACTGATACATTTTCCCATGGCATGGGAACAGAGCAGTGTGTTAACATGTAGAAAATAAACTGATAACACTAGTGGACGTTGTCAAACAGCTCAATTTTGGTTTAGGTGCAGAGCCTGGAGAACAGGACTGTGTATCAGTTCATGACTGTGTGTTCCCTGTCGTCGTATGGTACTTGGATGATTATGGCCCAGAATGGGTCACTAGGCACTCTGTGACAGAACACCTTTTCAGAATGAAAATTTAACCAATTGGATAAATAAATACATTCATTTATGTGGTATTTATATCAGTAAAGATCCAACAATTGGCATTACAAAGAAAAATAATCATATTATTAGAAAATAATTGTATAAAAAGATACTTCAGTGCCCAGCATTTATTCAGACATAAATCTTATTATTTTACCTTCTTTCTTTTAAAACAAAATTTCTTTGATTATGTTGACCTGAGCAATTTTTACCAGTTTTGTTCTCATTTTAGAATAATTTTCTGTGGTGTAATGTATGTGCACATAAATGCAAATACATACACACTTAGTAATTAATTAATTTAGAAAACATAGGTATTATATGAATTAAATGAATTGCTATCACTAAACCACTAAAACAAATTGCTCTGGTATCACTTGGATTTGCTTATATGCAATTTTATTACTAAATGTGTAGCATGGCATTTGGGAGATGGTCAATCAGATTAATTTAGGATCATTAAATAATGCTGATAAGGATACAGTGTGAATTAAAAAGAACATCTAACAATGTGTTCAAGTAACAAAATGGTTCTCAGTGAATTTGAGACCTATTTCAACTTCCATTACAAAGTCATCATAATGTTATTTGCTTCTCTTAAATCTTCTTGTATCTCCATGCTCCTTGGGACATGTAATTGCTTGCATCTCTACCTGACTGGGTGGGAGTGAGCAGGCAGAGGAGCTGGTCTGGACTGGGCTGCATGCTAGCCTGCTGGGACAGCTGCTGTCTCTGAACATGGAACAGCTAAGTACCAGCCAGTCCCCTGGAAGAGGCATTACATTTGGACTCTATTCTGCTTGGATCATGTGTATTTTTAGCTAATGTATATTTGTCCTCTAGTTTCATTTTGGCCAAAAATGTTTGATGTTTCTAAATACCTACTAATTAGCAGTATAAAATAATCGTAGTATAAGGGGAAACTATAATCCTTTCATTACCTTTCCATTAAAAGACAAAATAATAATTAAAAAATGGCAAGAAATGTCTGTCAGAAGCTGCTAGAATGATCAGAAAAAATATTGAATACACATTCAATAAGGATACTGGGGAGATGAGGAAAGGCTATACCTGTCTGGAAAAGGGAATCGTTTCTACTACAATTTTGTAAAGTTTGCTCTACAGTTCTTGGTAGTTCTTTCATGGCTTTGAGGGGGGTTGCTTGAGATATGCACAAACATAGGTAGGGCACTCCTGTGACATGGGAAAAAGGGCAGGAATTCTCTGCAGATAACTGCCTTGGAAGGTTTATAATACATTTCAATTCTTGTGCTGCTGGGAAATATGTCAGAGTAGCCTGTTTTGTGGTACTTGGCTTTGAGGCTGGACTGGAGTGGAACAGTTCTTTGGACTTGGCTCTAGAACAAGGAATTTCTAAGACGGAAGCAGCTGTGGTTGTGTACCAGCTAATCCACGACTGTGGGTCAGTGGGTAAAGGTGCTAATGGCTTGTCTACTAGTGGGTCTTGGGATATAAGCAACCAGAGTGAAATGTTCCATGAAAGGAGTTAAAACTGCCACATGATAGCTGCACCCAGAACTGTGGATGCAGTGGACCGTTTTGAGCATTCCTGTCCCACTGAGTCTTTCCTCTATACACCATACTGTCTCTAATAACCTTGAACCTTTGTCAGCTGAGTAGTTTGGTGTTGCAATAGGAAGGAAATCACAGATCCTGAACGACATCTTACAAAGTCTAAGTGCTTAACAGAGACTTTCTGATGAAAGCTGTTTCATATATGCAACTGCCCCTTTTTCCTTGCTTCTCTTGTACCACCTGCTCAAAGAAGCAGGACCTGCACACACTGAAAACAAACACTATGAAAATGCTGCAGATCAGCATATCTACAAGCTTTGGAGTTCTGTTGGTGCATAATGAAGGAATTATTTAGATAAAAATCTGAAAACCTAATAAAAGGACATTCTTTGCTTAGTGACATGCTTATTGAACGTTTGCCATAGAAAGAAAATAAGATGTTGAATATATTACTTCCTTTACAACTGGACAGTCATTGCACAATGAGGCCACATTTTAATAACAAATTTGAATTAGTTATAAACTGCTGCAAATATTTATGCAGCAGGTAGAGCATAATTATAGCAGCTTACGAGACTATGTGCTTGAGTTCAACTATCAGACATATTTGATACATAAATTGGGAATATGATCCTTTATTGGAAGCATTAAATAAGAAGCTAATGTTTTCCCTAAAGAAGCTCTGAAAAATGGCCCACTTGTTGCTTCTTATATTTGAAAAAGAAAACCCCATAAATAAAACTGCTTAGAGGGAGTTTCGTATACTTTCCAGAGGGTCATCCAAAAAGTTCTTTCTTTTAAAGTAAATAAATGCTGAACTATAAAATAACATAAAGTCTCATCCTAGCTGCCATTCTGTTTTAACTGCTTACAGACTTTATTGCTTTACATTTCTGAGTGAACCTTCTGAAAAGACAAACTCCCAACAAAAGAACAGGTCCTAAAAGTGATATATCTGGAAACACCTGGAAGTATTAGGATTATTTGCATCTAAGTAATGCCCAAAGGCCTGCTCATGATTGAGATCCTGCTTTACTGTGTTTAAACACTTATTTCCCACAACATTCTTTAGGAAAAAAAAAAAAAAAAAAGGAAAAAAAAAAAAAAAGGAAAGAGTGCAATTGACTACAGTGACTTTGTCTTCACTGCACAATATTTCTGCCTGAAGGAAGAAAGCTGCTATTGTATACAAATTCCTTTAAAATCATCTTCACCATTCCTGGCGTTTGGATGGGTGCTACCCAAGTCTTACATGTATTTTAGTTAGTCATCTTACAAGCAAATGTATTTTAAACTGTCTTCTAAATGGCACACTGAGTGGAAGAAGAGGTTAAAGTAGGAAAACCATCTATCATACTCTTATTTCAGAAAGAGGTTTATCATGTCCAAAGACAACCCATGACAATGTAATGAATTATGTGTATTTGAGGAAATACTTCTCTCATGAGTAAACCAAAAAGTGAAATAACTTGCACTTCATTTTTACCTAATAAGTTCTATGAATATTTTTTCTTATTAGCACATATCAATAGACACTGTGTCTGAAGTTGATAATACAAATAGTAAAAGATGGGAGAGTTGCTTAAGTTTATAAATATGTATCACATTCAAAACCAAGTTAATTAAGAAAGACCTGTAAGCAGCCTTTTCCCTGCCTGGGGTAGTAAAATGAAATACAAGCTCAAGCACCTTGAATAAATGCTGTCCATATCTAAAGAAACTCAGAGGTATATCCAACCTCGTCTGCTCTTTGTGGTCTGTAAAATGGACTGAATCAATATATCAAATGCAAATACTACTGGCTCGAGTGGAAGGGGAAAAAATAACGTTCTCAAGGAATGAAATGGGCATTTTTTGATGCAGCATTCCAGAAAATATAATCTATGGCATGTGTCCAGTTCCCATTTAGTAACCAGAGAACTAGCTGCAGCTGTTTATTATGCCTGGTTGTGCCAGTTTGATAGTGTGTAATCATATTTGCATAAAGATAAAAAAGGAGGTGTTATAGAACAGAGTTTAGCCATGAATTAAAGGTAATTTCAGAGTAATTAGGTATCATTTGTTAAAGAATTCTTCCCAGCTACTGATGACTCTGATTTCGTAATTACAGGACAATGCTTACTATGGCTTTCAAGGCAGGATAAAACATACTGGAAGTGGTAGTGTCACACATTAGACAGATCTAATGGTGCAACGAAAGACAGGTGTTTTGTCAGATTTCAGTCACACACTTTCACACCTGCAATGCATTAACCATAGCAATGATGTTAATTAAGACCAGGTGCGTCTTCCACATTCTAAATGAGGAACTGGCATGATTGTTACTGTGTGCTAAGTAGGAGTCTCCCAGTTGTCTCTGTGGATGGACTTTGATGACTGCCAGAAGGTTCCTTTAAAATTTTACTGTGTGAAGACACTCAGGCCCATAAGAAAGCACAAATGAGCCATCAGGCAAGGTCATATAGAGGAAATACTGGCACTCCTTCAAAGCCCATGAGAAACAAATGGAGTGGCTAAGCATGGAGCAAGCAAACAACATGTAGGAAAAAACAAAGATAATTTGCTAAGGGTGTGTTGCCACATTTATTGTTTTCATCCCAGGGCAAGGACATGAGTGTCCAGAAAATAACAATCAAATATCTACAAGAGCTGGAAGATATCAGAAAGTTGTCATATTATCAACAGCTGCCAGATACAGTCCAATTGAAAGGCCCTTATGCCTTTAAAATGTGAAGGTTTGCCATTTAATCCGGAAATGAATAATGGACGCCTTGAGCAAAATTTCTTTTTAATAAAACACAAGGTTTTCATTGTGATTGAGCCTACATACATAGATTTAATGTTCTGTTATGGAAAATAAAAAACTTTTTAAAAAGAATTCCTCTTTACAAGGTAATCTTTCCCCCTTTTCTTTGCATTTCCATGTGTTAGATTTGAGGTTGTCTGCTCCCTGCAATTTACAATAGTTAAGGAAAAGTTAATAATGGCTCTATGAAGAAAAAAAAAAAAAAAAAGAAATCTATTGAAAGGGAAAAGAAAGGGAAAAAGTCTACATTCTCAGCAGGCGCTTAACTAATTATCTGACTCCTTCCCAGCCACATGATGCTACCTCAGCCAAACAATTACCCTGTCCATACTGAGAGCTAGAAAGAGGGATGGCCAAAAATCAGAATGTGTAACTCGTTGCTTAACTCTGAAGTCCTAATTATGTTAGAATATACCTAAAGCACTGCTAATGAAGGGCTTGTTGTTTACCTCTCTGCTTTTAAATATTACACCCTTTAACTGAAACTGCAGAGGGAGATAAGACAGGAAATTCGTAGGTAAGGTAGTATTTTGAAAAGCTAAACTGAGGTATGGTATAGGTGATGAAACCTATTTTGCTGTCCAGTTAATAAAGCCTCTTGTGCCAAACCCTTATACAACAGAGAAGTGGAAACACCTGGTATGTTTTCTTTCCATGTTCATTTGTTGCCCAATTTATTCAGTATCTGGGGTATCCTCTTCGAAAAATTGCTTGGACCATAATTCATTTCAGCCATCTTAAACCAACGTACCAATCTGCATATGTAATCTGGCCTGTGTGGAACTACATGATCCTCTTTCTCATACTGTCCTGCACACCTCATGCAGCAGCCATTGTCCTCCCAGCTGCAGAAAAAAAATACTACAGGATTTGATTGTGCTCTCATAATTGACTTTTGGGACAGCAGTTAATTTGAGATAGGTAATGTTTCTCCTCGGAAGTTTAAGACTACTCAAACGGTCTGTCCATTCCTTCATTGCTTCAGGATCAAACATTTTTGCATAACCTTTGCAGCAGTCTAAACTTCAACTTGCATTACAGCTAGTTTATGTTCTAGGAAAAGAAAATACCCTAATACAAATTATTAGAATTATTAATACCAATATTTGTGTTCTTGCACCAATATTTGTCTTCTAATTCATACTCGTTTTAACTTGAAGTGATAGTTCAACTTCTTTCTGTCTTTTATAAAAAAAAAAAGTTATCTTCACTTGTCTTTGAGAAATAAATAAATAATAAATAAAGCATTTTCAGCAGAGATTCAAGAACACATGTTCACATGTTAATCTTAGTTTTGATCCCTTAAAAATCTCCTCAAAATACTTAATTCAGATGAATCTCTTACTGGCAAAACCCCAAAGTAGCAAAATATTGAAAATTAGATGCTTACCTGTATCCACATTAAATAACCTGCACCAAGATGATTATTGTAAGAAACAGAACAAAACAGACATTCACACCGGCCACTGCCAGTTTTATTCTGCTGTATATAGTAGTTGTACTAGGAGTGTCATATATATCTGCAAATGGATCAGCAATCATGCTTTGCCAATCAATTAATACTTTTGCTAATCAATTCATATTTTTGAACTTCCAGGTCATTTTATTGTAGCAACATCCAGTATTTGTCTGTTTGGACACAAGTTGGAGTTAGGAAATTGGAGTTAGTAGTTGGAAAACTGTGACACAGAGAAGTTAAAGATTCATTGTTCTTCTAGGTATTAAGGTGTTTGAACATTTAACTGCATATATAGACAAGTAATTGAATATTTCTGACATATCTTTCGTTGTCCTATTTTTTTTGGCATTTACATTCCCTTAAGAATTCATCAATAGATACCTTCCCTGAAGAATACATGACAGACAAGTTCATGACCTGGACAGAAGAATGCATAGCACTTTATACAGTGCTATGCATTTATACTATATCCCTGCTCTAGTGCTGGCCCTCAAACAGCCTGTTTGAACCACTGCCTCAACAAAAATATTTCACAAATCTTTAAAAAAAAAAAAAAGAAAAAAAAAAAAAAAAAATTTAAAATTGCCACAATAGGTATGGTAGTGGAACAAACCAATGACCTACCTAGGCCAATCTTCCCTCTATAACAAGTACCTCAGTGAATGGCATAAATTGCAAGCTACAACATCCTGGATGAGTTTAACAGTGGGAGAAGTTTCTTCCTAATGTGGATAGATAATCAGAATTTATCCTCAGGCATTAGGTCTTCTTATTCCTTGTACAAATGTAAACTTAATAAAAAAGTGTCCTGCCACCCTTTTACTCAGTGCTTGGTGCCTGTGGTACATCTGCTTTTGTCTCTGACTGGTGCTGACTGGTTGTGTATTACAGTCCTGGTTCTCTGTCCTGGAGAAACACAATCTCTGTTATCACACCTTTTATCCATCAGCCAAAGCTTACTTCCCCAGTTCTTAAATCTACAGCATAAAACACAATTACACATATTCATGCTTTGCCTAGTAGCTTTCTTTCCTAAGAGTGCCCTCTTAGGCCCTGACATATCCTACACAGTTGTCTGGACCTCCAAAAATTTCCTTCTTAAACGAGCACTACTGTGGTTAAGAACAAATTCCACTTGTTCTAGTTGTTTTGCATCCTGAAATTCTCTTCTTCAATCTGTATTTTCGTGTATTTTTTAACTGCCTGTGATCTTATTAACTTTATATTTGAGTCTTTAGATACAGGGTGGTTTACTCCAGTTATTCCAGCAGTTATTTCAGATCTAATTCCTCTAAATTGCACTGTTTAACCGATCAGATTCATCTATTAATGTCAAATAGTTTGTTCACTTTATATCCTCTGATTGGCAGCATCTCACTCATAGACTTCCTATAGCACTTCTTATATATTTATTTGTTACAGTTTCATGATTAGTCCTTTCTTGCTTATTCTCTTCATGCTTAGTCTTAGTTAAGTGAAATGAAATATTAGGCAAAACTTCAAACTAAAAATTCTCAAATATGTCAGTTCAAGCTAGCTCTGAATAGATATCTTGCAGCCATTATTCTTTTGACTAGGACTCAGATTTTCAGATAGAAACAGGAATGCTATTTATGTTCATATATATTTAAATATTCTAGCAGATATTTTTTGGTTCATCTTTTCCCTTGTGGTGTTACATAGTCACTTGAAGATATTTGCAGAAGATATGCTTCATTCTGTGATGGGCTTCAATTGTCTGTGAGTAACAAAAAGTGCTTTGCAGTGTCTTGACCCTGCTTTTTCTCCAAGAAGCTTAACTTTCTATTAAATACCGCAGAAGTTCCATTTTGGAAGAAAAAGTAAGTTTCCAGTCAGTAAAAACTTCTTGCAAGAGGGGCTAGTCTGTAAGATCCCTTTGTATGTTACAGGAACCAATTTAAAACAGAGGTGTGAGATAAATGTGCTTAGATTATCTCCCAGAGATATAAAAGACTTATATTCTCCCAGAGAAGTAAAGTCTTCCAAAATTCCAAATTAAAAAGGCAGATTTTATAAAAATAAACAGTAGGATATGTAACTTTTGGAAGAGAAACACAGAATGTCAGAAGAAAATATATATACATATAATGCTTATACACAGCTTTTCCACTTCACACTGTGGCCTAGCAGGTAGGCCCCATGCTTCATTAAAACTGGTTTCCATACCCTTTGGAGTTTTGGCGGCACTGCAGCCTCCTCTGCCTGCTTTCTGTCTTTTTCCCCTTTTTCTTCTGTCACATCTGGCTTGTATGCTCACTCAGCCTGTTGCAGGGCAAGCTCCCTTCCTTTGCAGACCCCTGCCTTCTCCCTTATTTGACTCTTGGAGAGGGGGAGTGGGTGTGTGTATGTGTGGATTCACCTGAATACTTATCCTGAAAGGAACATAATGCACAACGAGATCTGAAAAATAAAACAACCTACCATCCACCACAAGACAGTGCCTATACTTGAGAGAGGAGAGGGGTACAATTCACAGACACTGTAAGTTCCATCAGTGTTTCATTGTGGAATGGGTATCTAGAAACTGGGATCTGCTTTTTGCCCAGACTTCCTTTTTGTTAAGTGACAGATTCTTGAAATGTATGTCAGTATAAATTTGGTGTGTCCTTCAAGCCACATGCTGGATTAAAAGTATTCTCTTTCCAAGTATACAACTGTCTTTAATTACCTCACTAACAAAGCTGAACAAATGACATTGTCTGACATGGCTCATAAGTTTTATGAGCTAAACTGCATAGCACAACAATGTGTGCAACCACCTTTCACAAAACAGCACTTTATCATTCAGCCGGATACCACTTTTACACTGGATGGTAAACTCCAAACTACCTATTACCTTGCATAACTGTACATATACCTTCGATATCTAGTATTCAAGTTGCTAGCAATACACTCTAACTCCCATTGCTGTAGCTTTGTCCTGAATTTCAAATGGTTCCTGACACTTTTTAACCATAGTGTGCATGCACATTGTCCTTCTGAATGATTTAACATTGTCCATGAAAGCAGTAGTAAAAATGCTGAAGAGCTAAGGTGGAAACAGTCTCCTACCCTTTCCACCTTGGTTTACTCTAAGACAATACAGACATAGGACTGCCTATTTCATTCTCAGCCCCTAGACGAGCTTTTCATTAGGATGAATCTCCAAGACTCTTCAAATTCTCTTTTCTACTCAAACTATTTTCTCCACTTCTGTATTTTCAGTTCATCAGTAAAGTTCATTTGCTCAGTGCTGATAGCACAGGAGGAGTGTTGTTCCTTAGGTCCCCAAGGCATAATTGGTAGTTGGGCTGTGCATAGAAGCATATAACTCTTGTGAGGAGTGTTTAACCACTACAGCAGGCAAGAAG